>CM031237.1:508296819-508619319 GCA_018340775.1 Taxus wallichiana var. yunnanensis
GACACCCTTGTGTTCTCATTCCAAAACTTTACAAGTAATAATTTTGGAATATCATATGTATCCTTGTCTTTCCATGGGAGACTACTAGAGAATTCCTAATAGTCATTGTTATTGGGTGATTCAATACTTTTGCATCTCCTTATTGATTTTATTGTTTTTATTTAGCTTCAAATCTCTACTTGTTTTTCTAATCAAGAGTTTATTAACTATTTTATCACTTACTATACAATTAGTAAGTGCACGTCATGTAACATTACTATCTTTGGAGCATTTTTTGACACCTACAATATGGTATGCTTTATGTATATTTTCAACAATTTTCACATTTTGATCATCAACATTAGATGTTCTTAACCATAGGGTCTTCATTATAGGTCTCATCTTAATTAATTTCATCAACATAACAAATAATTGACATCTTTGTGTATCATTTAATTTCTCAAAGTAATTATCCCAAATTCCCATAGATTTTCTTCTCACATTTCTTTCAGACATTTTGTTAGGCATTGGTTTTATAATATTTTCATCAATTTCAATTAAGTGAATGGGTTTTCTATGCAAAATGGAAGGAGGTGTTCTTATAGGTAAAGATTCATTAGCAGGTTATTTTCTTCATTCATTTTTTCCATGTAAATTTCAGGATTAACATTTGGATTCATACCAATTTCTTTATCCATAACAACATTATCATTTAATTCATTATCAATACTTTCATTGAAAAATAATTATTCTCCTCAATTTCATTATGTATTTCATCCTCATTTTCTAAAACATCAAGTACATTTGATATAGTAGATGTACCTTTCCCTCCACAAATTTTTTACATCCACTTCACTTTCTTTATTCTAATCTCTTCCAATTTCTCTAGTGTCTTGTTCTTGACCTTATTCATATCCTTACATCATTTTTATCCCCATGATTAGAAAAATATAGATAATGGGGTAGGGGAAAACCTCAACTACTCAAAATTTGTGTAAGAATGTACAAGAATGTGCAAAGTAAATAGAGTGGGGATAGAAATCCCGTGAAAGAGGTGGAAAAGGATGTTGGAGGGCATGGGATGTATAAAAAATCAAAATACGCTCATGTTATAGTGTGCTCGCATTATAAATTTTTTTCATTTTCTAAGGAAAACCTCTTGGCTTGGATCCAGTTTGGATCCCCAAGCTTGAGGCATGGACCTATTAAAACACAACAAACAACATGTTTTTGAAGAAAATGGTAAAATGTTTCTTCCTCCTTAATAAATTTAACAAAATGATCAACACATTTATTAAAAATATGACTATGAGGTCGAGTAAAATTTCTTCTTTCTAAATATATGATTTTTTATATTTTTACTAGTATAAGGTTTCCATACTTATAATTTCTAACTATGTCTTTTTATAGCTATTTTTTTGAATTTTCACACTTTTATATTTCATCATATATATTTTGTTCTACTCATCAAAATTGAATAAAAATTATACAGTCCCAAACTAGGACTAATTCTATACATATTAAAAAAACTAATTTTTGATATTTTTGAGGTAGTTAGGGGGCATGGTCAGCTATCCCTTATTTTTTAAAAATCCAAATATTTGTACTTGAAAAATCATAAAAAATAATCACTAAAAAATAAAAAATAAAACATTAATCCCAAACTAGATTCTCCTACCTATCTTTCTACCAAAGGGTTTTTAAAAACACTAAATAGTGCTAAAAATGGGGGCACGACCAATTGTCTACTATGTTTTTTACAAAAATAGGAGCACCTATTGGCATTTTAGATCTTTAACCCACTTACACTTAACCATTAAAAAAAATTAGTAGTTTAGAAACTAGACTCAAAATGCTACAATTCATGTTCTTATAACATTTTCAAATTTTGAGTGTAACTATTTCAAATAACTCGTACAAGTTGAAGATTTTTATTTTTAGAAAAAATGTCCACTTAAGACCCCTATTGGCCCCCATTTCCATGAACTTACCCTCATATTCTAACACATAGGGTTTGGTCCTAAAGATAGGAAAAACCTAGAGCAAGATGATTTGAATGTTTTAATATACTAACATGAAAATTACTCAAAGCAAATATATGCTAATCTCCTTTTTCTCTTTCCTTTGATGAATTTATAACTATAATTGGAGAAAGAAATTTAAACATATATAATTACGAAAAATAAACAAATTTTCATTAACTTAACCTCTCTCTTGTAATGGAGATAAGGTTGATCTAAACTTTATGTTTGTACCCTCAAATAAATACTCTATTTGAGCTCATTGCAAACTAGTTTTTGGTTGATATATATATATTTTATTATTGGTAGATAGTTTTTTGAAAGATAATATACCATTGTAAACAAAAGAGGGCCTAGAAGCTAGAATAGGAATGAGAACCATTACAAAAAGGATCAAGATCCAAATGAGACATAGAAACCCAAAGTATCCCAAGAGCAGTTACCCCAACACAACAAACCAGTTTGAACACTACAGAAGAGTAGCCAAAAAACAACAAAAAATAGAAAAAAACAACAATAATTACAGAGAGTACAACAAGAGAATCCACAATTACTTCTTGGCAGCTTTGTCAATTCTGGATTTGATATTCTAGCCAAGAGGTGAACATAGCCAATGTCGTCATGTGGGTAGAGTCAGTAACATCCAGCTGTTCAATGGTATTTTTGCTTTCCTTCTCCGTGCCCCAAAGAGTTGCTTTGGTATTCTGCTGAGATTAGAGACGCTATGGACATGTTGCTCAATAAATTCTTCAATTACACTAAAAATAGCCATATTATGGTCATGGCAAGTCTTGGCTTTCCCTAAACGGTTGTCTAAGGAGTTCAACTTTTTGTAAATGTCTTCAACCTGTTTATTATCAATATCAGCCTCCTCCTCCTTCTTCCTCTTACCTTTTTGCTTTGCCAAGTTTTTAACCTCTTCTTTCAACAGCAACATGTCAGCTTCTAAGGCATCTAGCCTATTTGTGGAGCTCTCAATGTGTGCCTCCTATGAACCAGTACTACTAATATGCAAGAGGTTATGGGAAATTTCCAAGTCCTGAGGAACATTCCCCGAAACAGGGGTATCAAGTTTCAGTCTTCTAGAAGACCTAGTAATAGGTCTGGTCGAAGTGGAAGTGAAGGGGGTGGGAGCAGAGGTGGGGGATGATAGAGGGAGCTGAGAAGGAAGGTAAAGGGGTGATAACAGTGGTGAAGGGGGAAGAAGGTGGAGAGATGGGGGTAGTGGCAGCGGTGCTGGGAAGAGGAGGAACAGAGATGGGGAGGATGGGATGCCCGGAGACCTAAGAAGACAAAGCTTATGCAACAAGAATATGAGACCCTGATGCAGTGGGACCACATGTGCATGCTTTTGAAACTCCAAAATGGAGCACTCAAGTGAGTTAAGCAGATAGTGAGGGAAGCATACCATGAAATTCCTGCATGGAAGTGATTGAGGAACACTAGATGCTTAGAGGGCACAGTGACGAATCTCCCCTCCAAAGAGATGTAACACACCATCATACGGGTGACCTCATCAAAAGGCGGAGGGATGGAGCTGACCTGCAGACCCACCGTGATGAAGACCAGCTTCTCATTACCCTCAACAAACTTCCTCTCCTCAGCACCTCTGTCAATCCTTTTATTAAAAAAGTGGTACCCATCCATGCCAAGGCTATTAACTCCTCATTGATCGAAATCTTCTACCCGCCATAATCCATAGTGCGATCCTTCCAATCCTTCACAAAATGAACAGAAATACTTTGGTCGTGTCCCTGAATCTTATCAATAAAATTAGTGATGCCTCCCTAGCTGAGAAGATTCCAAAGCTCTTCATTATTTTTCCATTCCGGGTCCACGCTGGGCTCAATCTGACAAGGGGCACCTCCCATTATCACCATGCTTAAGTGCTTGCAAATAAAATTTTCAAAATCCTTATGAGGAGTTCTATAACAGCCGTAGTTACCAGTCTGCCTAACTCTGTTATTTTCCGCTCGATGAGAATGATGACTAGGGTAGTCATTGTTGTTCCCACAAATATCTGAGTGACTTTGCTATTATGTACCTGAGAAAACCACATGTGTGAACTTCAGTCCCTTTAGAAACCCACTCCAGATCATCATCATCCTTATTACTGACTTGGAAATCAGAAAGCCCTATTTAAAAGCTGTTGAAAGCACCATATTTCCCGCATGTGTGTCTTTACTCTTCATATAAATCCACTTTAAGTTCTCATTATACTTCCTATAACCTTGATTGTCCGTCAAGATTTGCTTGAGTGTTGTTTTAAAATCAGCACGTGTGGGAGTCTTATTTTTGAAGTTCCACTCCCAATGCTCATATCTCATACCCCAAATTTGCATGCTCATAAGTATCCACTTGTATGCTTTGCTTTGAAGCTGTTCAGAATGTTATCTTTATTATCCCAAATAATGTGATTAACATTTATGCCATAATTAGCCAATGCATCTGCCACCTTGTTACCCTCCCGGTAGGTATGCTTGATCCGAATGTTATTGAAGGTTTGGAAAATACTTATGGATTCCAAGATGAAGTCCTTGATGTTCCAACTTGGAGGTGAACACTGATTAAGATGATTAATGATATTAAGTGAGTCCCCTTCAAGAATGAGGTTTTGGATATTATGAGTCTGAGCAATTCTAAGGCCCCATAAAGTAGATAATGCTTCAGCAAAATGATTAGTTTGAATTCCCATTTTTCCAGCATACGCAGCAATCAAACTGCCTTTATGATCCCGGATCACTCCTCCCCCGCTGCAATTCTAGGGTTACCCTTAGAGGCCCCATCAAAATTCAACTTATACCAGTTAAGATCAGGAGGATGCCAATGTATCAAAGATCTATCAATACTATTACCGGAATTATTTTGGATATTGTCAGCTCCAATCTGCCAATGGGACAAGATATGTTCTTCATTTTCTGGATAACTCTTGTTCTTGGGGGGTTTAAATCTAGCAATATTTTCTTTAATATCATTAGAAATTTTCCCAATACTGAGCTTAGAATTCTATTTTTATTTCTAAAGATAATATCATTTCTATCTTTCCATATCCTCCAAATAATATGAGGAATAACCAAATTCCAGAGCCTTCTAACAACACAATGTTTATAGGGTGGGCTCCATTGAGTCCAGAGCTGACTGAAATCCTTGGAACCACCCAGAAAGCTTTAAAATTAGAAAGGGAAAAACTCCATATTCTGGTAGCATAATCACAATGGATAAACAAATGACTGATATCCTCAGAGTATTTTTTACATAGATGACATCTATTAGGCATTATGAAACCTTTTCTTATTAGGTTGTCAGTGGTAAGAATTTTGCCTCTAAGAGCCAGCCAAAAGAAGAAATTAATAAACTTGATATATTTAGTCAAGAGAGAATAGAGATTAATAAACTTGATAAGAATAAAAAAGCTTATTTTAGGTTTCTTTAAGGGGAGGAATTTTTTTCCGGTGGATCTTGTGTCCTCTTTTTGGGTGTTAACAATATTCCATCTCCTTAGGATACTTTGTACTAGAAACAATCTCCTTTAGGCCTTGTTTCTCTCTCGGGATTATTGACACAAGAAACAAAAACAATTATTTATCGAAGTAGCTTCAAAAATATGGGTTAGTAAAAATGAGTATATAATTTTTCCTAACAGTCATGATCTAAGCGTTTTCAATCTTAACTCAAGGTATAAATGTAATCGAAGGCATAAACTAAATCACTTAGGGATCAAAATCAAGTGTTAGAGGGTAGGTAGAATGAACTTGTGTTAAAAAGGATAACACTTGCATAGGTTAAAAGAAGGATACAAATTCATGTATGGGAAGTGAGATTTTGACTTAAGTTACACTTGTGATAGAACTGTTGGTTATTTTAGGTAGTAGTTAAAAACTACCGCTATGGAATAAAAAAATATCATGTCCATTTCATAACCACCATGGTGGTTGTAAATCGAGATAAAAAAACTAGAAAATGAAGGGAAAAAGGAGAAACAAATTCCCGGAGAGCTCGTAAGGGCCAAAAAATTACATAATAGAGGTTGAAGGGTCAAGCAAGAACTAGGTAGTGTTTTTGAGCTTTTAAAACATCTCATCATGTTTTGAAAATACTCTCTATCATCGCTAGGTATATTTATTCGGAACCATGAAAAATGGGATGTGTAGGTATATACTCTACATTCCATAGTTTGATAAACTCAATTTTTGGCCATGTATATGAAAATTAATCCTTAGATTCTTTGGTGATATCTTTATATAAAATAAGACATGGAAGGAACATGTAAATAAGGTTATGTACACTCTTGAACATTAACCCCTTTATGAAGGGACTGCAAGTATAATATTGGAGTCCTAGAGGTAGAATACTTGAGTCATATCATATCCCATGAAGTTATATGATGCGAGAACATCTCCTAGATGATTGAAATTGAATAAAAAATTAGAATAAACCTTCTCAAGGCATTAGTGTTATGTACTTATAGTTTCATATTTTCCTCCAATTGTTTGAAGTTTCAATATTTACTTTGTGATGTAATAACTCTTGTTATGAGAGTAAAAAGTAGAAATATGAGTGTCTTAGGTGGATATGAGTTGTTATTTCACCTAAGGTTGTGTAGAAGGAGAAGATTAGAAGGTCTTAGGATATTAAAAGGTCATCACCACCATATATAAGTTGTTTGAAAATAGCTTTATCTATTCTAGTATGTAGTTGAGCCATTATCTCAACTAAAAAGGATAGTCTTATCATAAGGAGTAGGAATATGATATATTGTCTTGTTTTAAAATGAAGATACATAAAATAATGTATTATTATTGTAGATAGGTCAAACATATTCACGAATATATAGGTGAGAAAATTAGTAGAATAAGTTTGTGAGTAGGAAAATGAAGAACATGACATACATCATAACATAAGTAATGATTTAAATGGCTCCTCCCTGCATCTGGCCTCCATCTGGTTTAAACCCTAGCGGTGGAATTTTTTGTTCTCATCCCCATGTCTCAGGATTTTATAGTGCTTGGGTCATGGTTAGGGATGTTGTGGATGGCATTGGTAGTTCCGACGACGGAGAGCCTACCCCTTTGGCTCCTACTTCTCTGTCAAAGGCAATGGCAACGATGGGACCATTTCCTCCTCTTTTGGGAAAAATACCTACAATACAACTTCTATTTTCAAGCCCCTCTCTCTGCTACTAAAATTTCTCCCCTGGGCACATTTGGAGATTTAGTCTTGGGGGTTGAGGAATTTTTTTCCTCTAATAGATCGATCTTCTGTTTCAATGGACTTTGGCCTGGTATTCCACTCTTACACTCGTGGATCAATACAAATTGGAGTCCTCTTGTTTCAGGTAAGATTTATATTCACCCCTATACAAGGGGTTTCTTTATTGTGGCTTTTAGCTCTAATGATGCTAGGGATATTATTCTCTCAAAGCTCTGGGAACTGCAAAACCATCATTTGTTGATGAAACCTTGGTTCCCATCTTTTAATCCTCTCACCGCCTCTTTCAATGTTAATATGGTTTGGATTCATTAACCTCATTTTCGTTGCAATTTTGGGGAGATGATAGTTTAGCTATTATTGATAATGTTTTGGGTATTTTCGTATCCATTGACTCCAATAATGATACCTTCACTCATACCACTTATGCTCGGATTTTGGTGGATTTGGATACTCGATCGAACTTCCGACTTATATTGATCTTAAAGTGACTTATAGGGTTTGGTCATATCCCCTTGACTACTAAGGTTTACCCTTCAAATGAAGAAAATGTTTTAACATTGGACATCTCATGGCTGCTTGTCAGATGGTCAAGCAGAAACCTAAAAATGAAAAGGTCTCTTAGTGGAAGAATGCTCACCAAAACCATTTAGTTATTGATGAGGAACCTAATTATGATACTAATTCATAGGTCAATGAAGATAAGGTTTCCATTCTAATACCACCAGATTTAGTGGCTATTGATGGAGCTTTCAAGATGGATCGGAGCTGACACTGATTCTAGGTGTTGTTGATTGCACTGATACCAGTTTCACCACTCAAAAACCCTTTGACGGAATCTTGGCTTCCTCAGAGATTCAACTTCCATATGAATATGAATAATATGCAGATCCTAATAGGAGTGATGAATGGACAGTTGTTAAACAAAAAAATAATACTTTCTCTATGCATCTTCGATCCCATGTAAGGGATTCTCCTAGGTAATCTAGTTGTAGCAGTTGTATTGGGTGTTGCTATCTTTATGTGGGATTTATATTTCTTCTTTTCTTTCCCTACAATTTCTTGGGATTTCCTCTTTGTAATTTGTTAATTCTTTTCTTTCCTTTAGGATTTTTTTACACGGATGTGGGTCCTTTCAACACCCTCAACCTTTACCAATTTCCAAAAAAAACATAACAAACATGGAGGATATTGATTGTAATATATGAAACATTTCAAGGAATAAGAAGATGAAAGATTATACATGCATGAGTTTTGTATTTCAATTGGATCCTCAGGTGTAGATGGGAGCATTTTAAATTTTATGAATTCATTTTTAATAAAAACATTCAAATTTCCATAATTTATCTCCAAACATCTTGTACTGTGTTACTTGTTCATTTCTTCCTTAAAATAGGGGTTATGTACATTCATGATAAGTTTTTATTCCAAACTCCTAATGATCTGAAATTTTGTATGTAGGTGAAAGAGGTCATTATGAAGATGAATTTTTAATATTTTTTTTTACTAATTTTGAGTATTTTTTTAGTTGTGAAGTATTTTTCTATTTGGTTTGAGAATGCATGAAAATTGTTTAATATAATATATGTCTAGGAAAAAAATCACAACTTACAAATTAAAAAATTAAAATTGATGAAATTTGGAACATATGTGTCTTGTATATACTTATAAAATATATAAATTTTATAGATCAATTGGCCTTATGTAGCAAAATATATACATGACAAAAATTTTTTGTAGATTGTTTGCTCTTGAAACAAAGTTTTACATGATGAAGATGGAGGATCAAGTCTTTACTTGTCTACAGGAATGAGAATATTAGTGAAGGATATCAAATAATGAATGAAAATTGAGGTTTTAAAATAGATATAGGATAGTCAAGGTAAGCTTAATTTCAAGGTAAGATTTCTACAAAAGGTCCCACTATGGATACTCTTGTGTTAGTGATCAATATTGATGAGTTAGAAGGTAAGAAGCATGCAATTAGTAAATTAAGATTCATAGAGGCATAGTGCACACCTATCCCATTTCAAAAAAATAATGTAAGAATTATGGAAGGAAAATTTGAATGATGTTTGAGTATAACATATGCAAGCTTGAGTGATTGACAAAATTTGGAATGAGCCAAGATAGGATTGTGGGTTAAGTGAAATTAATCTTGCATGTTGATATGAGAATAAGATGAGCTAAGATTGGCATCATTTTGGTATCATAGCATGAAGAACCTATTTTAAATTCATATTTTTGGTAATATTGAATGATATAATGCAAGTTTTAGATGGCAGGCCTTGATGAAGAATATTGTTTGTTGTGAGCCTTGAAGATTGTATCTTTCTTGAAAACTTCCATTGAAGAATGTTAAGCTTTGATGATTGAATATTTCTAGTTTATTGTTGAATGAATCAGTCTTGATGATCCTTGATGCATGTGTGTACTTAAAAAATTGTGGAGTGGTGAATGGTTGATAGGTTGAGAAGAGGAGTAAAAAAATTGTCCAACAAAGGGACAAGCTGAGGTATTGGTGACCCTAGTGAGGCACCTAAGGAGAGGTGGAAAACTATAAAAGAAGAATCCATATAACATTGAATCTATTAGACAAATACCAAGAGACTAGGGTGTAAAATACCTAGGTGAGGAATAATAGGATCCATATACCAAGGTGGAAAAGACTTGGGTGAAGATCTTATCAATGTAAATAATGAGCAGAGTAAACTATTTAGAAGAAGGAAAATGCCACAAAAGAAGGAAAGATTTAGTATTTGAAGAAGAGAGAGAATTGAGGAGCTAAAATCTATGATAGAGACCATGATGGAAGAAGAGATCCAAGAATTTGGATGGAAGCTGAGAAATAAGGTGAAGTGGCCAATTAAGCTACTGATGGAGAATAAGAAGAGGAAAAATTTGATTTCCTTGAAAAGAGAAATGAAGAGAGGTAATCATATAAGATTGAAGAATGAGTTACCTTGTGAAGAAGTGAAGATAGTTCTCATTGTGGAGAACATGAATAAATAGGCGTATAAAGGGGCACTTGAGAAAGAAAGCATGAAAAATGAGAGAGTTTCCATGAAGAAGACACTATTGATGATGTTTTGGTATCTTGTTATGTTATCTAACTTTTTGTTTCAGTTGTATATACAGTGTGAAATATGGTCTTAATAAGATCAAATATATGACGTTTAAGTTATAAATAAGCGTGTCAAACAAAGAATCCATGAATAAATATGGAGGAAAGAGGGATCTTATGACAGATCATGAGGAATAAATGCATTTTACAACACCTAAAGGAGAATAAGATGCTGATAGAAACTATTGCAAGCAGAAAAGAAGAAGAAAAATAAAATTTCCATGATGCCTTTGAATATGATCTAAAATAGAAAGATCAGCTACACCAAAACGAGATGTTAGTAAAAAATGAAGACTTGAGAAGAAATGTCACTATAGAGTAGCCTGTGGAAAAGATGAATAAGATTCCAAATTTTGATTTCAGTCATGTATACGAGGAATAAATTTCTTAAATCCAAGCCATGGAGAAACATGCATAAAACTAGAAGGTTCTCAAGAATGAAAATTTGATTTCTAAATCTAACTATACTCCTATTTCTAATGCATATGTAGGTGTACAACATGGTATAAGGAAAGAGAATGTTTTCTCTCAAATTTGGCACACGAACATAGCTATGAGTTTCCTAAATGGCTCACAAAACTAGATGGCAAGATGAAAACTCAAGTATGGGTGGATAAGATCAAAAGAAGCAATGGAGATACATATTAAGAAGGTGTATATAATGATGATGAACTTGAGAAGGTAATTCCAAGAATCCAATGGAAGAGAGTTGAAGTAATTCCAAGAAAGCAAGAGAATGAAAGTGAAATGATGAGCATGCAAGAAGCACTCCATGAACACAAGTACACAAGGGAGATGAAAGGTAAAATAATTGTTTATGATTATTTGAATGATGATGCTTATGAATATACTTATGATTTATTATCTCAAATCATTTTGAGTGAAGATGAAGTATGGAAGAGCATGTTTTTGCTAACCTATATGCAGTAGGGTGAAGGATCTAAGTTGGCTTGTAAAGAGAAATGTCATGATCAAGTGATGGAAAAGGATAAGAAACCATTAGAGGAAGAATATTAATACCCCTTGAATAAATAAAATGATAAATTCTTGAGACAAGAAGAAGTGGTGAAAAAGTATGTTGATGTAAAAACATTAGAGGAAGAAAATAAATAATTAGAGCCAAAATTTGATGAAGAAATGATGATGTAGATGATATCACATTGAGTGAAGAATAAAGAGGATATAAGATCTTATAAATCCTTAAAAGTGACAATATACTAGTTCATATTAGATTGAGAACATCATGGATCAGATTGAGGATGAGATAAGAAAAGAGCAAACCAAGTTGATAAAGGTAGATTTGAACAAGGTCATTGAAGAAGCAAATGAAAATGAAGAGAGACAACAACATGAAGACACTCAAGGGGTTGTATGGCCTCAATTTTTGCATCTAACCTTTCCTTTGATGTTTTGAATGTAGGTCTAAAAGTTGTGAGGGTGAATGAAGTACATAACTCCATGAGAGAGCTCATAGAACAAGAAGATCAAGAAGATATTAAAGACATGAATGATGATGAAACATGGACATGGAATGTAGCAGTTGAGAAAGAGATGAGAAGAAGAATGTAAAATAAGATATAGATAGAGAAACAAGAAGATAAATAACAAAGACATCAAGAAGATACAAACACTGATTCTACAAGAGAGACCTTGGGATCCAGGCATACAATGAAGATTGAAGAAGGAAGACATTTGAAATAGAGTTCAAATATTTTTCTTACCCAAGGATTATGATGTAGGAGTATCAACTAGATGCTTAGAATTGGATAAACAAGTTAGAATAATATTTCTCAAGGCATTAGTGCTATGTACTTGGAGTTTCATATATTCCCTCCAATTGTTTGAAGTTTGAATATTTGATTTGTGATGTAATAAGTCTTGTTGTGAAAGTAAAAAGTATAAATAAGGGTGTCTTAGGAAGATATGATTTTTATTTCACCAAAATATATGTATAAGGAGGATATTATAGGTCTTAGGATATTAAGAGGTCATCACCTCCATATACAAGTTGTTTGAAAATAACTTTAGCTATTCTAGTATGTAGTTGAGCCATTATCTCAACTAGAAAGGATAGTCTTATCCTAAGGAGTAGGAATAGGATAGGATGTCTTGTTTTAGAATGAAGATCAATAAAATAATGTATTATGCTTGGAGAGAGGTCAAGCATATCCATGAAGAGATAGGCGAGAAAATTAGTAGAATAAGTGTGTGAGTAGGAAAATGAAGAACATGGCAGACATGGAGAATATTGATTATATTGTATGACAAGATTTGAAGGAATAAGAAGATCAAAGATTATGAATGCATGAATTTTGTGTTTCAATTATATCCTCAGGTGTATATGGGAGAATTTTCAATGGTATGAGTTCATGTTTTAATAAGAATGTTCAAATTTTCATAATCTACCTCCAAACAACTTGTACTATGTTGTTTGTTCATTGCTTCCTTAAAATAGGGGTTTGAGACAGTCATGATAACTTTTTATTACCAACTCCAAATGATCTAAAATTTGGTATGTAGGTGAAAGAGGTCATTATACAGATGATTTTTAATATTTTACATTAATTCTGAGTATTTTTGGAGTTGTGAAGTATTTTTCTATCTAGTTTGAGAATGCATGCAAACTGTTTGATATAATATCTCATGCTGGGAAAATAGTCACAACTTTAAGAAAAAATGATGAAAATGGATGAAATTTGGAATATATGTCCCTTGTAATCAATTCTAAAATATAACAAATTTTTAGAGAAATTATAATTTTTCATAAAAATATATACATGACATAAATTGTTGCAGATCACTTTCTCTTGAAACAAATGTTTTGCATGATGAAGATGGAGGATCAATTATTTACTTGTCTACATGAATGAGAATCTTAGTGAAGGATATCAAAACATTAATTAAAATATAGGTTTGCAAATAGATAGAGGATAGTCAAGGTAAGATTAAGTTCAAGGTAATCTTTCTTCAAAAGGTCCCATTGTGGATACTCTTGTGTTAGTGATCAATCTTGATGAGTTAGAAGGTAAGAAGCATACAATCAGTAAATTAATCTTCATAGAGGCATAGTGCACACCTATCCCATTTCAAAAAATAATGTAAGCATGATGGAAGGACAATTTTAATGATGTTTGAGTATAATATATGCAGGCTTGAGTGATTGACAAGATTTGGAATGAGCCAAGATAGGATTGTGGGTTAAGTGAAATTAATCTTGAATGTTGATATGAGAATAAGTTGGGCTAAGACTGGGATCAATATAAAATTGGATCTTCACAAGCTTTAGGCCATGGTGGACTAGATGATTCCTAAAACCCTCAAAATCCTCAAGGAATTCTTAGGGATTATATGTTGCTATCAATATTTTTGAATAATTATGGTATAATCACATCACCACTCATAAATTTATCGAATAAATAATCCATTCATTGGAATGAGGAAACAACCTAGGAATTTAATACACTAAAGAGATCCATGCATACCACTCTAGCTCTCGCTACCTTGAATTTCTTCAAAACCTTAATATTTGAATGTGATTCTTTAGGGTATGGAATATGTTTAGTCTGCATGACACATGTAAGAGTGTTAGGAATCTATTTAGTTCTTACATGTAATTAGTGAGTTAACATGTAGTAAATATTACTTACGGTTTTATGGTTGGATAATTTATTGTTTTATATAACAATATTGGTTCACATATTGTTTGATTATACCTATAAAACATTTAAATGGGTAAGTTGTTTGAAATATTTTCTATTTTTTAGGAAGTGGTTATCTCATTGTAATGGTTCTAAATTAGAAAAATTCATTATGCAAGAGATACAATGAAATTATTATTTGTTTGTCCATTTTTCTATGTGACTCAAATTTCATACCTTGCATTTGGTACTAGAGCAAGTGAAACCAATGGACATAATGAATTTTAAAATTTATTTGAGGGGTAAAGTTTTTCTGTCTTACCACCCATACTCATGAAAGTATCATATTTTAATATTTATTCTAGATTAGTATGCATAATCATGTAATTTAATCTTCTCGGCATTAGACTAAAGATTTAGGAAAGTTGGTCAGTGCATTAAAAGGTCTCCAAGTCGTGGAGAAGTAAATAATTTGGGTCTATGATCTATAATATCTTATAACAGGTCGTACATCTACTGCGAGGGGATTTTAACCATAGTTTTTATTTTGTTATACTATCCATCTGCATTAAATCTCCTTTAGATTGAATCCAAATATCTAAACTATAGGTATGTTATTCTATTTCATGGAGTCCACTCGCTAAACTCATCTCGCATATCTTTAAAATGTATTTATGTATGTTATCACCTTCTCTATTAAGGTATGCTTTCGGTCATAAGATTGTGTTCCAATTCGACAATTCTATATAAGTTTTATTTCCTTTTCCATGTTTGGATTGGTTGGTTTCCCACACATTTTTTTGGAATCTTGAAAACTAACACAAATTCAATTCAAAACCGTCATTATATTCAAACTCATGTTGATGCGAAATTCACACAAAGTTATGTTTGATTTGGCATAAAAACATGGCAACTAGATGTTGTGTATGAATCAACTGACATCGATTTGAAGTAACTGTCTCAGTTTGTTGGACATCCATATTTTTTTGCACCTCTCATGATCTTCAATCCTCTCACATTACATGCATTTCTCTATATCCAAGAACATTAACGTTTCTCTATCCCATGGAAACTAGTGTTGAGTTGGAGTGGTTTACATATAATTATAATTATCTTGTGTCATTTGTGTGTGAAATTTGGCAATTAACCATGTCATACCATTCAACTACTTGTAGTTGGGACATATAACTATGCTTAAAGAATCTTTTGATTTGGGTGAGTCATTTTGCTGCTCTACATTATCATACAAGTGTAACTCCACATTAAAAAAGGAATTTTTGTGTCATCCCATTCATATATTAGATAATTTTTTGTGTCATTTAATATTAGTCAAGGTCATTTACTATGTTATTATTTATAGTACATCGAGTATTAGTAATTAATAATATTGGTCACTTGTAAGTCATTAGAGTTCGTCATATTGTTGATATTGGTGTCAAGAGTATCATAATTTTTTTCAAATCTATAAAGTCTTTGTGAGTCATTAAATAAGTCAATTCATTATTTTCATGGTATTGTCATTTTCAAGTTAGTTAAATAGGTGATTTTAGGATTTTTTCATTCTTGTCCAAATCAATTGTCAAGAGTAAAAATATATAAAATTAAAAAAAAAATTGCCTCACATACACATTTTCAAAGTTACTCATGACCAGAAAATAAAATGTTTCACATTGCACAGGGGAGAGAAAAGAATAATCAAAATGTGGAAAATATTGAGCATCTAACTCAAATCCAGCTGATCTAGCAAAATTTTATTGGAGGATGGAGGTCAATCAAAAATGACGGGGCCACACCAAGCTATGGTGATAGTGTGTTTGTGAGTTTGCTTTCGGTATTTGATTTTCGATGTGCTTCTTTTTTAGAGTTCTAGTTTTAGTTGTGTGCAGTATGATTTCAGAGTTCCTGATTTGCATGAATAAGTGGAAAATTCACATTGAGGGGGGAACATGGTCTCAATGTTCCATTTCCTTTTATTCATTTTTCATATTTGTATTTAGTGAGCATTAATTTCTGGTAAGAAAATATAGTGGAAAAGATGAAAGCACAAGGAAAAGTAGCATCATGATATTTAAATTCTTGGTTTTCCTATAAAACCATATATATGTTTTGGGTTGTTGGTTGTCCTGTAAAACCATTATTGTAGGTTATTGGATGTCCTTGGAAAACCATCCTTGTTGAGGTTGTTGGTTGTCTTGAAAACCCATCCAGATCATGAGAATGTACGGGCGGAAAGTTGTGAAGGAAGTGCGATTATTTTTCTACCATGTTCACACTAAGGGGGAATTTTAGGATTCTATTTAGTCCTTACATGTAATAAGTGATTTTCCATGTAGTAAATATTACTTACGGTTATATGGTTAGATCATATATTGTTGTATATAACAATATTGGTTCACATATTGTTTGGTTATACCCGTAAAACATTTAAAAGGGTAAGTTGTTTGAAATACTTCCTATTTTGTAGGAAGTGGTTACCTTATTGTAATGGCTATAAATTATCCAAATTCATTGTGCAAGAGATACAATGAAATTATTATTTGTTTTTCCATTTTTTTGTGTGACTTGACTCATACCTTGCAAAGAAGGATACCCCATTACATTTGAGATTTTTCAACTAAAATGTAAGAACTTATTGAAACCAATTTATGAGAAAGAAAGGATTATTATTCTTCATGTAGTCAAAAAAGGAAATCATATCTCATTGGTAATCACTTCAAGGTGAAGATAGATTGTGAGAGTTTGAAATACTTCTTAGATAAATTAATAACATCTAAAGAAAAAAATTGAGTCAAAAATATGTTGGGTCATGACTTTGATATCATTTATAAGAAATGAAAATAAAATGTGGTAGATGATGCACTATCTAAAAGAGATGAGTCATTAGAAGCATTGTTATATGCCATATCCATATTATATAAAGATAGGGTTAATTAAGTAAGATAAACTATGGTAGAATGGCATAGAGAACCACACTATAATTCATAATATCCAATAGGATGTGAGCATTTTCAAATAGAATTGTATACAAAGGTGATAAATTTTAGTACAAGGATCAGATATACTAATGAAATAAATCTACCCTTAAAAATTAGCTTATCTCAAATCTCCATTCTCCAAAGTGGGTGGTCAATGTAGGTTCCTAAAAATTGATCACATAATTAAGGAGGATTTATTATTAGAAGGTTTGAAATGGGATGTCTACAATTTTTGGCAAAATGGTTGTTGTTCTAGTTTAACAAGGGAGAAATTTTTAAGACATTAAGTAATTGAAAACCTTTATATATTCCTAGTGAGTGATGGGTAGAGATTTCCATGGATTTCATCACAAGAATACAAAATTATGAGGTGAAAAGTGTAATTATCGTGGATTTGTATATTATCACCAAATATTATCATATTTATACCTTTTCACATCCCTTTATAGTGAGTGGAATCACCATATCTTTTATGGATTCAATTTAGAAACTACAAGGTGTGCCCAATATTATAGTCAGTGACCGAGACCAAATATATACTAAGAATTTTTTGATTTATTTATTATTATGTTTGGGTACTCAATTAACTCGTTGTTCATCATATCATCCCAAAACTAATGGATTGGTTGAGGTAGTAAACAAATATTTATAGGGGTGTATAATATGTTTTGCTTCAAATGAGAAAAATATATGGGTTTATTAGCCATTACTTGTAGAGTGGTGGTATAACACTTCATTTCACATGTCATCCAAAAAATTTCCACTTTTAGCATTGTGTATAGTTACCATCCACCATCTCTCACCTCCAAATTCAAGTTCCAACCTTAAGTGAGAGTATTGTAATAAAACATTTATAATGAAAATTGATAGAGGTTCCACACAAGAATGAAACTTAAAGTTATAATAGAACAAAAAAATATATTCTTGATAAAATCTCTGTAAAAAGGCTCTCCAAAATGTATTAAAAAAATGAGAGATTACATATTTTATGTAAGAATCTCATAAGACTAAAATCATGGGAAAAAAATTACCTAGATAAAGCTCTATCCATTGGGAAAAGGGGCCTCTATCCCAAGCAATAAGGAATGAGGTTGTGCATCCTAACTAACTAGAAGAAAGTAGGAAAAGTTAGGAAGATTAAGAAACACTTACACTATTCACTTATTATATTAACCAAATGGTGAAATTAAAACCATAGAATTATTTTATTTTCTAAACTAATATTGTTTCTTAAGCTTACTTATCATTTCTCCCACCCATAGAAGTAATAGAATCAAATACTTTCATCAGAACTATTCATTGTTGTGTCATCTAGTGATCATATTACCATTTTTCCTGGTGTGGAAGATGACCTTATTTGTTAACAAGGTAGGAAGTCAAGGAACCCTATTGGTTCGTGCGAGTCTTAATGTCAAAAACTTAATAATATGTCAAGATCACTTATGAATCGACACACCATATATTGGATGGAAAATTGTATATTTAGAATCCAGTGTTGACTCATGATAATGTTCAAGAAGATCCACATTGGAAAAAATTGGATTCCGAATTGTCTTGGAAAATCAAATCTAAAACCATTTTCACATATCTACTCAGGTGATGGTGTAGGGTCCATAACGAATGGGCTTTAACTTACTGTGTGTGTTTTTTTTTAAATTCACTTGTCCAAATGTAGCCATAATTTGTTACTAACTTTTAAATCATTATGTATTCTATGATGATTCATTTTTTTCCATTATTTCTCATAAGTATTTTGTAGAATTTGGACAACATTGTCTTGTAAATATTGTAAAAGTTGAATGAATGAGTTAGCCTTATTTGATTCTTTCTTTAGATATTTGGTATCGGGAAATGGAAAGGCCAAGGGTAACTCATATGGAGTCAAAAGTTGAAAACCAAAGTAGAATTTAAAAGTTAAATGCTCTCTAGAAGAATGTAATTCTCAATTTTATGAATGCTCTATGCGGTTTAGGCTAAAATTCCACTTAATTGGTGAAGTGTGGTGGTAAATCCTTAGAATTTTCACCAAGTTGTGATTGACCACTTTTTTCCGTCCATATAACTATGGGTGGAAAGTAGTGGAAAATATAAGGGAAACCCCAAAAAATTCTAAAGTGATATCTTAAAATGGCCCACAAATTATGAATCTTGATCGAAATGATGCTTTAGTAGGTAGACCAAAAGTTTTCCACACATTTTCAAAGAAAAAGTGGGGTAAGTAAATGGTCGAATTAGTCTTATATAATGGAATGAAATTATACATTTTTATAAATTTATCAATAATTACAAATAAATAATAATGGCATCTTTGTGTCATCAAAAATATATTCAATAAGTCCATGGAAATGTTTTCCCAAGGAAGAGAAGGAAGTGGAAGAGGAACACTCAATCCAAGCTTTGGTTTTAGGTTTCAATTAGAAATAGACTAAAAATTGTCTCAAAAAATTACATAACATCCCATTGCATATAAGACTAGTATAAAAATCACTACAGATGATGAAGTGTTTTTCTGCTTCCTAAAATGACCACCATGAAGACTAGAATGCGTCTCCTTTAGTAGAGGGTGATGGTGATTGTGATGCACACATAAATTATCCAATCTATACAAAAATCCATCCCATATATGATAATATTAAAATTGATGCAATGTTAAAGAGTTTGGGTTACAAAGATTTTGAAAAATGTTTACAAAATATAGATTAGTGGCATATTGAGAGGACCAAGTTTGAAATACCAAATGTGAAGTGCTTGGAAAATAGCCAATGTAGGGGAAAAGGTGGTTTCATAAAAAATCAACAAAAATGTTGGTGTTACCCTTTTTATACTTGATTACCAAGTAATGTTTTTGTGACAATGATGCTCACTTCATATATTGAGTTTCTTGAATATTTTTATGATTGAAGAAAATGGATACGTAAATGACCCATATGAACTAGTGTTTATTTTCTAAGAAGATAATGCCTCCAATATTTGATTTCTTGTACTAAGGAATATAATTCCTTATCATGTGTTACACAATTACATTTTATGGATATCATATCTTAGAATGAAAATCCACTAGATGGCCATTTTGCTTCAAAACTACTCCAAGTTTCAATTGTGACGCATTTGTCTCAATCTCAAATGGTTGTGATAAATATGGAATAATCAAGACTAGTGCAAAAGAAAACTTATTATTTAAGTCTTTAAAGGATCAAGCTTGCTTCTTTGTTCAATATAAATTTGTGTTGATTTTTGTGAGTTGATGTAAAGGAGAAGCCAAATCTTAGAAGCCAAAAATAAACTTCAAATAGAAGTTTTCAAGTCCTAGAAAATTTCGACTTAGTGATTTTGGTGAAGGTGTATGAAGAAAGAAATGATTTGATGTTTTATTATTAAAATAACCCTACATTTATACAAAGATAAGGAGGAAGTTATGATCAATTTTTGGAAGGTAAATTTACAACCATATGATAGGTCAGCTATACCAAACCATTAAAAAACAATGAAATAATAGAAATATAAGCTAACATTCCCCCTTATTACATTGTTTTTACAAAATGTACTCCCTGAAATAGTTCAAATTGTACCTTTCTAAGAGACTTGGTGAGTATATTTTCTACTTGAGAGTTTGTTGGATAGTAATCAAGTTGTATGTGGTGGTTCAAGACTTGTTCTTGAATTTAATGACATTTTCCTCAATGTGTTTTTTCATGGAAAAATGGATTCTTCACAAGATTCAACACACATTGATTAGTGTAATGAATGATACATGGATTTTGATTAGGAATATCCATATCAACTAGAATTTGACATAACCAAATCACTTCATACACAGCTCAAAGCGTAATACTTTTCCTCAGTGGATAAGAGAGAAACAACATTTTTCTTCTTGTTAATCCATGAGATAGGTCCATATTCAAGTTGAGAAACATATCATGTACAACTGATTTATTTTCATCAACAGATTTGACACAATCTAAGTTGGTATATCCATGTAATAAGAACTAATATTTCTTATGATATTCCAAACCATAATCAAATGTCCCTTAGAAATTTCTCAAAACATGTGTCATCTGCTACCTAATGACATTTCTTTAGATCCTGCATGAATATGGAAAGATAGTGGACAATAAAGCAAACGTATGGTATAGCATAAGTTAAGTAAATGAGACCCCTAATAAAATTCCTATAGTCAGTAACATCTACTTAAGGTGAATCTAGAAATCTAGAAAGATGTAAATCTTTCTCCATTAAAGTGGACATTGGTTTATAACTGGACATACCATAATTTTCTAGGAGTGTATTTACATATATCATCTTGGAGATAAAAATGTTATGCTTCTTCTCTCATGTCTCCAAGCCAAGATAGTAGTGAAGTATCCCAACATTTCTCATCTCTAAGGATTTCTTTATATCATTCTTAACATATTTGACAAGATTGTCTGAACTCCATGTGATCACAAGATCATCCACATACAAAACCAAAATGATAATCTATGTGCCTATATTTTTGATATACAAATTTGAATATGAGGGGCTATATGTGAATTCATGTTGTAACAAGTGATCATCTATTTTAATGTACCATACTCTTAGTGCTTATTTAAGTCCATAAAGAGACTTAATTAGATGACATACCTTTTAGGATGATTCTCGTCAATAAATCATTTTGTATGCGGGTCATGTATACCTATTATTTGGAATCACCATTAAACAAAGCACTTATTACGTCCATATAATAAATTTTCCAATGGGTGTAAAGGTATCCTTTGAGTAAAATCCTTCTTATAGATCATATCCCTTTGAAACTATTTGTGATTTTTACTTTTCAATAGATCCATCTGCCATGTATTTTATTTTGAAAATACATTTGCAGCTAGTGGGTAACTTTCCTATAGGAAAATTGACTAGTTCCCATGTACGGTTTTGAATCATGGAGTCATATTTGGCATCCATGTGTAATGCCATAAAAATTTGCAGATTTAAAGAATGTTCGAGATATAAATTTCAGATTTATTTTCAAAAAAAAGTATGCATATGCCATTTCATTTTCTTTTTAACAAAAATTTTTAAAGGTAAAACACAACTAAATACTTCAGATTTAATGTATGATGCATAGCTATAATATTGTAGATTTATAAACAACCAAGACCTCCATATGAAGACATTAAAATAAAAGAGTTCATGTTTTCAATATGGTAATCCTTCCTTTTTTTTTTACAAGATTCTTGCAATAATGAAGGGAAATCTTCTTAGCAATGACTAAAGTTTACAAGTAGCATCACGTACAAAATAGGTATTTACAAGAAGGTAAAGCTTAAAAATCCATATTTGAAGAGATAAAATGAAAGTAATGTCCTCAAAAGATGAATATGTCCAAGAGGACCAAGATGACAAGGAGGCTCCAACTATCTCCAAACTTGAATATTCTTCCAAGGATGCTGAAATAAGAGACAAGGCTTGTTTACCACCCAACCAATAGGCATCATCACATGCCTTTCCATGGTTGGAAGTCATGCTAGCCTCCCCCAAGCCCATGGGAGAGAGGAACAAACTTCCACAATGTGCACAAGTATAATGGGGATAAAACACAACAAGAAATACATAGGACCATTTAAACACTTAGACATACTACACATGGTAAAACAACAACATAAGGAGCACAAGGTCAACCTCACAAAGGGGGAAGAGAAGAAAATTATATGCCCAAAAAAAGGTGTCCAACCATAGGAACACCAACCAAAGCATGTGTACAAAACTCCTTATTCCTCTTAATCACTCATCCTCCTTATTCCTCCTTTATGTCAAAGAAATCCTTCTTGGGAGGATTTTCAAACCCAAGAGGGTTTCCTCACCAAGAATGGGGAAAGGTTCAAGCCATATGAACCTTTCTCCCACCTCAAACCATATGAGGGCATGAGAAGGGACTGTTAGTGCAAAATCACAGCACCCCTGGATGTTGATCAAATTTCTAGGTTGATCATACTAGCATCCAGTGTGATTGCACAACATTGAATCCTTTCTCCAAGTGTGGGACTTGTAAAAATGAGAAAGGAATATCTAAAGAAGGCTGGTTCCTATTCCTCTGCATTCGAGATGCACACGAAAAATGTAGAGGGTTTACTCAAAATCTAATCTAACTTGCGAGGAGACAGGGTAAGAAGATGCATAAAAATAAACCTAAGCTAACAAAGGTGATGCACTGAGGAGGAGTGGTGAACACTACTTGTTCTGCAGATAGACACGATCATAAAATGTAACATAAAACATCATGCAGGCTGATAAGATGTAATCGAGAGGTCTGAAATGAAATAAGCAACACAAACAGAGGATTTGGCAAAATGTCACAAAGCTGCATTGTCATTTCCATTGTCAAAATCCCTTCATTACAACATCAAAGAGGTAGAAAACTGTTACAATTTTAGAAGAGGTCGATACTTGCAAAAATCACTGTGAAGGTGAAAGAAGAAGCTTGTTATCCAAAGAAATGTTCCCCACAGAGAATGAGCCAAATCGGCTATTTACAATGCATGGGTCGAGCCCGGAGAGAGAAAACATAAAAAACGTGGGAGCCATTCCTCATTGAATGCAGATGCATTAAAATAGCATGGGTGTCCTTACGGACCCATGCCCGACATTTTGTCCATCTTTGGAGAAGAATGCGACCCATTTTGCATTAAAACTGTTGTTGAAAGCGTTAGTTACGCCATTACCATGCGCCGAGATGTTTCTTGATTTTATCTCTCCAAACTGAACTAAAATGCAAGATTAACCCTAGAATCATGTAGATAATTTCACCAGATTTCCAGTGATATAAAGAACGTGAAAATCTAAGCTCTGATCGAAAGTTATAGCGATCCAAGATTTAGGGCAAAAACGAGGCCAAACGGATCGGCGGGAAAATATTTGAATTTTTCCCGCGCTCGCCACTGGATGACACGTGTTAGGCTCGATTCATCCGCGGGACTCCTTGTCTCTTTTCGGCCATTTCACCTTTTGCGTCTCGCCCATCCCGCACGTACTCTTTGTCCATTGTCCCTGGTGAATTCTCCCGCATCGGCCGATTCGGGCCTCCTTGTCCTGTTTGAGGTGAAGACACGTGGTGAGATTCCATTCGTTGGTGGCTCTTTCAGCTTTTCACATCCCATGCGTACTTTTGGCCCAGATGTCCCAAACTGTCTGGGATAAATATCTCCAACCGTTCGAAATGGACTGCCCTACTTACAAATCGACCAGGTTCACGTCCTCCACGTACCTTTGTCCCAACTGTCCCGGATGAAAGTCTCATGTTTCGCTCTATTCGGCTGGTTCACATCCTCCATGTACTTTTGTCCTTGATGTCGCAAATCGCGAAAAAAAAAAGACTTAGACATTTTTCCTTACTTTCGGCCATTTCGGATTTTCACGTCCCTCGCGTCCCAATGTCCCAACTGTCCTGCGGACTGCCTGGGACAAAAGACTTAGCCGATTTTCTTGCTTTTTTGGCCCCAAGCTTGGTACGACGAACCTCAGTACGACCCAAACCCTTCAGACCCGAAATGCCTTAGAACAATCCTACAACCTTATTTTTGCATTTTTCCCATTTTCTCTAACTCGTTGGGATTTCTTCTTGGATGGGAGAGTTAGAAAAAGGCCTAGGGGACCCCAAAACATGATTTTGGGCCTCGAATCAATCTTACTTGCTCGGGACTGAATAATTTGATGCATGTTGTCAAAATTACTTTGAGGGGTGAATTTTGGATAACATAGACCTTCATGGCTTGACCAATAACCATGAGGTTTGAGAGGGAAATCCCTCTCTCTTCCCCTACATTCTCCAAAAACCATCAATCCAAATGATGGTGGAGAGAAAAAAAAGGAAACAACAAAGTAACAAAACAAACAAACTACATTCTCCATACAACTTTACAACACATCATTTCACACACATCATTTTATTTACCATTGCATAGTTAACAAGATAAGCACAACTAGGAAAGAAAAGGATTAAGAATCCTACCTCTACAATGCTTTCCAAGACTCTAATATTTTCCCCTTTGTCCAAGCAAACTTCCAAGCTCCCAAAATTCTCCAAGTTCTCCCAAAAAAAATGAGCCAAGAAGACCCCTTCCTTCCACATGAGGAAGAATAAGAAGAGGAACACAAAAGTTTCCTCACCAATGGGAAAGTGACAAGTGTCACCCCCTCTCCTCCAATGATTCAAATATTCCAAAAACCAAATAAGTAAAAGTAAACTCACCTTTTAGCCCTTATCACCCAAAATACTAAAAACAAAAATAAAACAAAGTGGAGCAACTATTAACAATTACACACAAACAAACCATATTACATGGATGGTGACTAAGGAGGGGAAAATGGGAGGGAAACTCCCTCCAAACCTTGGAAATAAGCCCCCCTACCTATTAGGTAGGGTCCAAGGGCCCATTTTCATGTTAAGGGAACTCCCAAACTCAAAAGGGGTCCCTAAAAATGCCTAAAATAACCCAATTTCGGGTTTGGCATACTTGTGCACAAAGGTAGAGGGTGTGGGGTCCACCCGAGGTTCACATGTGGTCCCCAATCCCTTCTACAAACACACACACACTTACCCAAAACTATCTCTTAAATTAAGATGAGATCATCAAACCCCTAAACTAGTTTACTTAATAATAGACACCCTAAACATAATTAGTTTTACAATATATAAATACATTACGATTGAGGGTTCACCCATGGTGCCCAATTAATACACCTATTCTAAGGCCTCAAACATTTAGCATGGTTATGACTCGGTCCAGGCCACTGCACAATTGCGTAACAGCCACTAAAACCCATGCTCTCCTATACCTGTCACTGCACACTCATTGCACACATTAACCACATCTGTCCAATATAATAAACATCATCTACACATCACAAATTTAATCAAACTTATAATGTCCTAACATTATTATACAATTGATAGTGCAATGCATACAATTATACACATAGTTTGTCATGAATCATCCACAAATACAATTACAATGACATACACTTAGGCTAGCATGAGATTACCATTATTAAATCCAGAAAACTATATCATTAATCAAATTGACGCGAAATCAACATCTAACCAATAATTCTCACTATCATGTACCCTGTTAGTGTCATCAACATCACAAGAAATATATCAATATATGAATCTAGTCCAATTGGTGCTATGCACCCAAAATACCATAATGTCCATGAGGATAAAATAACATAGCAAAATGTCCAAAATCTATTAGAGTCTCAATCAAAACATGTCTATGCATAAAGGAACCAACATATAACTAGAGCTATAAAAATGTGGGCACTACACCATGGATTTATTCCACTTGTGTTTGATTGAGTACCTCTTATGAATCCCATTGGAATAAATCCATGGATGCCAAATATGATCCATTGATTCAAAATCCGGCATGGGAACTTGTCAATTTACATATAGGAAAGAAAGCCATTAGTTGTAAATGTATTTTCAAAACAAAATAAAAAGTAGATGGATACATTAAAGAGTAAAAAGAAAAAATAGTTGCAAAGGGATATGCTCAGTAAGAAGGAATTGAATGAGAGGAGGACTTTGTACCCACTGTAAAGATCAATACAATTAGATTTTTCTATGCACCGGTAGCACAAAAAGATGGAAGCTTTAATAGATGGATGTAAATAAGTGCTTTCTTGAATGGTGATTTCAAAGAAGTGTACATGAAACATCTAGAAGGATTTGTTAACAATTAGTATCCTAAAAAGGCATGTCATCTAATTAAGTCACTTTATGGGCTTAAGAAATCACCCATGACATGGTACATTAAAATATATGATCACCTATTGTAGTATGGATTCACCCATTTCCCATCGATTCAAATATGTATATCAAGAAGATTGGAAAATATATGTTCATACTTATTTTGTATGTGGATGATCTTATGATTACAAGAAGTTAAGACAATATCATCAAATTTGTAAAGAATTATTTCTACAAATGTGACATATTTAGGGGCTACTTCACTACTTTGCCTTAACTTGGAGATATGGAAAAAGAAGCATCATAATTTTATCTCACAAATGACATATGCCAAGACACTCCTGGAAAAGTATGGGATGTCTGATTATAAACTTGTTTCCACTCCAATGGATAAAGGTTTGAAAATTTTCCAATCTAATGGATAAAGTTTTGTAACTCTCTCGATTCAAGGATTCACATCAATTAGATGCTACTCTCTAAAGAAAGTCATTGGGAGTCTCATTTAGTTGACTTATAGCATACTATACTTCTTTTGTTGTTAGCTATCTTTCATTATTTATGCGATGAAGCCAAGGAAATGTCATTAGGTTATAGCAAAGCATGTTATTAGATATGTCTAAGATAAAATTGATTATGGTATGGAATATTATATGAAATATTGGTTCTTCTTATAAAGATATACCGACTTAGACTATTTCAAATCATGTGATGACATGAAATCAACTACATGATATGTTTTTCATCTCGAGATATGGACCTATCTCGTGGATTATCAAGAATCAAACTATTTTTTATCTCTCATCAATTGATGCCTAATATCATACCACATGATGAGTTGTGCATGAAGTGATTTGGTTACGTCACATTCTAGATGATATAGACATTCTTGAAGAAAATTTTCCTATCCTTTATTTTAGGAATCAAGGTGTGTTGAAGCTTTTGAAGAATCTATTTTTCCATGAATGAACAAAGCACATTGAGGTCAAATTTCATTACATTAAACAACAAGTCTTGAACCACCACATTCATATTCAACACTTCCCAATAGATTCTAGGGTTGCTGATATACTCACAAAGTCTCTTTGTAAAATGTACTTGTTGAGCTATTTCGGTACATTTATAAAATAAATGTAATAAGGGGGAATTTTAGCATAATACACTAGTATTAGATGATTGCATTGTTAGTTTTGTGTTATCTAATTCATTTAGTCAGTTAATAATCGGCTTGTGTTAACCAATCTCCTTTTGAGTGTATAAATATTCTTGTTGTTGAGAAAATCGAGACAATCCAATGCATTCAATATTCTTGGCTCTCAATATTGAGCATTTTATTCTTATTGTATGGTTTGGAGGTTCCCCTTTAAAGTGGATAAATCATTATACCTACATATTTTGACCATTTCTCTACATTCTTGGTGTTCTAATTTTGTTGATATTCGATCTATATAAGTAATTTACTTATAATAATATGTTGTTTAGTGTTTAATTGGGAACTTGATATGCTCTCTTTAAACTTGGTGATAAATATTTTGCATGACATAAATAAAATAGAAGTGATGTTTTCCTTGAGTGAAACATGTTTAATGAGAAATAGGAATAAGTAACATGAAAACTAGTGTTATATGCCTCTTATCTAATTTAAATGTTCTACAAAAAATTAAATAAGAAATCAAAATGTATTGGGTGCGTAAGTTAAATTGGAATTTTCATAAATTATGGATAATGTCATTCCTTCTCTCTATCTCTCTCTCACACACATTATCTTAACTATTGTGTTTTAAATCACTCTTTTGAGTAAAGGTTGAATTTAAAAAGTTTTCTAAAGCTTTTATGTAAGCGTGTATTTTTGTGTGGGGGTGAGGCTATATCATTGATTAATGGAGGTGAAATGGATGGTCACTTTAAGGGAGGACTAAGGATTTGTGTGTTGTTACATTGGAGGAACCAAGGGAATTTTTGGCTAGTCTTATTGGATTGAAAAGGGGTGGTCGCGTAAAGGGAAAAGGGGTGTTTGATTGAGGGAAAAGAGAGTGTGTTTATCTTGGAGGAACCAAAGGCTATTCAATAATCCTTTATGGATGGAAAAGGTAGTACATGTGATTGTATCTCTTATTTGCTACCTTATCGGAGGCTTAATAGTATGTGTTATTTTAAGGTTGGTATAATGTCATATCATCTCTCTTATTTCAAGTAAAATCTAAATCATTACTTGAGTGTGTTCTTGAATGTGTAAGTGTTAAGAAATTTTTGTTGTTGCAATAAGTGTTAAAGTAAGTGCATGGAAATGGGGGACCAAAAGGGAATCAAAAGTGGCCACATTTTTCCCGAAATCAGAAAAACCTAATCTTCATCTAATAATTCGGCATGCATATGCTCAAAATTTGACAAAGTGGTAAGGATAAGAAACATAGTGCTCAAAATATTGTTTCTAAAATACTTTTTTGTAAAATGGTAGAGATTAAGAAGTTAAATTTTGGTGTGCACACAAATTATGTCTATTTTTCTATCAAAAAGTAACAACGTATTGTGTGTACGTAACCCCCCCAATTTTTTGATTTCTATAAATTATTTTTCAAATCCCTTTAGTAGAAAAAGTTAGCTAATACCATGTATGAGGTCTAAGTAATTTTTCATATTTTTGGATGAACATATTTTTTTACTAATTTTCAAAGTGTGCACATCCCGAAAAAGAAATATTTATGTGTACACCCTCAGAACTTTGAGAAAAATAGTCTATTTTTTTAATGGATGTAGAATGGAGTTTAGATAAATCTTTTTTTTTTTAATTTGGATGAAATATCATAAATTTTGTACAAAAATGTATGCATACATTTTAGAAAGAAAATAAGGCACTAGTAAAATAAATTAAGGATGAAGTCCTTAAACTAATCAGATTTTAGAAAGAACTATATCGTCACAAAGGTAAAATTTATCTTGATGTCGTAACTATACTTTTTTTTTTAAAATATTATGTTATAATGCATGAGATATTGGTGTGTACACATCAGATTTTGATGTTTTAATGTAAATAACGAATTTATTCATGAATTAAATAGTCCAAACTTAGGTTTGGATATCCTAGGAAATCCAAGCCTATGGATTGGGAATTTCAATTCCATATAAGTTGAAACACACTTCAAGAATATAATTTTTCATTTATTAATATTTATACTTTATTAGGGTCACTCTGCACCTTATGGAACTAGTAGCACAACTCCATAAGTCAAAGTTTAGAAGATAGTTATACATATTCTAATTTGGTCAATACATAGGTATTTTTCAGATTTCAGCATTCAACCTAAAGCTTTTAGGGTTTAAATTCTACAATTGATATATATTTTGGGAAATAATATAGTCATTATTTAGGTTTTGGGGCCTTTTGGATTATTTACTAACATTTGTAGGAGTGTTAGATGTTTCAATATTATAATTTACAAATTGTTGTCTTCCAATATAAAGCACCCTTGGGAGAAGGAATAACTAACCCGAGATGGTTGGCTTTGAGAGAGTTATGAATAATGAAAATTTATTTTCATTGATAATCAAGGATTTTTTCAACAGTCAACTCAATGACTCAAATCAAAAAGGTGATCAAGAGGAACCTTGACAAAGGGGATGGCTTTACCCTGTTACTTCTAGATCTACCTAGACCAAGGTGAGAGAACCTAGTTGGGGATTTGAATAAAGGAAAACCTTTCATGGTTTGGTTTCCTCTATGGTTGGTGTAACATAATTTGAAGTAAGTGCAACCACAAATAAAATAATTCTCTCAAAAGATTTGTCACTTGATTTATTGTAAGAACTTGACAATCAAATACATATCAAATAGAAAGATAATGAACAATCTTCAGATATTACATTTGCATAACATTATTTACCAAGCTCACTTTAAATGATATTGGATCATAGACTTGGTGGGGTTTTTAGCAAATTTTATCAGTAGTGAACAAATTTAAATCTCATCTTTGTAGAATAATCATATGTTTTGTTTGCAGGTATGATATGCTTAGTTGGTATAAAGATAAATGGTTGTTTGTTAATTGGGATTTGGGGGGAGGGAAACTAATTTTATGACCTTGATAGAGTAGTGTTCCCATGGAATGAATCCATCCTTAATTGTGATGCTTGAAAAGAACAATCAATTTAACATGATCTGTGAAATAACATTTGCATTCATTGATACTCAATTAGCACAAATGTTTTCTACAGTCTTCCCAATCCTAACTACAAATCATGGAGTTAGAGATGAGATAAATCACTTGCTAGATTTGTCTTATACACCCAAAATACCCTTAAGGGATAACAAGAACTCTTCAAAAGTGATGCTACCTATAGGATTTTACAATTAAGGTTGAGCTATTGCCTAATATACACTATTATGTAATAGTCTTACAGTGACTAGAAGAATACAATGACTAAGAAAGACCCTTGTGTACTTAACAAAGTAAATCCAATGCAAGATAGTAACAGAAACAATATTACATCTTTCATTCCTTTAAAACATAATAAAGGGAAAGTATATCTTGATCAATCATAGAGAGATCTATTCATGTGAGTTATGATAAGGGTACATAAACAAATACCCTCAAAACATGTTGATGGTTATACAATTCAACCACCTTATCTCTTCCTTACAGACTGGATATAAACAAATGCTTTCCAAAAGCTAGAAAATGGAACAAAAACTGAAATTAATAAAAAAATTCTGCAACTACCCCCAATCCGCTCCCTAGGAAAATGAAAGACTAATACAATATATAGAAAATGAGAGAGAGAGAAGAAAAATATTGTCTCCTTATAAAACCACCAATAATAAGTATTCAAATCCTATAAATGAGCATGGGTTTCCTACAAAATCATACATTTCTTTTGTCTAGTGTGTTTAGAAAAGAAAACGACACCATACTTTATTAAGACGAGTGGTTGAACAAAATTACAACTACATATTTAATGTAAAATATGTTTTATATTTTTATCCCACCAAATGTCATTATTTTTTTAATTTGATGATGCTAAAGTGAAGGGATCAAAGAGACCTTTCCAACGATATAAATTTTGTAATATTTAGAGCAGGGAATAGAAAGATACGGCCCTCTGAAATTTTCCATGTCGGGATGAACAACAATGTGACACATGACAATATTTGATTAGTTCGAGGACCGCTCTCTGGCGACGTACATTTATTTTCCTTCACCACATGTTGGCATTTGATTGGCTCGATGGGTCGATTTGTTTATTTACTTTATTTTCCTTTCCTTTATTTTATTTATGTGGGAAGGTCTATTCCTTAATAAAAAGTGAGCCGATAAATCAATGCCACATTCTCCCACCTTGTCAGACTATCCTTTTCTTTGACTAACAAAAGAAAAGCAAGATCCAATAGTAAAGCTCCATGCTTCATCATAATTTACCCTTTTTATATCCTCCGAAATGACCACTTTGTGAAGTGTGAGACAATAAGAAATATCCACGCTCACTTTGAATTTTACCTTTTCTTTAGCCTCGACTAATAATCATGAAATGCAAGCCAATAGAAAAGATCCACATTCATCGGGTCTGTTAGTATTCCTTGCATCATTCTTTCTTTTGATTCGTTTGGTCTTCGCGTTGTAACCTTTTCCTTTTGGGGGACTTTAGAAAATTTTGGCTTCCTAAAAAGGTTGTCATGTATCCCTACTTTGACCTCACTCTTTTGCCACTTTTCACCTCCAAAAATTTCCACATTTCTTTGACCTTGACCCTGTGAGATCCGGACCCAAAATATTATTCATTGTGGCTCATTCCGGGGACTTGAGGTCCATGGAGCCCAATCACTTTGATGACATTTTAAATCCCACCATGTTGCCTATGTCTCGAGTCATTGATCTACCGCCACGTGTCCGACATATTTTTGGTTCTAAAATTTACAAACCAAATAAACGCCTTAGTCTTCATTAAAATGGATAAGTCCATTTAACTCGAGTTTTTAAAACCATTCCTATAGTTTTTCCTTTGTGGTCACGTTATATGTTTTTAGCCTTCATAGCTTCAAATTTTGGGAGTAGTTTGGATCATTTTGTGCTAACGGTAGGTTCTTTGTGAAAAATGTAGACACATTCCCGATCACCAATGAGACCAAATATTTTATACTTTGATTTACAAGTCAATTGAACCACACCCCCTACATTTCTACTGAATCCTTTCTTTTATCTTTGTAAGAAACAAAGTCTATTACAAATTGACACTTATCCTTGACTCAGACTGATCTTTGAAGCACAAGAGCAATATGAAACACACATAATCAATTAAATGCATGGGGAGTTTATTGAAAAATACCATCTCAATCCAAGGAACTGGATTGAGCTCCAAAACAAACCTCACAACTCCAAAAGGTGATGACAATTGGTCAAATATATGGACTCAAAATTTTCTCATGAGCATGGAGTTGAACCCCTAATTTTGTCTTAGAATATGATAGAATCATACTATGGATGACTACCTACTTTACAATATTAGGGTATGCATCTTTAAAAGGACCGCCGAGTGATCCTCATAATCAACAATGCAATAGAGTGACATTGGTTCCCATGTTTGCATGTATATAATCCTTTGATCCTTATAATATAGATTAATAATAGTAAGGTGTGGGGAAGAATATGATCTATATAAGGACCCCATAATATCTTCATTTGTTCAATAGAAGAATAATAAATAACTTAAAGAGTTAGATGCTAAAATATTGCATCACATAGATATATTTATAACACTCAACAAAAGTTAGGTAGGAGTAGGTAAAAATGTGAAAAATCTTCCACACATTCATTTAATTTCTATGTAAAAAAATCGGGAATTTCATCAATATTTATGCTAAGTAAATTAGTTGCATTCTCACCCTAGTGTAGGAGTAGTAAGGTCGATTCAAGTCTCGTATAATTCATAAGAAATAGAATTTTTTAACAATATTTCCACTACTTGTTCTAGATTAGTGAAAACCAATGAGAAATCTAGAAACCCAAAATCATGGGAGGGTTTAGTGAACCTCCTGATGTGGATGGTGATAAAATGATACAGCACACAAGAAATGATCATCCTTGCTGCGAGCCTTCAACTTGTAAGAAATGAAAACTCAAACAAAAAAGGATTAGTAAGATATATGGTGAGCTTCCCCACAAAACTCCTATAACGGATTTTATCCCACATGATAATAACAAAAGGATAATCAATGATGGATGGAGATATACTGGTAACCGAAGTCTAAAACAATGATATGATAAATGGAAATGCTAACTAATATGATAACTAAAATGGTAACCAAAATGATAACTGATAATACAAATGCCAAAATAAAACAAAAATACAAGAGTGGTTTGGAAATGACCCAAAAGAATACCATATGGTTGATAGCAACCAAAGTAGAATTGATCCAAGATGGAAAAATACTAAGAGCCATGTAGAAGATCCTCAACAAGGAGAAATAGAAAGAATGCAAGGAAATTAGATGGCTAGGGGAATCAAAAGGACATTAGGATAACATTAGTGGAATCACAAGGACATTAGGATGATATTGGTGGAATAAGAATACCAAAGTTTTTCTATGATTTATAGCTTGTTCGAAAGAGGGGGGCTCTTATTTATAGCCTAAGGATGGGATTAATTTGGGTAATCATGATTTAGAAAAGTTACCCTGATTAGGTGAGTGGGGATTAGATTTGAATATTAAATTCATAGGTGGATTGAATATGGATTATCTTTGAATATTAAATTCATAAGTGGATTGAATATGGATTATCTTTGAATATTAAATTCATGAGTGGATTGAATATGGATTATTTTTGAATATTAAATTCATTAGTGAATTGAGTATGGATTAAATTTTAATTTTAAATTCATTAGTGGATTAAATTCAAATTTTAAATTCATAAATGGATTTTTCATGGATTATATTTAAATATTAAATTCATAGGTGGAATGACATGGATTAAATTTGAATATTAAATTCATGGGTGGAATGACATGGATTACTTTTGAATATTAAATTCATGGGTGGAATGACATGGATTAGTTTTGAATATTAAATTCATAAGTTGATTCAAAAGGGATTAATTAATCAATTAATATTGATTAATTGGATATGTATTTTTGGTGGGAAATTGAATTAATTAAATTTAGGAGGGAAAAGGAATTCAAATGGGTGAGCATAATGAAATAGAGTAGATGTAAGGTGAAGGGGATGAATGATACCAAAAATATACATCAACATTGAGAGAAATTCTTTGAACATATATCCTTTTGTGTTGTTTCCAAGACACCATTAAAATAAAGTCATATATGGACAAAACACTAATGAAATATTTTTTTTGCATTGCAAAAATTAATATGGTGAAAGTGGTAAGAGGGTGTTTTAATGAAAAATGTATGACATGAAAAATTAAAACTTTGAGCATGAAAACTAAGCCCACAGTTGAATCATTCACTTCCCAGTCACTGGTGCATCCTTCCTATAGCCATCCTACCTCAATCCCACTCTCAACCTAGCTAAAAAAAATATTAACAAGTTTTTAAAAAAAATTTCAAGGTGTGGGGATGATTGAATAAGATGATTGATGAGTTCAGTGTGACTTGATGGAATATAACTTCCTCCGGAGGCCTAAAAAAGACATTTTTAGCCATTCTGGAGCTAAACAAACACCCTCTGGGAGAGTTTAAGAAATATATTAAGCATCCTAAGGTGATTTTAGGGAGTTTTGGAAATTTTGGAGGTAATTTAGGAAGATTTATGAAATTTTTTCTCATTCAAGGAAAATATTCTCAACATCGAGGTTTTTAGGTGTAGGGAACAAACATCAGTAATGGTGAAATATGACTTCTCTGTATGATTTCGGGAGCTCCATAAGGATTTAGGAGGAAAAAAAATAGGAATTGGAAATATATGTGAATCCTCTAGATATTGGTAATATCCATTTTTATCTAAGACTGGAAGGTTTCATGAATAATTTCAAATTAATGTAGCTGTCCCTTTTGGTTCTAGAAAAAAAAGGGCCCTAAATTTACAAGCTCCAGAGAGATGGTCACCATATAGTGATAGGTGAAGATTTTTAAATATTTAGAAGTACCTCTTGGAATGGATACTATCATAGATAGACTATTATTTATCAAGGGTGAGTATCTCATGAGGATGTGGCCAATTTTTATGAGTTGAAAACACCTTCCTAACACATGAGGTTGTGTTTTTGAGTGACAAAACTTATAACATGAAAAATTTGTAAAAAATGAGATACCATGAGGTGAAATCATGTTTATAAAACCTCAAGTGATGAGTTAAGTGTTTAAAAACACTATTATGAGATTCACATTATGATGGGAATATGCTTCTCTCTTCTAATTATAAGGCAAGAGCAAGGATTGCTCTCTTAATTTTCTAGGCCTCCACAATTCACCCTAGTGATCACAAATCAACTCCATGATGCTCAAACCATTTTTTTAATTCTATCACTTACTAAAATAGGTCTATACCATGTAGATGAAAAAAACTTATGACTAAATGGAATTCTTGTCAAGTGGCCACCGTTAGTTAGACTTAAATGAGGTGGTTATAATGTCCTTCCTCCTTTGAAATTTGATCACACTACAATGTTTTAATGAGTGTTTAAGAACACTCCCAAGTGAGTAACATAACATGAAACTTAGATGATTTCTCATTCTTTCATACATGGTGCTCTATATGAAGATCATCCTCTTAACCCTCATGGCTCTATAATTCACTTTAGATGGAATCAAATTTAGGATGCTCATACACCTGTTTGCTCATATGCCTCTCATGGAGATAGATAATGTCTTGATCCTTCACACATGATGGTCTTGAATGCCTCAGTATCTTGACTAGCTCATCTTGGCTTGTTCCTTGAAGAGGTTTAAACAAGATGGCAGAGTTAAGATATGATGATCCTCAACTTACTCCTTCAACTCCCCATTTCACCTTTGAACATGATGACACCCTTTTTAACTTCAAAATTCACTTCCCTGACTAAGATGTCACATGAGTGGAAACATGCTTATAGTATCTAGAAACCTCTTCACTTGATTTCTCCTCATAAAAATAGGTTTCCTCCTCTAGATAGAAGGATTGATCTATGAATGATACTTAAGGAATGTTTAAGGGTGAGCTCCATATTCTTAAAATTCAATCGCATGGAAGCACCGTGAAAGCCACTCCTAGATTTCAAGATGTGAGAACATTATTGGGTATTGATTAAGTGTTTATAAACACTCTCAAGAGATATATACCATTTGTGAGCTCAAGATGACTACAATCAACACTCATGGTGATCATTTCTCATCATGCCCATGATGATCATTCCTTAATGAATTAAATTTCGATGAGGTTCTTGATGTTTCATATCCTTCAAAGACCTCATGATTCTCATGATTACACCCATTGTCCAAGTGATTGTCTTTTACACACATTAACACCCTAATTTTTTTCCTTGTCACATTGTGATCCCCATGATATCCCTTTTCATGAATTAAGTTAACCAGGATGAATCCCTTCTAAAACTCCCGTAATCATCTAAAGGTTTTATTTTTCACCGTTAGGACATTCATTCCCTACACCAAGAAGATCCGATCTTGTAGAATTTTTCTGATATATGAGAATTAGATAAGGAAACTTCGAGATTTCAAAATATTCTTCTTGTTGAGATCTTAACATTCTTACAATAAAAATAAATATGACATTTCTACCGACCTTCCCTTCCCTAACCATAATCTCCTTAGTGATGATAGCTTTGCCTCTACTATGGAAGAGGTGTGTGATTGAAGATGATTACCCCCAAGGGTGTGTTTAATAGTGTTTACAATGGAAGTGTATCCATTGGGGGTACTGGATCTAGGTTCTTGCACTATAATATAGTAGAGGATGGTGGTGTCGGGGGAGGTGCAGGGGAGAAGAGAAATGGATGAGAATGGCCATAAAATGCGACCAGTGAGATCTCGAATAATTATGATGGTGGCCCTTTTCCTAGCACAGATGGGAGTGTGTAGGGTTTAGGGAGGGTGAAATATTTTCTAGATGTTACCAAATCTTGTGTTTGACCTCCTCTTTAACCTATGACATATGAAAATTGATGCTCATGGTTTCCTTCGGGAATGAGGTTGTAGAGTATATTGAGTTATTTCAAAACCAAGGTTTGATTTGTAAGTTCAATATCTTCTTCCTGTGACTTCTATCTCTCGCACAAATAGATCTATGAACAATGACACCTTCTCATTAAGGTACAAATAATATTTATCCCTCATCCCATGGCATGTTTTTAGCAATGTTTGAAAATCCCTCTAATAAGGATGAATGTTTTGGAAAGTATGGGAATTTAAGTCTCATCACCTTCTCGATGAAGTTGTGGTTCCCCAATTTAACCCCTTAACTAAAAATTTCAATATTAGACTGTGTGGATAAGACTTACCTATCTACCTCTACACTTCGGGAAGAACTTTGCTTTAGAGCTATGGGTAATTCTTTGGGTAAATTCTTAGCTATAGATTCCAAAACTAAATCTTTTGACCATACTACATATGCTCGTATATTGGTGGATATGGACACGACTACCGACTTTCCGGCCAATTTGGATCTTAAATTCAATGATACAATATGGACACTAAATTTAGATTATGAAGGCTTTCTTTTTCGATGCAGTAACATGTTTTACTCTTAGAAATTTAACCTTTTATTGTCACATTACTAAAAACATATTAAGGGCCAAATATCTTAGTGGAAGGATTTTAACCCGAGATCATATAGTTGTAAAAGGCCTTGCAAACAAAGTGAAAATGATAATGAATCGGATTTTAATGAGGATAATTCCACATTTCATGAAGGGAAAAAGGGTGAGGAAAATCCTTTTTCCATTAGTCCAATTAAGCAAGTTTCAGAGCATATTGCAACAAAGGGAAAGGCCTCTATGCTTAGGTCTCCTAGACCCATGTAGATTTAGAGTCCTAAAAATAGGAAGGGTCTTGAAATTCTTCTACTAGTCCACCATGATAAGAAGTATATCATAATAAGGGGGATGGAAGGATGGTAGTGAACAACAAAAAGAAAGGAAAAACATGCAATTCTCCTCTTAAGATGAGCCTTAGATCTCAAAGGGAGAAGGACCAAGGAGAAAGGTTTTCTCTTAGTGAGTGGTTAAGTGGCTTTGAATTCCTTATTTTGAGGGAAAATTTATCCTTTTGGTGTTTTGGATTTTATGTTTGTTTCTTTTTTGGCCTTATAGGTCCTTTCACCTTGATGTATCTCTTTCGCACCTTGATGATTTTCTTTTGGATGTACATGGTTTTGATCCCTTCAAAATCTGCTTTCTTTCCTAATCTAATTAAAAAATGTTCATGATATAAAGGTAGCTCGATATAATGTCATGGATTCATTAGAGAAGGTCCTGGTTACATTTAATGAGCTAGGATGAGTCTAGGTGTTCAAATTATCAAATTATAAGCTTTCCCACCCTTTTCTAATTCAAATCTCCTAAGCATGTAAAAGTGAAGTTTTAGCTTGTCAAGTGTATGAAAAGGGTCATGATGGATGGGAGTGTGTCTAGACATATTGTAGATAAGTCCTAGAGTTAAAGTTGAGTCAATAAATGATAAAGATGTAATATGCCTTTTTGTTATGGATGGGCATTTAGAATTATGCAAGAGTTAGTTAGGGTTAAAAAGTGTGTGAAAAGGATGGAGGCTCAAGGATAAGAGGAGTTAGTTCATCTTGTCAAGATATCTGAGAGCATGAGATGTGGAGAAAATACAGAGAACAAAAGTTACATCAAGAATATTGTGTAAAGAGGATTGTAACTCTTGCAAATGAACTAAGATGGACAAGGTTTAAGTGAGAAATTTTAGTATTTTGAATAGAAAGTTTGAATATTTTGCCTTTGTGTGTTGATTCAAGGTGTGAAGAGCATATTATTAATGATTTCAATGTAATATAACTCTGCATATGAGTATGTTGGTTGGTAATGTCAAGGATAGAGAATGAAACTCTGTTTTGGGCATGAATAGTCTGTGTTGGTAAGACATTTCTTCTTAAGATTTTGTATTACATCAAAAGAATCATTTATTGTATTGATTTCCACCTTGGAAGACTACAAGAAGGTGTTTCAGGTCTTGATCTCATAAACTTTGTGCTTGTTTGATATTATATAGACCATTAAAGTATAACTCTGTTTTAACCTTGTCAAGTTGACTTATGGACAAACTTGCATGATTAGAGCAATACTTGGTTGGATTTGGGTAATGAATTGGTGAAAGGATCATTTTCAGGGTGTATAACAACTCTTTTTGGAGGTTAGATAACATATCTATGCATGAAACTTTGGTTTTGGTATGTTTGTGTCTTAGCTTGATGAAACCCTGATTCTATCAGTTTAACAGAGTAAGTAACTAGAGACTTTTGCAGTTTACTCGTTGGTTAAACTCCACTGTTATAACAAGAAGAAAAAATAGTTGGATACAAACTTGTAGACAAAATTTGAGGCATTAGGAGCATGTAGGCTAGAAGATATAAGTGTTTATGCATTACCAGGCTAACACGTACCTACCATTAGGGTTAAAACTCTTATCTTATTTGAAGGACTATATTGAAGAGTTGGAGGCCTAAATTAAATAAATCATTATCTATAGAGAGTGTAATAATATATTTAAATCAAATTATGGATTGTCCTCTATAGACACTTAGTTATAGTTGATAGTCTTGGATCTAGGAGGTTTGCATCCTTTGTTGAATATGTTAGAATTGTTTGTGTTTGCATCCATATGAGAATATTGTTGTAGGTTTTTTATTATGAACAATATACACCCAGCTTTTATCAAATATCAAGATTTTGAATCTTAATCATTGACACTAAATATATGAATCATTATTTATGTGTCTTTTATAATATAAAATAATTAAGTAGGTGATACATCATCCAAATAATTAGCTCATTGCTTGCATGCCCCCACTAAAATTTTATAATATACTATAATATTCACGAGATGGTTAAAATTGATACTTTCATAATTTCTTGCACCAAAATGTTGGGGTACTTGTGTTTATATAATTGTTGGTTCATCCCTTAGATGGAAACAATTTTTATTTTAGCTTAGAAACAATGTTAAAATTCTCGCACAATTTCACTTTAAATGTCTTGTTGGTTTGTGAATCCCCTTTGCAGCTTCAATAATCCCAAAAATCATGTAAACTTGAATCTAAATTCATTCCTAGGAGTAAAGTACAAATTTAATTTCAAGTGACTGGGAGAATGATAAAGTATTCTATAGAAACTATAAATACATGTGGGAGGGATAAGGGTGTGTCAATTGGGCAAGTAGAATGTTAGTCTAAGGCATAATATAGGAAAAGAATCCAAACTTGTCATTACCAAAGTATAAGTTTCCAAAATTAAGTGTTTATAATATCATGATCCCTATAGTAATAGAGGTGATGTCATAGTGGAAGTGGCCATATTACTAATATAATGTTTGATTAGGTTACATGATGAATACATGTTTGTTTGATCAATATTCCCCTCTCCTCCTCCAAGTTTTTAATAACCTCACAAATATCTAGTAATAAAATCTCTAAATACATGACTTTCTACCCAAGTTATATATACATCATTAGTACTTCATAGAATTACTTCTACAACTCTAAATATACACACTCAATAAGAAACAATCATGCATAGGTTAGTTGTTTTGGTTAATGGTAACATATAAACCTTGATATATCACGATCCTTGCGTCAATAGAGATGATGCCACAATGGAAGTCTCCATCTTACTAACATATTGTTTAGTTAGTTGCATGATGAGTATATTTTCTTGTTTTATCTTCCCCTCTCCTCCTTCATAGCCTCAAAATGTGATAATTTTTTGTGTATAAAGTTTTATTTTTCCCCATTTGCATCAATCAAGTGCTAAACCACACCCATCAAATTGTTGCATTACTTTAGACACCTAAAATGTGCATAACTACCCATTCATGTGGCAATTTTAATGACTTGTGTGTGTAGGGGGATAAAACAATGATATAACACTTAGTGGCGTAAACTATGGTTCTTATTTGTGTTGTATGGCTTGACTCATAACATCTAATGATAAATTCTAGTCTTTAAAATTACATTTTATTGAGTCATAAAGACATATGAAAATTATACCTCACGAGTTCCTCATGCGACCTCTATGTGACCTCCGTCGCCACGCCTTCGGCCCTTAGCTCACATCCTCTGTCCGCGCCCTCCCCTCGGCCCACATCCTCTGCCCTGCACCCTCGCCCTTTGCTCATGTTCGCTGCCCACACCCTCTGCCTGGTCCTTTCTATACTAAATAACCTCTGCGTGCGACCTCTTCCCGCGCCCTCGGCCCTCGGCCCGCATCCTCTGCCCGCGCCCTCTGCCTGGTCCTTTTGACGTGTGCCCTTTCTCTGCCCTCTCTCTGCCCTACCCTAATGGTATCTACATGCGCCCTTGCTCTCGCTACACGCAAGCCTCGTAAACCCTGTTGATCCACGGGATTAGTCTAGAGCTCTTCAGCCAGTCAATGGGGGCTCGAATCTAGCTTCAGGGGTTTCTCCTTGGTTGTGGATCGACCTCACCTTTCCCAATGCTGCGACTATACGTTCGGATGGTTCTGCAAACCCTAGCCATATTCAATCACCATCTGGGGGTGTTCCTGGGAATGGCGAGGTTTGTGGTGAACTGAAACAGGGAGATCTACCTATTATTCCAATGCTTTGGATAAAGAGATTAGGCGTGAGTCTCTTGAAACCTCCTTCAAAGATGTCTTAAAAAGCAAGGAATCCTCCATGAAACTCCGCGACATCACCCCATGTACTACATTTGGGGAAGATGTCATTTCATCTGAGATTTACTACAAAGAGCATGCTCTGATTTGTAGATTCAGGGGTTTATGGCCCAGCCTTCCTGTTCTTCATGCATGGATCTCCAAGCATTGGACTCCATCTTTAACTAGTAAGATAGACTTATATCCATGTGATAAAGGCATTTTCATTATGGTTTTCTCTTCAATAGCTGATAAAGACATCATTTCTTCCAAGCTCTGGACCTGCGAGTCCAAATATTTGATCATGAAACCTTGGTTCCCATCCTTTAACCCGCACACAGAATCATTCTCATGGAAACCTCGATTGGATCAGCCGCCCCATTTACCTCTCCACCTCGAGTCATGAATGTCCGAAAACCATTGGCAATACCCCGGTACTACACTCCACATAGATTTTCAAACTAATTACACCCATACTACCTATGCCTAGATCCTGGTGGAACTTGACACTGATAAAAATCTTCCTGCTACCATAGACCTTAGAGTGCAAAATAGAACTTGGTCACAAACTCTTGATTATGAAGGTCTACCTTTTCGATGTAGAAGGTGTTTTGGATTAGGACACACCTCTACTGCTTGTGGGATGGAAAAATGTCAACATGAGAAGCGCAACTGGTGGAAAGACGCACTCCCGGAGCACTTGACTTTTGTGGATAGAAAGGATCTTGAATCTAAAGCAGTAGCTGAACCAGAGTCAACGAAAACCCCTTTATCCGAAACTCAGATTGTTAGAAACATGAAAAATACACAAGCTATTGAGGGCAGCATGGAAAATGATAAATATCTCTCTCAGGATAACAACATGGCTGTTCCATATGGGACATATGCGACTAAGGAAAATACTCCTCCTTTGTCTTCTTCTCCAACCGCGAAGGCTCCATCAGGGTGGGTTACGGTCAACAAAAAGAAAAAATCTACCACTCTGAAGGGTAACGCTTCACCTTGTTGATTCTTATCTCTGCTATTGGCTGGCTGGGTTTCATTGGTCTCATTTTTCTTGGCCGGATAGCAGATTGCTTCCAATGGTGTTGTTATGCCATTGTTGTTTGTTTCTTACATCTGTTGTTTTTTTGCTGTTGCTTGTCGGTTGTTGGTTTTTATTTTGCAGACAGTTCTCTGCAGTCGGGCTTAATTGGTCTATCTGGATTTTGATCCATCTCTTGTGCTTTAACTTTCAATTCTGGCTTCTGAGCCTTGGTGTACAAGGGTATAGTCCCTTTCAAAAAACTATTTTCCAATAAAAAAAAAAAAGAAATGAAAATTTGGTGAGTTTTTACACCTTTTTCACCCGAAAACAAGATCAAACACTATATGATGATTATGTCCTAGGTCCATAATCACCACTATTTAGGTTTTGGTCCTATTGTTACTATATTTTATGATTGTTTCAAGTATATGGGTCAAAATTTACATGCCACTAGGTTCCAATTTCAAATAAAGAGAATCATATATATTAAAATTCATTGATATGGAAAAGACATCCATAATAGAAGAATAACAAAGACGATATAAGGGATATTAAGGGAACTATGCCAATTAAGTTGTTTTAAGAACTCGATATATTATTATAATATGTTAGTTAAATTTTGAAGCACACTTCTATTGTTTATATTGTGTTTTTTAATTACTAGGGGACATAAAGATATCACATTATTCATAATTACACTTTCAATAGGTGAGTGTAGTCATAAAATATGCACTTTAGAAAATATTTATCCAGGTCTCATACTACTATTTAGAAGGTTCTTGAGTGAAGAAAGTACTAATTAACCCCATCTTTTGGCCATCTTATTTTAATTTTATTTCATCATTCCTACACATTTTAATCTACATGCCCAGTTTGTTTCAAAGACTTTCCCATCATTTTAGCCTCGGTTGGGGTGTCGAGGGTAGTGTTGGGACACCTGGTCCCACTTGAGGTGCCCCAATATTTTTTATAATTTCCCGCCACTTTTTGGGCTCTTTCTAGCCATTTTTCATCCTTATCTTTTTCCTAGTTGGCCATGTCAGGGTTAATTACGAAATTAGATCAAGAAAAACCTATAAATATAAAGCTATGAGACCATACTGAGGGACCTAGCATCATCTACTACTATCACTCATCAAGAGATGCATTCATCTATTGAAATTGCATCCGCATAGCTTTATCATCAAGGAATAAGCTAGGAAGTCAACGTCAAACTTCATAGGGGGATTTTATTATATTCCATGCACACATGCTATTGCATTTTCTACTTTTAGTTATTTATCACTATTTCACATAGTGTGATTAACACAAGAGCACCTTGGATATGACATGAACACGCACACACACACATACACTAGAACTACATTTGAGTCTGAAATTTAGTGCAATGCTTAGACTAGTAAGCCCATTGTTGTGGCAGTTGAGGTTAGTCCTACCCATTCACTCTACATCTTTATTTTTAGGGTTTTGATACTCATTTTTTATCTTCTTTCAGGTCTCTACATCCACTTGGATTATTGGCGACATACAATGTAAGATAACGAAGTAGATGAAATATACAACGAGGGTTTCGTATCACCCATCGACCCTATGAGAACCAGCCCCGAGCTTTTTCACATACCAGGGAACCCACATTCCATACCAGAGTGCCTGTGGGCACCCCAGTCTTGTTCCAGGTGCCCCAGTACACTCAAATCCTCCAGATCCAACCTTTACGGGACCTCCACATAGCCATTCCTATTTTTTTTTCTCTAGTCATCTTTGTGACACTCTACTGACATCTTTAATTAACTGAGTTCTTTCCTCACATCCTTCTTACATGTTAGGGTTTTATTTTATTAGTTTTATCATTTAGTAATTTCTATATTAATTTATCAATTGTATTTATAGATTTTATGTGAACCCCAATTTTATTAATTTCTATATTAATTTAATCATTTTGGTGAACCCCACGTTTCTTCATAGCACCTTCTAGGGTTTGCATTTGCATTCATGCATCATGAATATCTCTATCAATGATTATTTTCTTGCCAATCCTGATTTACTTCACCACATCCAACATATTTTTTCTACTACACGTGTTTCTATTGACATGCATCCAAATTCCATTTATAAGACATTTGCTTATGCATTTTCACAACATATAGCATTCAAGGCTAACCCTCCCGCTGACATTCATCCCTTTGATAATGATCCACCACTACATATTATGTGTCACATTCACAATGTAGGTGTCAAACATACTCTAATTGACAATGGATCTAAACTTAATTTATGTCCCATGTCATTTCTTGAAGCTTTAGGTTTGTCCTGCTCGTGACGTTAGTCCCTCTTCTATTTCATTGTGTGCTTACGATGGTACTGTTCATCCATGTCTTGGTCATGTTACCTTGCCCATCACTGTTGGTCCCAAAACTCTCCCCACAATTTTCTTTGTTATAGATTTTCCTGTTTCATATAATTGTTTGTTGGGTAGACCATGGCTTCATGTCATGCAGATTTTCACTTCTACGATCCATCATTGTGTTAAATTATTACACAAATGTATTGAGCATACTATCTTTTGGGACTGTAACCCATTCCAACAATGTGTCCATGATTCTAATATCTACTTTATGTTACCTAGCTTTCATCTTACCAATATAAAGTGGGGGTAAAATTTAGTCACAAAATCACACACTTTAGACAATATTTATCCTAGTCTCATACTACTATTTAGAAGGTTCTTGAGTAAATAAAGTACTACTTAACCCCATCTTTTGGCCATCTTATTTTACTTTTATTTCTTCATTTCAACACATTTTTATCTACATGTCCAATCTAGTTCGGCACTTACCCGTCATTTTAGCCTTGGATGGGGTGCCCACGGTGGTGCCGGGGTGCCCATGGGCACCCCGATCCTTTTCTACTTTCTTGCCACTTTTTGGGATCTTTCTAGCCATTTTTCATCCTTATATTTTTCCTAGTCAGCCATGTCGGGGTTAATTACGAAATTAGATCAAGATAACCCTATAAATATAAAGTTATGAGACCATAATGAGGGACCTAACATCATCTACTACTATCACTCATCTAGAGTTGTATCCATCTATTGCATTTGCATCCACATAGCTCCATCATCAAGGCACAAGCTAGGAAGTTTGCATCACACTTCATAGGGGGATTCTATTCTATTCCATACACACATGTTATTACATTTTCTACATTTAGTTATTTCTCACTATTTCACATAGTGCGACTAATAAAAGAGCACTTAGGGCATGACATGCACGCACGCACACACACACACACACACACACACACACACACACACACCAAAATACATTTGGGTCTGAAATGTAGTGCAACACTCAGAGTAGTAAGCTCATTATTGTGGCAACTGGGGTCATTCTGACCCATTCATCCTACATTTTTACTTTTTAGGGTTTTGATAATCCTTTTTTGTCTTCTTGCAGGTCTCTATAGCATCTTGGATTATTGGTGACATACAACACATGAAAACGAAGTAGATGCAACATACAATGAGGGTTTTGGATCACCTATCGACCTCGTGAGAACAAGTTATGGAGCGCTTTTGCATACTAGGGTGCCCATATTATATACCAAAGCACTTGTAGGTGCCTCGCTATATACCTTGGGATATGATAATATAATATATATGGGTTGATGGAGATGCCGACATGTGGCACGAATCCCCTAGAAATTCATGAAATTATGGTACAAGAGAAAGAAAATTACATTGCAAGATATCACACTTAGCAAAGAAAAAAGTAATGTAAAATTAGATCATGAAGATGAATTTGAAGATGGTGATGAAGGGAATAAGGATGAATTAGAAGGAGAGGATGAAAAACATGATAAAAAATTCAAAAATAATTTCTCTACTCAAGAGAAAAAATAAATAACAAACAAGTTGGAAGAGGAAAAAGAGGAAAAGATTGATAAGGTTGAGCATATTAAGGCTGATCCATATAGACACCCCCATCATCATGAGAGGAAACAATCATGGAGACATACTAGGACACATGAGGTCAGCAATCTATATGGATATATAGGGAATTGGAGGAGTAATAATTTTGGCTATACATGGAATCAATGGAACAATAATTGTATGACATGGAATCACAAGAATAATCATTATGGATATGCATGGATGCCGAGGAGGAACACATATGGACCAGGATGGAATCATATGAGCACAATGGAATATGGAATCAGGTTTGGAGCAGCATCACCCACTAGGATTTCATATGGGTGGTTGGATGATCGAGCATGGCGACAAGTGTGCAATAATTTAAAGCACACTCATTATATGGTTTCTTCTTATGTTTCGGGGACAAAACATGTCAAAGAGGGAGGCAATGCTATGTACCTTGGGATATGATAATATAATATATATGGGTTGATGGAGATGCCGACATGTGGCACACATCCCCTTAGTTATATGTATGGGTTCACATGGGATATGATATTATAATGTATATGGGTTGATGGAGATGCCGACATGTGGCACACATCCCCTTAGTTAGTTATATGGGCTCACATAGGAATTAGTTGTATTGGGTAATGGGTTGATCTACATTGGGATTAGGTGTTACCCATCCTATTTAAAGGATGTGAGTATCATTATGAGGAGGTAATGTATGTATGAGTTGAGTCTTCTACTTGGTAGAGGTATATTGGAGGTGTCCCCCTCGAAGTGGATTCCCATCTTGGGAGATTGTGGAGTTACTCCTTCCTTAAGGAGCATTGTATGGTGTTGCCCTACCTTAAGGGTATTATTCTGAATATATTGATATTAGGGAATCTTGGCCCCCATATCTCTTGTGTTTTATTATCTTCTGTAATTTATTGATTTATTATATGTAAAGTTCTTATCAGCACCACCATGTTCCAATCACCCTAATCCACTCGATCCTCTAAATCCAAATTTTTACAAGACCTCCACAAAACTATTCCTATTTTTGTTTTCTTTAGTCATCTTTGCGACACTCTACACCAGACATCTATAATCAAATGAGTTCTTTCCTCACCTCCTTACATGTTAGGGTTTTACTTAATTAGTTTCATCATTTAATAATTTCTATATTAATTTATCAAATTTATTTAGAACATTTATGTCCTCCTATATTAGATTAACTACATCTACATTAATCAATTTTAGTTAATCAAAGAGAGAACTACATTTTTGGTATGTATGTCTTAGAATAAACACCATGATTTGTACATCTTGGAGAAAACACCACGTGATAAATTTCTTGCAAAGGAGAAAGAAAGTATACATCATGAAATACTTTGCATATATACACTCCAACCACACTCCAATAAATAAAAGTGTATTCTACCATAAATATAACAATAAATGTGAAATTTTACGTTCTTAATTTTAGATAATAGTCCCCAATTTTATCATCCCTTTTATGGGAGTTGTGAACAACTCTAACACTAGTTTAATTATCTTAGACAACCTACCACATTCATGGATGGCTTCTAAATGCTTCCATGTAGCTGAAGGTGAGTCTAAATGACCTATATGCATCAAGAACTCATCTCTAATGATTTGCAATAGGATGGAAAAAGCTTCTTGAGACCTTTAAGAAAAGGAGCTAAGATTTTTAGGGGTAACTTGTCTCCCGTGGGACAGTTTTCAACACTAGTCACAATATCCCAGATATTTCTAGGCATAAAGCAAGCTTTCAAACACACTTTCCAGATGCTATAGTTAGTTGAATTCAAGAGCTAAGATTTATCCATTGAAAAAACAACAAAACTAGCCATTTTAGATGATCAAATAGTAGTTGAAGATAGATATAGCTAGAAAATGACTGAACAAAGCTAAATAAAGATAAATAACTAGCTACATATCTTTTAGTTTGTTATAAAATTGCAAATAGCTCAAATTTAATAAAAAATTATCTTGAATTGATCAAGACCTAGATCAATTTAACATGGCTAGGTCGTGTTTCAGCTACTTACCATTTTAATAGGAAAATTAGCTAATTAATTAATTAATTATGACATTAAGATCATTGCACAATTCATAAAATCTTTGAAAGTAGCTAGATTTGGTCTAAATTTAGCTTAAATTGGTTGATTTATTATTAAATTAACATAACAGAGTTGGGGGTCGAGTTACAAGAGCTCAGTGAGTTCTTTAAAGAACTTGGCTTAGCCAAATATGTGTTGGACTCTGCCAAATAGTCTCTTTCAGACATGGGAGCAATGAGATCCCCCATATAAGCACTGCATACTTCGAAGACTCTAGAAGTTGATCCTACCTCATGCCATCTAGAGACTTTGGAAAATCAGGAATGAGATCATATTCAGGATAACAGATAAGTTTGTGAAAAAAAATTCATGATATTGTCACTTCAGTCAAAGATAATATTAAGAGATTCAGACCTCCTAAAAACAAGCAATATCCTAAGAATGAATAAACTATTCTATCTCGCTTAGAAAATTGACACTTTGAAAGTCTTCGAAACAAGGTCCGCAAGTATTGACAGGTCATTAGTTCATTAGATCCCTCCTCCTAATTCATGGTACAAGCTTAATTTTGATGGAGCCTCCAAGGAAACCAGGAGTTCTTTAGAGGAGGAGGAATAATAAGAGATCACAGAGGTTGTTTAATTACTAATTTTTTTAGTAGAATGGGTCATCAAATAAATCATTATGTCAAAGCTTTATCAGCACTTTGGGGTATAAGACTTGCTAAGGAATGTAATATTTTGAACATTATTATTGAAGGGGATTCAATGAATGTCATCAACCATTTAAATCAAACTCACCCCCTAGCTAGACAATACAAGATTTCATTCATGAATCTATAAGTATTTGTAAATCCTTCACTAATTGCAAAATTGTTCATACCTATAGGGAAGGTAATAGAGTTGTGGATACATTAGCTAATCATGGGGTTAGCAACAATTTAACCACTTGGTTTAATGATGATAATCTCCCTATCAAGGTACAAAATTCCATTATCAATGACAAGTATGAAAGTATACTTGCTACTCAAAATATTAAATGATCTATCCTCCGCCTTTTTGGGAATGATAACTCTCCCATGCAGAATAGTACAAACATCTATTGTCATATGCTCTCACATGCTTTCTGGGTTTGTAAAGGGCAGAAAAAATCAGTTTGATACGTAAAGCTCACCATTCTCAATTGGCACAAGAAAATAAGTCATAGTAGTGATATAATGGGTGGAGCTCCTTACCAAATCAAACCCACCTGTGACCCTTCCTGGAAGGATAATGTAACTTTATCGATTTTTTTACAACTGGGAGGAGTTTTTAACTTCACGAGAGAGGATTCAAGGACATGATCGAATATCTCCCTACAATTTTCCACTAGATGGAAGCAGAGGATGATGAAATATGGAGGACATGTCATTCAGATCATAGAAGAACTTGTTACAGAGGTAACTAGTCTTAGCTTGGAAGGTAGTAGATTCTTCAAAAAAAGAATCAACAAGAACATGGAGGCCAGAAAATTTCTTGAAGCGGGTGAAGAACTCAAGTTTTTCATAGTGGGAATCAAATTAAACTCCATTCCAACACCCTTTGATGAGCTTTCCAAGATGATGGTCTGGTTTATCACACTAGAAGGAAGGTATATTACGGTTCCTCTTAAGCACTTGGTTTTTTTGAATCATTTCCATAGGAACCTACATGTTTGTTTTCCTCACTACATCCTCAATTCTATGGAACACTCCATTTTAGAGTTTAGGAACCATACCCGAGCCAATCTTCCTCCTCCACTGCCATTGCCTCACCCATCACCCTACCATTCCTTTAACCCCGTCATCCCATCCACCCCTGTATCCCTTAATCCTAACCCTACCATTAACCCCACCACAATTCCTCTTGAATAGAGAAAATTCTGGTCCAAGAACCCCTCTTACCATATTATCCACCATTTCCCCACCACGAGTACTTCGTAGCAATAAGGACATAGAAAGCGCCTGAACCTTCTTCATATTAGTAGCGGAGACCCGGTGGCTCTACTCAGAGAAGAAGGAGGACCTTCAAAGAAAGGATTGATAACATGGAAAAGGAGCTGAAATTTTAAAAAGAGACATTAAATAGTTATCAAAGCAAAAGGGTAAGAGGAAATTGGATGAAGATTTTGAACTAGGTGAAGGTCAGATCAATGAAATCTACAAAAATCTAAACTCTCTGGATAATAGGTTGGGGAATTCAAAGGATAGACATGATTGCAACATTTCTGCTCTCAAATCTATCTACAATTTCATGGAGCAACATGTTAAGAGTGTATGCATGCTTAGTGATATTCCTACTGCTATTTGGGAGGAGAATTCAGTGTGTGATTGTGTTTTTCTCTACTGGATAAAACTAGCCCCTCGCAAATCACTTCCTTAGATCTCTTCAATTCTCTACATCGGTGAGGGCCAAAATTGATAGAGCATCTAAGAAGTAATATTTTGTGTGACTTCCTTGTTGTTGTTTAGTTGTTTCTCATTGCTTTTTTGTAGTTTTGTCCTTGTTTTGTCTCCTTTGTGTAGTTTCTTTTTACTAATGCTTTGGGATTTATTGTAATATCTTGATGTTGATTAGAATTTTATGTTTTCAATGGATTATCTAGATTTTTATCCTCTATGTAATAGGGTATAGTACCTTCAAAACTATTTTCCAATAATAAAAACTCGGATCGGTGAGCTAAAGGATGAGTTGTCTAATTTCGAATCCGCGAGACAAAGTAAGATCAACAATTTATTTAGTAACTCGACAGAGTGAGCTAAAAAAATGAGCTACTTTAAGAAATAAAATAAGTTAATAAATAGCCAAGGTGGGGGATGACACATGGCACATATCAATAATACCAAGAAAGGCATGTGTCGGCTTTAAAATAGATCCTCGGGTGGATGAGATGATTTAAAAAAAATTAAAGCCCCTTCAGATCAGAAACCGATTAAAAAAACCATGACAAAATATAAACAAACATACATAAATATGTGAATCTTTAAAATAAAGCAAATACACATGTCACTTTTTAATTAGCTCGCATTTCATAATGCATCTAATAAGACAAACTAAAATAAATTAAAATACATAACCATATACACATGTCTTTAATTAATTGGATCGTATTTCACATTCGATATAATGCGACATCAAATTCCAAGTCAAACAAACCACTTGTCGAAAAAGTAATGGCTAAACAATAGAAACTTGGCGGCTTTCTGCCAAACTTTAAAAAAATCTTAGGCAAAGCTTAAGATCAAAGTGGAATGAACCAATTAGAAAAAGATATAAGACAAGTGTCTCAATTTAAGTAGCTAAGCCAATGTAAAGACTGACACCTTGACACTTGATACGTGTCAAAAAACAATTGGATCATGATTCGCAAGTCTGAAAAAGTCTGACAAGTGTGAAAATTAGAATACATGTCAATTTTTAATTAGCTTAGATTTCGTAGATTACATATTTAAAAACCCGTGGAATGAAGAAAATTAGAGATCCCATGGTACAAAGGAAAGTTAATAAACCCACAAAACAAAGAGCTAAAGTCTAACACCATGAAGAATACTAAGATAGGTGTCTCTTTTCTATTAGCTCACACTTTGCAAGTTTGTCAAAGAATGACAGAAAAATACGTGTCCAAATGTTATTAGATTGCACTTCATAGTGCACCCAAAAAGATTAAAGAAAATTGAAAACACGTGGATCCTTTTAAATGGCTATATTTTTGTAAGACTGACAAAAACTGGTAAATGCGAAAAGGTGGAAAATTTCAATTAAATAATGAATGCCAAAAATAAAATACTGAAAAATGTGAAATGTAGAGAAATTCTATTGGCTCAGATTTCACAAATCTGACATATGCAATAGAAAAGATACTTGGAGATATTTTATTGGCTCAATTTTTGCAAATGTCAAAAATAGGAAATAAGTTAAGTCTCGACAAGAAGTACACATGTGTAAAGCCTTTATGGGCTTGCATATTTCAACTAATAATCAGATAAACAATATTCTAACAATGTGAAGTAAGATGGAGATTTTTGATTGGCTCGAGCTTCGTAAAAACTGAAAAATGTGAAGCTATCTAGAGCAATATTATTGGCTCAAGCTTCAGTTAAAGGAAGTCAAAAATTCTATCGGTGAAGCCAAATGGTACTAAAAGATTGGCTTAAGCTTTGCGAGACAAAAAGATGGCGGATCGAAGCTTACTTGGCACTCTAAGAGTGGGTACGTCTTTCAAAACATGAAAAAACAATAGAGAAGATATGTGGAGTAATATTATTGGTCCAGACTTCACAAAACCCAAAATGACTTTAAAAACAAAGCCAGATGGCACAAAACGATTGGCCAAAGCTTCGCAAAGAAAACAAGATAAAAATACGAAGCCGGATGGAAATGCAAAGACAAATGGCACAAAATGATTGGTCCAAGCTTCGCAAAGACAAAAACTAGAGAAAAATAAATATTTTTACCACTAGAATGGACTTAAAAACCCCAAACAAATTGGATCTAAATAAATATTTTGGATGCACATTCAAAAACAATTCAAACGGCTATCTATAGGAGGAAAACTAAAAAAAATAGCTCAAAGAAAATGGATTCAAGCCGTAAATGGATAAAACGAAAGAAGAGGCAAATATCTAAGCAAACAAAAGCTTAAACACAATCTAAACAACCATTTAGCCCATTTTAACCAATATTTCAAACAATATTTGGGCTGGAATTGGAATTTTAAACTGGTTAGTTTGAACACGATTGTGAAAATTTTGGGTCTCATAGATCCATCAAAAACTTAAAGTTTCTTCACCCTTTCAAGTCAAAAATATTCTAGATTGATCATACACACGACAATCACCATACTCTGATACCATGTTAGATTTAGCAAGGGAAATATAATCCACAGATCATAGATCCACCATTAAAGCTAAGACTATAGATTATGGCATGCAGTCGATTAAGACAAAGACATAACTTGAAATAGATAGTGAATAACATAGTTAAATGAACAAGATCTGAAAGAAAATAATGAACAAGAGTAGAGATAGATAACACCATATTTAAGTGGAGAAACCTCGAAGGAAAAACTCCACTGTAAAATCATTGTCTATATTAAGAATTTACACAAGTTTTAACCCAACACTTTCAGTTCACTCCTTATTCTTTCACAACACTTTAGAGAAATGTTTTTGATCAATTGATACAATACTCCCGACCATCCGGCTCATCTTGTATTTTGCTAGTGTCTTACATAGTATGCTCTACTAGCATATCTTACAATTTTATCTTTTGTCTTTAATATTGGACTATAAAAATCTAAACATTTATAAAGACAATCCTAAGAGGGATCACCCACATAAACGTGGGTTAGTGAATCGGTCAAGCCACTTCACTCTTAGCTATGAAAGACATGTTTAATACAGTTTGATTAGAAAATTTTTAATAATGTTGGGGAGTAGTGAAGTGGTTGATCCCACTTGAAATTATCACCCCAAAACATTTAAATTTTTGTTTTCACACATCTAGGATCCCAATTGACCATTTCATAACATTCAACAATTACCGAAAGTTTAAAATTTAGTTAGGTTTTGGCTCACGATTTAGGCTCCCATATCGAGAAGTGAATTTTTGTCACCATATACCTCTAGATTTTTTTCATAACAATCATAATAAATCATTAGTTTCAAGAAAACCATAGTTTTTAAAGGCATTTTTGTAGGCCTTTGGTTGTTTGGTGACAAAGTCAAAGTGGTGCAATTACGATAAGTTTCTCTGGAAAGATAGTCGTCATTTGATTATTGGATTCCGAATTTGAGTTCTGTCAACTTTGAGGGTTTCCCTATAGATAGGAAAGTATATGGAAATTTATACATGTTGTGTTTGACTCTTGAAAAATAGATTTTGAACTCATTTTTTAGACCATTTTGGCTAAATTGGATGTTCTTATAAACTTACAACATTAATGAGAAACAATGAAATTTTTAAGAAACCTAGGAAAAAACATTATAGAAAGGGTGGAAAATATTGCTAAATAAATATTCGTAGGGATGAAAAATATCAAAAAAATTCTATCATGAATGGATAAAATGGAGAAATACATAAAAAAATGTTGTCATATTTAAAGGTGAATGATACCTAATTTTTCTAAATTTAACAATTTTTTTGGCAAATTTAAATTGTCCTCTTAAGTTTATATGTCATTTTTATATTCTATTGATGGTATGAAGTGAACGTATGAATTTCTTACTTAACCAACAAAAATATTGAGTTGAGAAATATAGACCCATTTTTCCCAATCCTTCCCAAGATTAAACCTTGATTGTTAATTCATTAGACACATGTCATCATTTCATACAATTTTAAGAAGACCTAATCTCTTAATATTTCCTCGTAAACCATACCGCAATTATATGTCATCCAAATATCCCTTGTAATATGTTAACATCCTATGTTATTTTGTCTCTAAAGTCTCCTTCCTTAGTCTTTATTTACTTTGAAACTTTTCAATGCTTTTCCAAAAGGTATCCTACAAAGCCTTTCCTCCACTATACTAACAAATAGTTTTTCTATATATACACATATGATCTTCACTTCATGGGAAATTTGAGATAATTCCTAAAGGAAAAATATTCCAATTCCTCCATTGTCAATGATCCAAATGATCACATTACTTGCACAAATTCAAACTAGGATGCAAGAAATACATTTGTAAGGATTAAATGGTCTCCGAAATTCTTTAATTAAAGAATATCACATATAATAGAATCCATATTCTAATTTTAATCTTAGAAAATCCTTTAATTAATTATATTGTTACTCAAAGTCATTCCTTTCATATTTTGGATCATATCTCACACACACACACACACACACACACACACACACACACACACACACACACACACACACACACACACACACACACACACACACACACACACACACACACACACACACACACACACACACGTATGTACACACACATGTGCCAAATTTAATAAAATTTCATATTTTCTCTCTAAAATGTTGTCTATTGTAATCTAAGGGCCTATAGAATTGGTGGCAATGAAAATATGTTTTAAAATATTTTTGCAGCTATTTAATTAAAATACATTAATAAAGTGTATTGATATTAGAAATAATTTGGCTATGTGAGTGGAAAATGGTAGCATTTGTGATTATTTATGACGAATCTTGGGTGGGTATATAATGTCCAAATATCCAAATGGGACTTTCAAAATCTCCAAAAATAGCCAAATTACGAATATTAGCCACTAAAATATGGTGGGACCTTCTCATAGTAAAATAAATATTGAAACCAATAGATACCATTGCATGATTTTATTCAACTCCTTTATGAAACCTTTTTTTGGAAATTTCTTGTGGGAAATATGATGATTTTTTCTCTTCTATTTTATCTCCCTCTATCTTGAAAGAGAAATTAAACTAAATTTGTATTGCTAACCTTCTTTTATTGCATACAAGAGTTTGTATTAATTGTGAATGGAAAAATTATGTATATGTAATGTCATGCCAACATATATTACTAACCATGTTTTCATTAATTTGATAGGTTGCGGTGGGCGTGGTGGTATGCAATGTTTGATAAAATTGAATAATAAAGGTTTGAATGGTAATATGATATGTTTTTCTTCTAAATGTTGAAAAAATATGATTTTCATATTTAGATATACTCTTGTATATTGTAGAAATAAAAATAAGTTGAATTAGTTATATATGCAATGGAGGATTGACCTATGGAAATTATATAGAGAGTGCATTCATCAACATGAATAGTTTCATTTAGAAACTCGCTATCAACTATAACAATTGTTGTATTTTTTAAGGAAGAAGAAGTAATTTAATCATGCACGGGTCGAATCTAATGAGTTGATGAAACTATACATTATATTTTCTAGTGAATCGCAATGAAGATTGTGTAAATTTATTATTAAGGTTAACTTATAACTTTACATAATTGAATGGCATGTGGTAACTTTACATAATTGGATTTTGTGTGAAATTAATCTATAACAACAAATGTGCCTCAAGTTTGAAAGTAATAGTGTTGTTGATGGTAGTATAGTTTGTGCCAAACCAATGAATCTTTTACAATTCGTCATTGTGTCTAATGAATTGTGTGTATTTTAGTATGTCACTTTGTGTATTTTAGTATATCACTTTGTGTTTAGCTAACATCTTTTTTTATAAGATAAGGTAAAAACAAGGATTGGATCTCAGGGGCCTTACAAAAGGAACAAGAAACATCGAGCACCAAAGAAACAAAAACAGTCCACAAAAGAGTTAAACACGCTTAACTCAAAACAACGAAGGGAATGACCAAAACCACCATTTGGTCTTGATTATCTAAAGATGTTTATCTAGCATCTTGATTAGTAATTATATTGGAAATTTTTAATACGAAGGTTATTAATTAATTTGATAGTTTTTTAACACCATTTGTAATGACTTCAAACATGGATTATATTAAATTTAATTTATACAGTAATTCTATGACATAATGGTTAGGGATAATATTCTAACCTTTTTGGATAAAACTATGTTGCCTTGTGTTTAGATTAGTAACGATTGTTATCTCCTCATATAGGTCACCATTGATGGAATCATCCTTTAAATACTTTTCTTGGATATTATTTCGATAGAAACTCTCGGTGCTTTCTCTAAATCAACATAATTGTCCAACCTAAGGGATTAGCGAGAGAACCTTTTGTAACCATGAGTGGGGTAATGCTTATTTTTCCATTGTGTCTTAGGTTTTCATTGATGTCAAAGGGTGTCATGATTTCATGAGAGTATCCATAAGGTGTCAACCAAAGTCAAACATGAAGACCTTGATTTGTAGTGTTTGAGTTTGATGAAGTTCTATGTCGTCTTGGTGCATGGTCTAGTGTGCATGGTCATAGTATAGGCTCTCATAAGTTCATAAAATGTTCTCGTGAGGTATATAATGGTTGGTATGATGTTTTAAGAGTGTCCAAGTGTCTCGTATGAGGTCATCATCGTCATTTCATAAAGATTCATGGTGTGAAATTATAATTATAAGCCTATTCCTAGACCTAAAACCTATGGTTTGGTATGGTGGTATGATATTTTGAGAAGGATGGTCATGGTCAAGCATGGTTAGAGATTGTTGACATTTCATATGAGGTTTATGAAGAGTTGTAGGTCATATCTCAATTGTTTCATGACGTTTCATGGTCCTTGTGAAGTAAGAAGGTGAAGACAAGCCGAGTAAGGAAAGGTAAGTTGATGTGGTTGGAGAGTTTCAGACATATTTGTGAAAGGAGGTGAGATGGCATAGTCAGAGTATGTTTTCATGATGTTTCATGAAACGTTTCAGGTCAAATTTGTGAAGAAATTGCAAGTTATATGATTTTTGTAAAACCGAGTTTTGAAGAAGGAAAACTAGCTTGAATTATAAAGTTATTTATTCACCTACTCTCATACACTTTACATGGGACCAAGAGGTTTTCTAGGATGTTTTAAAACTAATTTAAGAGTTATTTTAAAAAATAATGAGTTTATTTGATCGTCATACTTTTATGAATGATTGTTAAGAAGTTAAGTTGGTTTGAAACCGTAGTTAAACCATTATAGTAGAGAAACTTGAAAATTTTACATTATATGGTACTCAAATGAACTTGGAAACCTAAAGTGATTACCAGATCTGTGAATGTTCGTGGCACATGAATTATCAATTTGGTTTCTTTTAATTACACCAGTATACACTACATTGGCTTGCATTCACGCTACATTGGACTGCTTTAACACATTGCTTCAATATTGAATGGATCTAGTGCCATTGGAAGAACGATAACATTGTCTCAACGCCTCTCTTCTACATCATGTGCGTTATTTGAACTTGATCAATTTCTCTCAATGCTTGGATTAGATAAATATCAATATTCTCGCCATATTTTTGAGCTCAACGCTCGATTTTGTTTCCCAGAAAGGAGGATCTCTCTGAAAATCAGATCCAGTGAATAACTTGTCATATCTCCATTTCGGTGACAGCTCTGTTGGATGCTTCACATCCGTGATCGTGCATGCTCTTTACATAAGAAGAGTTTTTATTGCATGGTTCGACCTCATGTGTGTGTAGTTATATTTCATTTCAGTTTTAGTGCTCCACGTAGACTTCAAAATTCCCTCCTCATAATGCCCCACATTGAATAATTTTGATGCTGCGCATTTGCATGGTCTTGATTCGGCGTTTTATCCTTAGTTTCATCTTCAGTTTACACCTGGACAGATTGGTTTGGTTTTTCTTGAAATTACTTTCAACTGTCAAATCGACTTCGAAATCTAATTTTCACAAAACCAACAGTTGCATCCCTCTGACCCACTATTTTGATAGCTCACAGATTCAACGCAATTTTCATGTGTAGTATGTGTTATGGTTTGTTCTCTAAGTCTTTTTTAAAAGTTTCATGGATTTTCCTTTTAGTTATTATATGGGTCTAAAAAGTTGAATCTCTATTGTATTTAAAATAAAGTCATCATTATTTTTCAAGTTCATTATTGTTGAAAGTATTATTGTTTTGTTTGTGTTGTCTCGTGTCTAATATTATTGTAAAAGAGTCGAAGTTATTCATGTTGTTGTCAAAAGTGTCAATTAGTAAAGTCAGTTTGAGTTTCAATAATATATCAAGTTTGTCTACCGTATATTTGTCTCAATAGTCAAAATTGTGTTTATTGTTATTCAAATTCATGTCGTAATTATCTCATCTTGTTTTCCATGTCTTGTTAAATTGTAAAGTGTTGTTCGTGTTAATATTCAAAAGTATCAATAGATTCTAAATATTTTTGCATCATTTGTTGAGTTGTCGTCAAGTCATTTTGAGAGTCAAAGTCAAGTATTTGTAAAACTAAAAAAAAATCCTCACTTTTCAATAAATAGATACATTTTTGCTTGTATGCGATTTTTGATTGAGGTAAGTAAAATTGAGCTCCATGATCGAATCTAGTTGAGTTAATAGCTTTCTCTTTGGAGGATGGAGGACAACCATTGTCCTCTCATAAGTCACCAATGACAAGGCCACATAGCATATGTGGTGGCATATATAGTGTGAGTATATGCTTTTCAATGTGGTTTTTAATTTTTTCAATGTACTTCAATTTGTTGTGTTCATGTTGCTTTGTGTGGTGTTTGGTGGATACTAGAAAAGAGTTGTGTTGGAGCACAGATGACTATCAGTGATCCTCTGAATGACGTGATCCTCTAATTGTTGTACTTTGTTGGAAGATGGTCCACTTGTGAATATGTTCACTTATAATGGTGACCATGTGCAGGAAGATATAACTAGCAATATTCGTTCAGTAGTATGTACTTCGATACAGTTTTCTTCTCAGTGTTCACGTGTGGAAATTTCACATTGTGGGGAGGAACATGACACCAATGTTCTATTTCCATTATGAGCCCAAAATGACTAAATTTAAAGGAAGCTTTTAGTGGCAATGGTAGTTTCCTATGCTATATGAGGTTGAGTGGCAGAGATCGGCGATAGTGGTTGTAATTAAGAACATTACGATTTTTATAGGAAGTAATGTGAAATCTTTCCTGTATATGTTCTATTGTGCAGTTTTGTAATAAGTGAGTTGTGATTCCTATGTACTTCCTTGATGTACAAGCATAATGGAGAAAAAAAGCACCAGAGTAAATCAGTGCATGGATCTTGAAAGGGTTTGTGGGAGGATCTAGAAAACCACACGAGGTGGACAGTTGATGGGGCCTTTGTTTCATGTCAAGTTTTGTGGTAAGCCTATTTAAAACCATGGAAGGAGAGATAATTTCTTTTGATCAAGATCATGAGTCACATTGTAGGACATGTTTTAAAGGGGTGATCATATTGTAGTTGAGTGTGTGAATATTTTCTACCATGTTCACAATAAGTGAGGGAATGTTAAGAATTATTTGTTTATTACTCACATTAGGAATAGTAGAGTAGTTTCCTATTTTATAGTAAACTCACTTACAATATATTTGGATTTAGTTCATTGAATCATTAAGAAAAAGAATTATTTTGTGTTAGACTATTCTGACACTTTCAATGGAGGTTCCAAGATGAAAAGCAAATTGTTCCAGAATCCTTAGGATATGTGCTAGATAGAGATGAAAATATTTGTATAGGTTTCTTAGAGAAAATAGAAGATATAAGTCCTCAAAATTTCACTACCGATTTTGGCCTTAAGGGCTAAAATGCTAGTCTCTTGGTTTGAAGTGAGTTTGATAATTTTACATGTTGTAGTAATGGTTTTTGCTCATAGAAATTTTTAGTCACTTGATATGATGTGATGAAATTCTTGATTTTATAAGATGTGGTGGTTTCATGTTGAAACCCTAATGGCCTTATTAGCCCTATTAGGCTTGCTCAAGAAGGTGACTAAAACATGTGTGCTTAGATAAATTTATCCTCATTGCATATGCTTCTCGGTGTTTGAACAAGTTTTTACAAGTGTCCTTGATGTTTTCAATAATTTTATTAGGCTTGGAATTGGTTTTGGAGGTGTTTGTGCTTGTTTCTCTCAAGAATGGTTCTTCAATCTTGTTTTGCAATTTGAAGTAGTTTCAGATTTTGGCTTGTTTAGAGTTCGGCACTATGAATTAGAGGATAAAGTGAGTAGCTATAGAAATTAGCCTCGAGACCTTTCCAATGGTATATTATATGAGCCATGATGATGATATTTTCTATCTAAAGTTGGAATTTATTCAAGATTTTTCCGGGTGCTTGAAGACCTTGTAGGTTTTTCTTGCTTCTTAGAGGTTGTTCGTATGTTTATTGTTTCTTATGGAGTCTTGAAAAATTTATTTTATTATTTTGGAAGTCCTTGTGCATTTGTTGGATCTTGAAGAGTGCATTTTGAGCATGTTTGATTGTTTTTGCACTTAGTGGAGATGTCTTGACCCTTGTCTACCTACTTGGGTCTTTTGGTGATGTTTATATGATGTTGTTATGTTTTGATCTGGGATGATTGAACTATTATGTGATGGCCGACCTAGGGGTGATTTAAGCTAGTTTTATCTATATAAGACAATGTTTTGGTTCATTTGAACTAGTTGGGTAGATGGGGTTATGAGCGACCTAAAGAAGATTGAATAACACTTTGTTGAGTGATCATGGAAATAGCCTAGAAGAGTGATGAATACCTAAGAAATATTGAGGATCATGAATGTAAAGGAAATTGACCTACTCATCCCATGAGAGGACAAATTTGAGTGAGTTGTGAGAGAGAGAATTTTGAAGAGGTTTTGGTGTGTTTGGAGTTGAACTTGGATCACGATAAGTTAAGTGAGTAGCATATATATATATATATATATATTCTTTTTTTTTAATTGATAAGGTGGGTTAAAGGGACTCATTCCCTATTCAAAATCAAATGCCAAATCCTCGAGAAACAAAAGGCTTTATAAGCCAAAAGCTAATAACTACTACTACAAATGCTCTCCATTAACGAGATGAATAAACTATAACTAAACATACTAAAAAAGGAAGATCCCAAAATTACTTCCCATACTGCGATGGAAAATAATCCTCGATGCTTCCCATATGACCCTTTTTGTTTTTCCACTTCTTTACTTCTTGCCACTTTCCCATGTTAGATGAAATAATAGTGCAAGGTCATTGGGATTCTCTATTGCCATTAAATTTTTTATCACAGAATCTTGGTTTGATTCCAAACTTTCTGAGGTATGTCCCCTTTTCATTCCCCCTGCTACCAAGTGGTTTTCCGAAATTCCCTCCTATGTGTCCTCCTTCCCTATAGTTACTTTCCCATCAGAGTTAGGATCACTTAGATTATCTTTAAAATTCGAAGCAGATACCCAATCTGGGTTTACAAAACCCCATCACTAGAAGGATTTGATCCTTTCTTTTCACATTTCGATTTTTATAGAAGGGACAAGAATCTTGCAAATGGCCCCTATTTCTACATAATCTACATAAAAATTTCGTATTCTCATAGTCTAAGACACATGTATGTTATAAATTCCCAAATTTAAGATTAATTCTATCATGAATTCCTTTTCTCAAATCAATTTCGACACATATTCAGGAAAACAAACATAGACCTGAATGTGTTCTATCTAAATCCTCTTTTATAAACTTTCCCTGAACGTTTCCAATATCTTCTAGGGCATACCACAGATGCGAGGAAGGTCAGTACCACGATCCAAACCGGAGTTTTGGCCATCGAATAAGTATTTGGATCAAAATCTGGAAACCATGGAGTTAAAATAAACCCACATGTCCCTAGAACCAAGGACCTTCTATCAAACAACGTTGATAATATTCAGATTCCCAAAAATGGACAACAAAAAACCCTTGGAACAGACAGAGATTTCACATTTATTTGTCCAATTTTTGAAAACCCACTGATATAGAGAGGAGGAAGGCCAAAAACCATTGAACCTACTAATCACTGCATCCTGTGATAATTTTTTGTAATATTCCTCTACTTTTGGGCACACAATGGTTAAAGATGGAATAACCTCTTCCAAATCGGCCGGAGTAAGCCTAGTTACCAACCTGTTTGTTTTCCATGGGCTCGGCCTCCTTTATTTCCTAGCGCATCTTTAAAGGAGGTGGCCAAATGGGGATGCTCTAGGCCACCATTACCTACAACACCACCCGCCACCAACTCCGAATCTGTCTCTTCCTTTCTCGCATACCCCATCCAAAGTTACAAATGCTTTTGAGACCCTAGGGTTAGGGCACCGATCCACCACAAGTTTCTCCCTTCCACCATGGCCCTTCGCTCCTCCCCAACCCGCATCCCACCCAAAGCTAGGCTGAAGCCCTTCAACTCCCCTTCCTAAGCCTCGTGAATCCTCCTTATTTCTACCTTCAACCCTTTTTCCATTCGCAGTTTTTGCATTTCGTTTCTCCATCGCATTCCCACTCATGTTCTGTGAGTAGCATATATTATGTGGTAATTCATTTATAAAATCTCTTATGATGTTTAATATCCATAGGATTCCTTTGTTGTGATTCATATCAGCACAAGTTTAGGGGTGGGTGCTCTTTATAAAGTTGGTGCTTCTCTAAATAAGTCTTACATGATGTGTAATATTCATGCAAGTCCTTTGTTTTGTGTAATATAAATAGAGGCTTTTATAGGGTATTATTCCCTTGAGGATTTCCCAATTACATCTTGTGTCTATATGTTCTCTCTCATGTTTTATGTTCTTGTGAATGTATGTTGCACACCTAATAAGCTCATATTGAATATGTATGATTGAAATAATTTTGTAAGAAACAAAAAAATGAAGTAAGAAATTTTAAGACTGATTCACCCCCTCTTAATCCATTGTACTTCAAACAATTGGTTTCAAAGTTGGTCCTCGTTAATCAAGTTTGACTACTTAAAGGAGATCCTCTTGAAGCACAAGCAATGGGAAAATCATCTAATGTTGAAGTAGCCTTAAGAAATAAGTATGAAGTTTCAGATTCCTTGATTCATGGTTTACAAGATCAGATCAGTTGCATGGAGGTAGAGCATGGTCAATCAATCAAAGAGATAGAATCACAAGTGGAGAGTGTGTCTAAAACCCCAAACGCTAAAAATAATATTGTATTATGTATGAAGATGAGTTGATATCCTTATAATAATAATTAGATAAGGTATCCACCGGGTTGAAGACCTTTGTGAGTTTGGAGAAAATTTAAGAAGCCCTAGATGATATGCTAAATAACCAAAGAGTGGAAAATGAAAAATCTATCTTAGGAGACAAATGAGAACATATAAAGAAGAATGAATATGAAAAAGCTAGATCTAATAATCAAGTTGATCAAGGAGACCAAAAGGAAATATTCAATAAGGTCTAAAACAGTTAGAAAAACTAATGTAATGAGGTATGGTTCTTCATTTAGTTTTTACTTTGACTCTTGTCATGGAAAATTGTTTTAAAAAAAAAATGAAAAATTTAAATTTTTTGTGAATTACTAGGTTTCATGATGATTCGTCTTCGTCACATGTTCTTATTTTCTTCCCGGTTATGTCGAGCTTTGTTTCACTCAAATCAAAATAAAATCCCTCTTCTTTATGAATTTAAACGTAAAAATTATTATTTAATTAATATTAATTAAAAATCATTCTTTAATTAATTAAATTGATTTTATTAATTGATGGAGATTTTTGATTAAATATTATTATAATAATAATTAAAACTTTATCGAAAAGTTTGTTTAAATTTCCCAAAATGATCATTCGGCTTTCCGCATGACCGTTTTCCCACTTTCTTGTCAAAACCGCCCGGTTCCTCCACTGGTGGAAAGTAAGCCGCTATTTGCCAATTTAATAAATTGGCAAATGGGCAAGGATTTTCCCAAATCCCCTCATGGGAAAATTTGATGGGAATTGCCAAATTCTTATGACATTCTCGTTGGCAAAATTCATCCAATCTTCCCCTTTTCCCTTGACAATTAATGCCACTTCCCATGATTCAAGGAGTTTGTTTTTCTCTTAAAGGGAAGAAGGAATTGGTCACTAACAATTCTCCTATTCTTTCTCCTTCTCCCATGAGAATTAAAGAAACAATTTGTTATACTCATTTCATTCATGCATTTGAATAAAGAAGGGAGAAACATCATCCATCATTTTAGGGAAGAACTGGAGTTTATTCTTTCTGTTTACACTCGTACATTGGAGAAAGAAATCCAAACAAACTGGAGTCTATTCAATAGTTTTCACCCAACATACAAGGAAGGTGAATATTAATACAAAAGAAATTGTAGTTTCCACGCAACAGCAGGAGGGAGAAATGGAGGTTCACGTGGCAGAAGGAGCATTCAACAGTTTCAACGCAGCCTGTAGACCTTCACGCCTTCACTAGTTCCATGCCTTTTTCCTTAAGGCCACGTAGGGGAAGAACAGTCATACCAGGTCCGAGCCTGAGTAGAGAAAAACAGCCCAACTCCATCAAACACCTCTCACTGGGGAAGAAGACAAGGAAAGAGAAATCCACACGCCGAAGGAGGAATATCCATCATCTGTCTAGGCAGTCTGAAGGAGAAGAACACCAGAAGCTTTCCATGCATGCAAAGGATGAGAATGCAGAAAGCAATTTTAAATCCCAGGCCAGAGCACTTTCCAAATAATGAGGAGCAGCCTCCAGCAATGCCTGAATGTTTCACACCAAATTTTATCGACCATCTTCATAGGAGTTTCAATGGTCCACAGCTAGCTGCAATTCAGTGGGCTGCTTTATGCATACATTAGTTGGTACAAATCGAGTTGGAGTCTCATTAGATGGCAAGAACCCCGGCCCTTCACTTTGTTGCAAGGTCCATCGAGGACCGGAAAGACACACACACATCTGGGAATGTTGAATGTTATTCATCTTGTTCAATATCAGCACTATTATGGTGCACTGCTTAAGAAACTTGCTCCTGAAAGCTACAGGCAATCTTCAAGAAAAACCAAAGTCCGGCACACCATAATGACGAGTTTTAGGACAGAGCTCTATGGGAATACCTTACACAACCTCTTCTAGAATCAGTATGGGGAGCTCACACACAGGCTTGCACACCATCTATTTGTCTTGTGCATGCCAACAATAATGAGCGATCACTATGGGGAACTTGCATGCAGCTAGCCCTGTGCACTATGCATTTGGATTGCACTCACCAACGATAATGAGTTGTCACCTTGCACGTCTTCTCCAGTCCGCCTTCTATCCAATTGAATCAAATAGCAACCGGAAGAATTTCAATCAGATAGTACTGCGCCCATGAGTGATTACTTGTAAACCAGTTTCCTCATCCAATTGAGACCTGGCAAAAGAAATCTTTATTGGAAAACAAATCTTTATTCCTCCCTGGTGGTTGCTATAAATAGAGGGATTGAATATTTTAAGAGGTAACTACGAATAGCCAAAAGGAGGTGGAGCCTAAGTATGATCGTGGTCCATTGGCACAGGATCAATCGATGATGTTCTTCAGAGTATGGATCACACACTGTTCCGTATGCTTCCTAAACTTTTCCCTAAACCACGAATGCTTGTTTGCGCTCCATCAAATGCTGCAACAGATGAATTGCTACAGCGTGTTCTGGATCGTGGATTCATTGATGGTGAAATGAAGGTCTATCACCTTGATGTTGCGAGGGTGGGTGTGGATTCTCAAAATCGTGCTGCACAGGCAGTATCAGTGAAGCGTAGAACTGAAATTCTCCTAGGAAGGTGCCGTGAGGAAGTAGTTGGCTATATGCAGCAGCTACAGGGAAGAAGAAGTCAGTTTCAACGAATCTGCAGAGTCTTCCTTTTGCTGTTACGGAGGGTCCCGATGGGACCCCGCTGATTAAAGCGCGGTATTTGGGTGAGTACCGCTCATTTACTCCCACTCAGATCCTTGCGATGATTTTGTCGAATATTAAGCAAATTGCCAAGAATAATTTAAAAATGGAGATTGTGGATTGTTGTATTGGAATACCCATATATTTCACGGATCTTGAGCGTAGGGCGGTTCTGGATGTGGCCGCTATTGTTAACCTGAACCCACTTTGTTTGTTACATGAGACCACGACCACGACCCTGGCTTATGGTATTTATAAAACGGATTTGTCTGAAACGGATCCATTGAATGTCATTTTTGTTGATATTGGACATGCCAACATGCATCATTTCGGCAATCCGAGGTTTGAGATGATAAGGCACGATGTTGTGGAGCCTCTGTTGTTGGAGGTCGATCTGATCTACCATTTGGCCTGTCCTACTTCACCTGTTCATTACAAGTTTAATCCTGTCAAGACTATCAAAACCAATGTGGTGGGAACCTTGAACATGCTTGGCCTGGCCAAGCGAGTTGGGGCAAAGTTTTTGCTCACAAGCACTAGTGAGGTATATGGAGATCCTCTTCAACATCCTCAGGTTGAAACATACTGGGGCAATGTCAATCCGATTGGAGTCCGTAGTTGCTACGATGAGGACATGCGTTGAGGTTCGAATCGCTAGAATATTCAATACATATGGTCCACGGATGTGTATTGATGATGGACGGGTTGTAAGCAACTTTGTTGCTCAGGGTTTGTGTAGGGAACCTTTAACTATCTATGGAGATGGTTGTCCAAGACGATGAAGTCTCACGGATGCTTCTCGGAAATCAATGCTATAAATTAACACGGAACATGCTCGAGAGTCACTTGATGTCGTACTTCAATGGATGGAAAGGTATAAGGCACAGTCATCTCAGCTCAAAGTGAAGAATCGGTAGCTCATGGCATACATACAACATTTGATCAACTTGATCACCTCCGATGTCCAACTTCTAGTCCGGTGGCTATTCCTAATCAGGAGGTGCTTGCAGCATCAAAAGAAAATAACATCATTGGCCATACGATAAGGGGTTGGATAGATCAAATTTTGTGCCAAGGTCTGAGGGTCGTTGATGAGGCGGCATGAATCTATGATCGGGTGCAAACTCATCTGGATTCGATTTTCTATTTTGGAGAGGCTCTTGATGTCGAATTGGTCACTCTTGACAAATAAACTCCCAGACATTCGTGAACTTGCCAAGATCATCTTCGTGTCACTTGTTCATGAGGGAATACTTGAGTTCACACATCACAGGGTCCATATAGAGTGGCTCAATTTGGCCAAGTTCAGGAAGATGATGCTGGAGGAGATAGATCGCACTAACAATTACCCACGAAATGAAGGCAATACAGGGTATTTTTCGATTCAGATTCTGGATGATGTTCATGAGTAAAATAACCATTCCTCTATTACATAAATGAGAAGTTTGCATTGCCATATTGATTGATAAAAATGTCTCTTGGAATAACTATTTGACTCGACAAGAACCTTCAATTGTGTGCATGTTGACACACTGCAACCGAGTTTGTTTCCGAGATTGTTGTGAAATATGAGAACTACTTCCATCATTTCAAACAAGGAAAATGTTATTTTTGGTGATTATTGGTGATGTTAAGTGAACCAATAAAAGATAGGTTATGCAGTGAGATGGAAGAGTCAAGTTATTCAATTTGTAGAAAGTGTTTGCAAAGCTAGACAATGCTTTTGACTTCATCAAATCAGATGTATAGTGCAAATAACTGGTTATATTTATTCATGGGGTGTTTGTTAAAGCCATGTTTTGTAATACTATTGGAGGTGAATTAGAATTTTGGCTCTTGGAGATCTTCTCAATGGCGAAAGACCAAAAGCTGGATTCTGATAAACCAAGGTGGTGTAACGACTATGGTCTCGTGACAAATGAATAATTCACCATGGAAAGGTACTTAGAGCATGTGGAGAATTGTGAATGTGAATACGAATGAAGACAAATTTTCTCACACCAGGATATTGCTCAGACATAGGGGTGGATGAATTGCTCAAGTTTCAAGCTCAACACTCTTGTCATTTGGAGGATTACAGAGCACGGTCAATGAGTTCATTCCCATACGATCGGGATAGGTGGACTCTTGGCCCAATGGATAAGGCACTGATCCTAGGTGTCTTGATCTGGGTGGCGCATTGTTGACTAGGATTTCTACGTGTGCGTCCAAGTCATTTAAGTGGGTCCACGTGTACCCATTTCTTTTATTTATTTATTTTTCCTTAAATGACTTTTTAACTTAAGTGGTTTCTATTTTTAGTCACTTTTTAAAAGTTGGTTGAAAAAGTCAAAGTCACTTAAGTGCCTTATTTAATGTGCATTTAAAACCCTAACTACTTTGTAACCAAATTTTGGGTTATAAAAGGAAGTGAGGGGCTCATTTGTAAGGGTGACTTTGAGAGAGGAGAAGAAAATACTTTTGTGCAAGCTTTGTTTCAAGAAGAAACTTTGTGTTCTTTTGTGAAAAACATTTTGGAGTTAATGGAATAAGAACTTTGTGTCTCATTCATTGTCTCTTGTAACATTTGGTGTTCTTATGTTCATTAGATGTTAGGTGTTTAAATCTTGCATGCAATATTATCTTTGATCTTATTGTCAACATTAGTAATCAGTTTTTCTAGTTCACAAGTGATCAAGCTCGATTGTCTACTTGCTCATGTGTGTTCCCTTTTACATTTTCTTGTTTAACTAACTCAAACTCCATTTTATTTGTGTTGGTTATTCATCTTTCCTCTTCATGCAATATTAGGCTCTATTTTTACCTAACTCTTGCATGTTCTTTCAGTTCATTCCATTCCACTCCTTTCCTTCTTTCCATTCCATTTCCTTCATTCACTTTTCTTTCCATTGATGTTCCAAAACAACCCCACATACAATTTTGAATGTATAGATGTAAATACAGTTTTGGTTTTCAATAAAGGCAACCTCACCTTCATTAAGGAGGGACTTCGTTCCCACACTGTTGCATGTCATTTGCATGCATGAAAATCCATATGCTAACAATTTTTGGCGACTCTCTGGGATTCAGAATCGTTAACTAGTGCTTGGTTAAATCTTTATGACTATCCCCTCTACACAAGCTCCAGTTCTTCAACCAAATCTTGTGCCCGATGAAGATTTCCAAGGAGACATTGCTGCCAACCTTCAAATAGTAGCTTGGGAAAATCGTGAAAGCTTGCAGCAATTTGTGGCTATTGATAGAGCCATTAATAGAGAAATCTACATCGAAGACCTTAGAAGAAGAGCACCCACACTTGTGGCTAGAAGACCTCTTGGGCACGTGTTGATAGTTGTTCACCGATGCGGTCCTCTTCCACCCAGGTAATAAGTTGTATGACTATTACAGTAACCCACCTATCTTGCAACCAAATCTTGTTTTTCGGATACTCAAGAAGACATATCATCATATTTGAGGCAAGCTATTTGGGAAAAGCGCACAAGTAACCATCATTTTCATCTTGCACCATCGGTACTAGATAACGAAGAAGATAAAGCCGCGAGAGTTGTTAGAGTTATTCAGGCACAAATAGCTCAAGAAAGAGAGCAAAGAGAAAAGGCTAGAGCTGGTCGGAACACACCAAGTGATCTCTTCACCATAAATATTCCAAATTGGAAGGAAAGAGGTTTACACGAGGAGAAAAGCTAAAGGTCGATCTGACCCCACTTTTGAATTTCAAGGAAAATTTGGTTTCATGTTATCTCCTCCTAAGAAGAACACACCTCGTAGATCTACAAGCCTTGCATCAAGTCCTGAAAGAGCAAGAAAAGAAGGAATCACTACCACGATCAAGCACTTGTCCTTGCTCACATTGTTTTACCTTCGCATACCACCTTTTCTCCAATGGCAGCCAATGTACCATGGGGAAATGCCATAGGCCCATTGGCCTTACTTGCTCGACATGAACTCCCATGAGGATCAAGAAAGATTCTTCCCAAGTTCGACGGAGATGGGAAGACGTCACCAAATGATCATATTTCTACCTTCTTCACTTGCATGTGCTGCTTTTGTCGTAGAGAATACGAAGATGTTGCTATTCGTCTCTTCATTGAGACATTGCATGATATTTCTGCAGATTGGTTTCATCATCTTCCCAATGGATGTATTACAAGTTGGGATGATATGAAAACTAAGTTTGAAAATCGATTCAAAATGGTGGAAGATGAACATGCTCTTCTTGCCCAACTATCTCAGGCAAAGAAAGAGCCTACAGAACCCATGAGGAATTTCGTGGCCAAATTCAACAAGATGGTGAACAAAGTTCCCGCCGGGATTCATCCCAACCTTGATGGACAAAAATGTTTCTTTATTAACGCACAACAACTAGAAGTGTGCTATCAGCTAAGAAGGGCCAGGGTGGCTACTTTGGAACTTGCTCAATCTTTGGCCATAGAAATCGAAGATGACTTAATCATGGCAGGAAAATTCAAAAAAATTCTCTCAAAGGAAAGAGTCAAGAAACTCCCAACGCTTGAAACCTATACTCACTAAGTTGGCTAATGATGTGCTAGCTTTGAAAAAGCAAGTTGCTCAAAGTAGTAAACTGCTCGCTCCTTACAAAGACATCCCGCAAAAGGATACGTTCCCAAAAAGCTAGGATTGCAGGTGCTCCAATGAGGCTTGTTATTGAAGCAGCTCCCACAACTAATTCCAAATGTGATGTCATTGAAGAAAGTGATGATGAGATTGAAGTTGTCGAGATTGATGAGGAAGAGCCTGATTATGAGACATTTGAACTGCAAGTTGAAGATCCTAAGGAAGAAAGTAATAATCATTTCTTTGAGTACTGTTTCGATGAGGAAGACGAATATGAAGAAATTATAGAAGATATGAATAGTCAATCTTTCACCATTTTCACACGCTCTCAGAAAAAGGACCAAGATACCACCAAGGTGGGAGATAAAGAGGTTTCCAAGGAAACTCCCAAAGGATCCAAGATAAAGGAGGCTCCTAAAGAGTTCAAAGATACTGAGGTTTCAAAGGTCAAGACTATCTTAAAGAAAGGAGAGCCTTTGTTAGATCAATCAATTAGTAAACCAACTATGAAGAAAACTTCTTCTTCCACATCCGTATCAACCAAGCCCGAGGCCAAGGTCAAAAGTGTGCCATCATCAAGTTTGAAAGAACTCATATCTAAGACTTCAAGTGTAATTACTTTTCCTAAATTTGATATCATTGATCATATCAATAAAACAAAAATTTCCATGTCTCGGGCAGAAGTACTTGAAGTCTAACAAGGATCAACTCGAGAAGTTGGTCCAGTTTATCAAAGGTGACTCTACTGTTCATTCCTCTAAAGGAATTCTAAAAACTCCCAAAGATGGGAAAACTCAAAATATTGTGGCAGCCACTACACCTTCAAATGAAAAGATCAAACCTTTCTTTGTGTCTTTTCTGATCAACGGATGCAAGTTAAGTAATTGCATTATAGACTTTGGAGCCTCGGATAATGTGATGCCGGAAAAAGTAGCACATGCTCTTGGTTTGACTTGTATGAGAACATTCGGATCATGTTACTCTATGGAAACCAAGCAAGTTCCTCGATCGAGTAGATTAAAGATGCCCAAATGGTTTTAGCCCAATTCCCTCAAAAGTGAGTTAAGGTAACTATTTTAGTTGCTGATATTCCCACCTCGTATGGAATGTTGTTGAGCAAGAAATTTTGTAGGGATTTGGGTGGTGAGATTCAAATGGACTGGTCTCATGCCATGATTCCTATCAATGGAGAAATGAAGAAGCTTATGCCAGAAGCTCAGGCAAAGTTCACGGTAACTAAAACTCAAGATCCTCGCGCATAGATCCTTTTCCAAGGCTCAAGTATGGGTAATTATATGATGACTACAGAAGTTCATACCCTTGAGATCACTTGCCAAGATTCCAATGAGATTTGGACTCTTGAGTTCGATGGAAGTTGTTGCTCAACGGGGATCTCAGTGCAGAGTGGTGCTCATATCTCCAAATGGTAAAATTTTCCTTTTTCCTATAAACTCAAATTTTTGAAATACTAATAACACTGCAGAGTACGAGGCATTAATCCTTGGCCTCCAAGTTGTAGAGGAGAGAGGGATAAAAAATTTGGAAGTCTTTGGAGATGCGGAATTGATCGTGAAACAAGTAAGAAATCAATTCCAAGTAAAGAATGATCGTCTGAGACACTACAGAAATAAAGTTTGGGACGCAATAGAAGTTTTCGACGCTTTTTCCATTAAATCATCCCTCGTGAAAAGAATCAAAAAGCAGATTCTCTAGCAGTCTCAACATCATTAATGATTCCTCATTCGAATTTGATCAAGACAAATACACCATTGAATGGTTTTAGGCCAAGTGTTCCCGACAATGCAAAAAATTGGCAAGTATTTAATGATGATCAACAAATTATTTCATTCTTGGAAAAGAGAGAAAATTTTGAATAGTTGTACTTTGAAGGAAGTGATTCGGCATTTCGTGAATCAACTACCTCACCCATTCAGGAAGGAGTTGAGAACGAAGATCCTGGTGATGGCATCATTCAACTCAAAGGAAATAAAATTCCCAAAGGATTGGTTTCACTTGAAGAACTTTTTGACAAACATGACAGGTTTATCAAAGAGAAAGAGCAGCAGGACCTGCAAATTCTGCTAACTATGAGCAAGTTAATATCGGTACCAAGGATAAACCTCGCCGATTAATATTGGTAAGTGTTGCTCACCTGAGGAGCGCAGGAAATTCATAAGTCTACTTACCAAATATTCTGACATTTTGGCTTTCTCATACAAAGACTTGAAGTCTTTCCAACCTAGGGAAATGGAGCATGCCATACCCTTGAAACCTAGTGCAGTTCCATTCAGGTAGAAGCAAAGACAATATAATCCAAGATTGCAGGGACAATATTTCATGAAGTTCAAAAGATGCTAGATGCACGAATAGTGTTTCCTATTCAACATTCGACCTTGGATAGCTAATATTGTACTAGTTCACAAGAAAAATGGAGAAATTAGGATTTGCGTGTATTTCCATAATCTTAATCAGGCTTCTTCAAGCACTATCAAAATTGAAAATGGGTTGTTCCCGTATGTACATAGGTAATTAGGATTTTGGTTTGTTTGTTTCCTGCTTTTTTTGGTCTCTCTCTTGTCGCCCCCATTTTTGTGCCCCATCATTCTGTGATCATGTTCATGAATATTTTGGTCTGGTCTATTCTTTGCTGCGTCCATAAAGTCCTTGTCCCCAATTAGAGCCAGCTATTATCAGCCAATTTTGACTGCGTTAAAATTGTTTTTTTTTTTAAAGAAAATTTTAAAATTTTGTGAATTACTAGGTTTCATGATGATTCGTCTTCGTCACATGTTCTTATTTTCTTCCCGGTTATGTCGAGCTTCGTTTCACTCAAATCAAAATAAAATTCCTCTTGCTATGAATTTAAACGTAAAAATTATTATTTAATTAATATTAATTAAAAATCATTCTTTAATTAATTAAATTGATTTTATTAATTGATGGAGATTTTTGATTAAATATTATTATAATAATAATTAAAACTTTATCGACAAAGTTTGTTTAAATTTCCCAAAATGATCATTCGGCTTCCCGCACCCATTTTCCCACTTTCTTGTCGAATCGCCTTCCTCCACTAGTGGAAAGTAAGCCATTATTTGCCAATTTAATAAATTGGCAAATGGGCAAGGAATTTCCCAAATCCCCTCATTGGAAAATTTGATGGGAATTTCCAAATTCTTATGGCATTCTCATTGGCTAAATTCATCCAATCTTCCCCTTTTCCCTAGACAATTAATGCCACTTCCCATGATTCAAGGAGTTTGTTTTTCTCTTAAAGGGAAGAAGGAATTGGTCACTAACAATTCTCCTATTCTTTCTCCTTCTCTCGTGAGAATTAAAGAAACAATTTGTTATACTCATTTCATTCATGCATTTGAATAAAGAAGGGAGAAACATCATCCATCATTTTAGGGAAGAACTGGAGTTTATTCTTTCTGTTTACACTCGTACATTGGAGAAAGAAATCCAAACAAACTGGAGTCTATTCAATAGTTTTCACGCAGCATACAAGGAAGGTGAATATTAATACAAAATAAATTGTAGTTTCCACGTAGCAGCAGGAGGGAGAAATGGAGGTTCACGTGGCAGAAGGAGCATTCAACAGTTTCAACGCAACCTGCAGACCTTCACGCCTTCACTAGTTCCATGCCTTTTTCCTTAAGGCCACGTAGGGAAGAAGCAGTCATACCAGTCCAGCCTGAAGTAGAGACAAATAGCCAAACTCCATCAAACGCCTCTCACTGGGGAAGAAGAAAAGGAAAGAGAAATCCACACGCCGAAGGAGGAATATCCATCATCTGTTTAGGTAGTCTGAAGGAGAAGAACACCAAAGCTTTCCATGCATGCAAAGGATGAGAATGCAGAAAGTAATTTTAAATCCTATGCCAGAGCACTTTCAAATAATGAGGAGTAGCCTCAGGAATGCCTGAATGTTTCACACCAAATTTTATCGACCATCTTCATAGGAGTTTCAATGGTCCACAAACTACCTACAATTCAATGGGCTCTATGTATACAACAACTAGTACAAATCGAGTTGGGTCTGACTAGGCAAGAACCCTAGCCCTTCACTTTGTTACAAGGTCACTAGGGATAGGAAAGACACACACACGATCTGGGAATGTTGAATGTTATTCATCTTGTTCAATATCAAAGACACTATTATGGTGCACTTCTTAAGAAACTTGCTCTGAAAACTACAGGCAATCTTCAAGAAAAACCAAAATTCCGGCACACCATAATGATGAGTTTTAGGATAGAGCTCTATGGGAATACCTTACACAACCTCTTCCGAATCAGTATGGGAGCTCACACGAGCTTGCACACAATATATTTGTCTTGTGCATGCCAACAATAATGAGCGATCACTATGGGGAACTGCGCATGCAGCTAGCCCTGTGCACTATGCATTTGGATTGCACTCACCAACGATAATGAGTTGTCACCTTGCACGTCTTCTCCATTTCACCTTCTATCCAATTGAATCAAATAACAACTGAATAATTTCAATCAACAAGATGTGCGCCCATGAGTGATTACTTGTAAACCAGTTTCCTCATCCAATTGAGACTGCAAAAGAAATCTTTATTGGAAAACAAATCTTTATTCCTCCTTGGTGGTTGCTATAAATAGAGGGATTGAATATTTTAAGAGGTAACTACGAATAGCCAAAAGGAGGTGGAGCCTAAGTATGATCGTGGTCCATTGGCACAGGATCAATCGATGATGTTCTTCATAGTATGGATCGCACACTATTTTGTATGCTTCCTAAACTTTTCCCTAAACCACGAATGCTTGTTTGCGCTCCATCAAATGCTGCAACAGATGAATAGCTATAATGTGTTCTAGATCATGGATTCATTGATGGTGAAATGAAGTTCTGTCACCCTGATGTTGCGAGGGTGGGTGTGGATTCTCAAAATCATGTCTTTGCATGGCAAAGATCGGTGAAGCGTAGAACTGAAATTCTCCTAGGAAGGTGCCGTGAGGAAGTAGTTGGCTATATGCAGCAGCTACAGGGAAGAAGAAGTTAGTTTCAATGAATCTGCAGAGTCTTCCTTTTGCTGTTATGGAGGGTCCCGATGGGACCCCGCTAATTAAAGCATGGTATTTGGGTGAGTACCGCTCATTTACTCCCACTCAGATCCTTGCGATGATTTTGTCGAATATTAAGCAAATTGCCAAGAATAATTTAAAAATGGAGATTGTGGATTGCTGTATTGGAATACCCGGATATTTCACTCTTGAGTATTCTCGATTTTATTAACCACGAGACCCCACGACCACGCTTATGGTATTTATAAAATAGATTTATCTAAATAGATCCATTAAATGTCATTTTTGTTGATATTGGACATGCCAACATGCATCATTTCGGCAATCCGAGGTTTGAGATGATAAGGCATGATGTTGTGGAGCCACTGTTATTGTTGGAGGTCAATCTGATCTACCATTTGGCCTGTCCTGCTTCACCTGTTCATTACAAGTTTAATCTTTCAAGACTATCAAAACCAATGTGGTGGGAACCTTGAACATGCTTGGCCTGGAAAAGCGAGTTGGGGAAAATTTTTGTCACAAGCACTAGTGAGGTATATGGAGATCCTCTTCAACATCCTCAGGTTGAAACATATTGGGGCAATGTCAATCCGATTGGAGTCCATAGTTGCTACGATGAGGACATGCGTTGAGGTTCAAATCACTAGAATCTTCAATACATATGGTCCACGGATGTGTATTGATGATGGACGGGTTGTAAGCAACTTTGTTGCTCAGGGTTTGCGTAGGGAACCTTTAATTGTCTATGGAGATGGTTGTCCAAGACGATGAAGTCTCACGGATGCTTCTCGGGAAATCAACGCTATAAATTAACACGGAACATGCTCGAGAGTCACTTGATGTCATACTTCAACGGATGGAAAGGTATAAGGCACACTCATCTCAGCTCAAAGTGAAGAATCGGTAGCTCGTGGCATACATACAACATTTGATCAACTTGATCACCTCTGATGTCCAACTTCTAGTCCCGGTGGCTATTCCTAATCAGGAGGTGCTTGCAGCATCAAAAGAAAATAACATCATTGGCCATACGATAAGGGGTTGGATAGATCAAATTTTGTGCCAAGGTCTGAGGGTCGTTGATGAGGCGGCATGAATCTATGATCGGGTGCAAACCCATCTGGATTCGATTTTCTATTTTGGAGAGGCTCTTGATGTCGAATTGGTCACTCTTGACAAATAAACTCCCAGTCATTCGTGAACTTGCCAAGATCATCTTCGTGTCACTTGTTCATGAGGGAATACTTGAGTTCACACATCACAGGGTCCATATAGAGTGGCTCAATTCGGCCAAGTTCAGGAAGATGACATTGGAGGAGATAGATCACACTAACAATTACCCACGAGATGAAGGCAACAAGGTATTTTTCGATTCAGATTCCTGGATGATGTTCATGAGTAAAATAACCATTCCTCTATCACATAAATGAGAAGTTTGCATTGCCATATTGATTGATAAAAATGTCTCTTGGAATAACTATTTGACTCGACAAGAACCTTCAATTGTGTGCATGCTGACACACTGTAACCGAGTTTGTTTCCAAGATTGTTGTGAAATATGAGAACTGCTTCCATCATTTCAAACAAGGAAAATGTTATTTTTGGTGATTATTGGTGATGTTAAGTGAACCAATAAAAGATAGGTTGTGCAGTGAGATGGAAGAGTCAGGTTATTCAATTTGTAGAAAGTGTTTGCAAATCTAGACAATGTTTTCAACTTCATCAAATCAGATGTATAGTGAAAATAATTGGTTATATTTATTCATGGGGTGTTTTTTAAAGCCATGTTTTGTAATACTATTAGAGGTGAATTAGCAATTTTGTATCTTGGAGATCTTGTCAATGGCGAAAGACCAAAAGTTGGATTCTCGATAAACCAAGGTGGCGTAACGACTATGGTCTCGCGAAAAATGAATAATTCACCATGGAAAGGTACTTAGAGCATGTGGAGAATTGTGAATGTGAATACGAATGAAGACAAATTTTCTCACACCAGGATATTGCTCAAACAAAGGGGTGGATGAATTGCTCAAGTTTCAAGCTCAACACTCTTGTCATTTGGAGGATTACAGAGCACAGTCAATGAGTTCATTCCCATACGATCGGGATAGGTAGACTCTTGGCCCAATGGATAAGGCACTGATCCTAGGTGTCTTGATCTGGGTGGCGCATTGTTGACTAGGATGTCTACATGTGCGTCCAAGTCATTTAAGTGGGTCCATGTGTACCCATTTCTTTTATTTATTTTTTTCCTTAAATGACCTTTTAACTTAAGTGGTTTCTATTTTTAGTCACTTTTTAAAAGTTGGTTAAAAAGTCAAAGTCACTTAAGTTCCCTATTTAATGTGCATTTAAAACCCTAACTACTTTGTAACCAACTTTTGGGTTATAAAAGGAAGTGAGGGGCTCATTTGAAAGGGTGAATTTGAGAGAGGAGAAGAAAATACTTTTGTGCAAGCTTTGTTTCAAGAAAAACTTTGTGTTGTTTTGTGAAAGACATTTTGGAGTTAATGAAATACAAACTTTGTGTCTCATTCATTGTCTCTTCTAACATATTATGTTCTTATGTTCATTAGATGTTAGGTGTTTGAATCTTGCATGCAATATTATCTTTGATCTTATTGTCAACATTATTAATCAACTATTCTAGTTCACGGTGATCAAGCTCGATTATCTACTTGCTCATGTGTGTTCCCTTTTCATGTTCTTATTTGGCTAACTCAAACTCCGTTTTATTTTTTGGTCATTTATCTCATCTCTTCATGCAATATTAGGCTCTGTTTTTACCTAACTCTTGCATGTTCTTTCAGATTCATTCCATTCCACTCCTTTCCTTCTTTCTATTCCATTTCCATCATTCACTTTCCTTTCCATTGATGTTCCAAAACACCCCCACATACAATTTTGAATGTACGGATGTAAATACAGCTTTTGGTTTTCAATAAAGGCAGCCTCACCTTCATTGAGGAGGGACTTCGTTCCCACACCTTTGTTGCATGTCATTTGCATGCATGTAAATCCATATGCTAACATAATGGAAAGAGAAGAAAGTGTTCAAAATAAAAATCAGTCCTTTGAATGAATTTGAGATAGTCATGTCTATTCGTATGGTTAAGAAGAATGTTGATCAAGCTAATGAGGTCAAGAGAACTCATTCTCAATCTGATAAGTAGAGTATGAGGGTTGAAGATTCAAGGCATGATAAGAAGGTAGAAGGTGAAGATATCTTAAAGAAAAAAAAAGGGTAAGTGCACCAAGTTGGGGGCCAAAAGGGGGTCTTAAGTGGACACATTTTTCTGAAAGAAAACTTCAACTTGTAAGTTTTTCAAATAGTAACACTCAAAATTGGAAGATGTTGTAGAAATATGAATCGTAGAATTTTGAGTCTAGTTTCTAAGCTACTAAATTTTATTGAAAATGGATAAGTTTAAGTGGTTCAAACAACTAAAATACCAACATATGCTCATGTTTTTGTTAAAAACATAATAAAGTGACTTTTGTGCCCCCACCATTTTTTTAGCATTATTTAGTATTTTTGAAAATTTGGTAGAAAGATAGCTAGGAGCATCTAGTTTGGGATCCATTTCCTTTTAGATTTTTATAGAGAATATTTTTTTATTTATGATTTTTCTAGTACAAAATTTTTATGTTTTGAAAAATAACATAGCTCCGACCGTGCCTCCCTAACTACCTCAAAAATATGAAAAAATAGATTTTTTTTTAATATGTATAGAACTATGCCTAGTTTGGGCTAGTATATTTTTTTAAAAATTTCGATCACCCAAAACAAGATACACCATGAAAGATAGACATATTTACACTTTAAAAATATCTATAAAAAGGCATAGTTAGAAAATAAATAATATGGAAACCTTATATTAGTCAGAAAATTTGAAAGATTATATTTTTAGAAAGAGGAAACTCTACTCTACGTCGTGGTATAATTTTTTTAAAATGGATCGATTGTTTTATTTTGATTTATCATAGAGGAAGTGGCATTTTTACATTTTCTTGCAAAAACACAATATTTTTGTGTTTGTACAGTCCATGCCTTAGGCTTGGGGATCCAAACCAAATCCCAAGCCTTGAGGCATGGCTTGGAAAAAGAGAAAATACAAAAAGCGCACATTACATAACGTGTACGTGTTTTTATTTGTTTATATATTATGGCCCCCAATGTCCCTTTCATCTCTTTCACGGGAATTCTGCAAACATTTTGTTTTGTTTGCAATTTTCTCTACATTCTTACACGATTTTTTAGTAGTTCATTTTGTCCCCTACCCCACTAGTTGATTTTTTCTAATCATGGGTGATAAACGTCAAGCTAAGGACAAGAGGAAATTCAAGAACAAGACATCGAGCAATTGGAAGAGAAGAGAATAAATAAATTGAAGAGAATGCAAAAACTTCGAGTAGGCAAGGTACATCCGCTATATCAAATGTAGCTAATGTATTAGAAAATGGGGATGAAATACATAATGAAAATGTAGAGAATAATGATTTTTCAATGAATAATGATTTTGAATTGAATGATAATGTTGGTATGGATGAAAAATTGATATGAATCTAATTTTGAACCCTTACCCGAGAATCCAAATGTTAACCCCAAATTTGTATGAAAACACTCGAATGAAGAAAGTAACCTTGTAAATGAATATCCACCTCTAAGAACACCTCCTTCCATTTTGCGAAGAAAACCAATTCACTTAATTGAAATTAATGAAAATATTATAAAACCAATGCCTAAAAAATGTCTAAAATAAAAGTGAGAATAAAAGCTAGTGGAATTTGGGATAATTACTTTGAGAATTTAAATGACACACAAAGATGTCAATTATTGGTTACATTGATGACATTAATTAAGATGAGACCTATAATGAATACCACAGGGTTAAGAACATCTAATGTTGTTGATCAAAATATGTCAATTGTTGAAAACATACATAAAGCATACAAACCGTAGGTGGTAAAGACACACTAAAGATAGTAATGCTACATGATGTGTAATTACTAATTATATAGTAAGTGATAAAATAGTTAATAAACACTTGATTAGAAAAACAAGCAAGCTTTGAAGCTAAACAAAAAACACTAATGAAAGCAATAGAGAGACGTAAACATCTTGAGTTAGTCAATAACACTGACTATTGGGCTTTCTCTAGCAGACTTCCATGAAAAGACAAGAATACATCTGATATTCTAAAAGAATTAATTGTAAAATTTTGGAATGAGAACACAAGGGTGTCACCGAATAGAAGAGATACAATAAAAAGAAGAATAGGTTCTCATAATCGTGAATCATGTGCAAAACATTTCTTAGATATGACTCAAATAGAATTGTTCTCTAAGTTTAAGAATGAAAATCCACAAATTAACATTAGCCAAAGATTCTTTGAAATGAGAAAACCTTTTATGTGAAAATCAATCACTCACGTACCACTTGTTGTTGTAGGCATCATGTTGAATTTTCAATGCATTATGATGTTTTTGTCAAATACGTCGTGTTTTGCATATTGACATCATGTTGCAGGAGTGTGGATTAAATTTCCCACAAAAATCTTCAAGGGAATTTATTCCGACAATATTTTGTGAAAAATCAACAAGACAATTTTTTTATAACAAAACATGTTTGGATGGAATGTGTAATGTATACGGTGGCTTGCCAAATCTAAAAGTTGTATCCATGAGGAGAGTACATATTCAATAGGAAAATAATTGGTTGATTTCACCAAATATAAATCGGTGTCATATTAATTAAAAGATGGAAAAGAATCTAAGAGGTGTGAGCTTGTTAGAAAACAATTACCTATCGATCGAATATATGGTCAAATTTAGAGAGGAATTTTTTTATGAGTATGCGCAAGGCACACACATAGAGCTCGATGGTTGGATGAAAAATTCAAGTTAAGAAAGGAAACATTCCCACTTGGTATTATTGTTTCAATAGCTGACTTCACAGAGAATTACACATTACAACCACAAATGGAGGTTCAGTCTTAATATTATAACTCAGTAAAAGTTTCTATTTTTGTGCATATAACATTCATGCACTCTCCTGAAATCACTGAGAAAGATTGAAAAATATTAAGAGAGTATCATTTCTACATCAGTGATGATCGGACACATTCTATAGAATATGTACAAGGGTGTTTCCAAGTGTTTTATGTGAACTTGATTGAGAGGAACATTAGTTTTGATCAACATTACATTTGGTCGGACAACCGAATATCATAATTCAAGAATACAAAAATATTTTATTGGCTAAGCAGGATGCACAAAGAAACAAATGTACAACATATCTAGAGTTTTACTAAGGCAGGGCATGGAAAAGGAGAGCATGATGGTGCAGGAGCATGTGTGAAAAAATAACTTATAAGAGAAGAGTTAAATTTCAAGGATGGTGCTAAATTTATAGATGTAAAAAATATTATTGATTGGTGTGTCAAGAATATGGGCCATGAATCTCAAGAGAGATCAATGGTTCGTAGATATTTTTGGTTGATAGAGGAACAACATCTGAAAAACTTTGAAGATTGTATGACAGTTGCAGGATTAAGTGATATGCACCTTGATTTCATAGTTTAGATGCAAATGTTTGGACTATTTATACTAGGTGCATGACATGTTTTTATATTATATATTGATTTTGCGTGGAATGAATGTGAGTCACAACAATGGGTGGATGAATGGACTTGTAGACCTCTAATTCCACTCGAAAAACATCAAGTTCCACGAGCATTACAACTTGCAGGGTCTTCAGATCAAATGACAACATCACCTAACTTTGACCAAGTCTCTGATTTAGTGCAACAAGGTACATACATATATGTACATGCCATGTTTTAGATTTATAAATTATTAAATGGTCAACTCTTAATGTATTTTTAAATTGACTAAACAATTTTACTTTGTAATACATAGGGCACGTTTTTCAGTTATTGTGATGGAATTTAACAAAGAGGGAACATACTACTTCTTGTCTCATTGTGTAGAGGAAAAAAATTGACTTCCACATTCATTGATGGTGAAGACCTTGAGTATCCCACTAGGTCAGTGGTAGTCACTGGAACTTGGCTTCGACGATATCCTATCAAAAAATCAAACATTTGGTTGTTTGAAGACTATGAAGTACATCGGAAGTTACTTCACTATTCACATTTGGTTCTTGCAAAAAATATTAAATTGATCAAATATCGAGGTCGGACATCAAACAAGAATCATGGAAGGTTCATGAATCAAATCATGAAGCAATTCTTGCTACTGTCAAGAATAGAGTTGATCCTTGCGGTTCATTGGATTGAATTTGAAAAGGTATGTTCTTCATGAGTTTAATTTGAATATTTACTTAAATTATTTTGTTTAAATTTTGTATGATTTAAAATTTCATTTAATTTCTTACTAACATGTTTATGTAGGTTAGTGGTGCCAAAAAATCTTCCACCTTCATGTGGTTGGGTATCGTCAATAGAGAATTTATTATTCTCAAAGCCAAGTGAAGCTAAGAGAAATTAAATATTAGAAAGGAAATAAAAATAAAAATTCTCATTTCACCACCTATATTGTATGAACCACCTATGTTATTCAGGTGATTGGCAATGGACAACCGTATAATGACTAAGACTGTAATATTTCATGTGTTTGTAAATAGTAGGACAACAAGAGAATCGAATGGAGATGGAGAAAACTACGAGAGGCTTTCATACAGGGCCTCGACATGGAGGTATCAGATCTGACGATACATCTCTAGGTGCCACGGAGTCTGAGAAATTACCGTTGAAGATATAACATGTTTTGGCCTCAGGGCTCTTAAGGGACTATGCCCGGATGTGGTAGCCCGAAAGCACGAGTAGCGTAGGGAACCAAAAAAAAGCCTCCAATAGCATTCACCTAGCCACCCCGATGTGTTGGCATATTTAGTTTGGTCCCATGAGATTTTGTTTGCAAATTATAGCGTCTAATAGTCATACACTAACTTAGACTGTAGTATTTTACGTGTTTGCAAAAAATAGGATAGTGAGAGAACCAAATGAAGATGGAGAAAACCACGAGATTCTTTTGTAGATTGCCCTAATGTGGAGGTCTCGGATCTCGACGAGATGTCTCTAGGTGCCACGAGTCTGAGAAACCACCCGTCAAAGATATAACATGTTTTGGCCTCAGGGCTCTTAAGGGACTACGCCTGGACAAGGTAGCCCTAAAGCATGAGTAGCATAGGGAACCAAAAAAATCCTCCACTAGTGTTCGCCCTCGGCCACCCCGATGTTTTGGCATAGTTGGTTCGGTCCCACAAACTTCCTTTTGTAAACTATAGTGTATGGCAACCCTACATTGACTCGGATACTGATATTTTGTGAGTTTACAAAAAATAGGACAACAAGAGAACCAAATGGATATGGAGAAAACCACGAGAGGATTTTATAGAGGGCCCCAACATTGAGGTCTCGGATCTAATGAGATGTCTCTAGGTGCCATGGAGTCTAAGAAATCACCCGTCGAAGATATAGTATGTTTTGGCCTCAGGGCTCTTAAGGGACTACGCATAAACAAGGTAGCCTAAAAGCATGGAGAGCATAGGGAACCAAAACAAATCCTCCACTAGAATTCACTTGGCCACCCCGACATGTTGACGTAGTTGGTTTGGTCCCATGAGCTTCCATTTGCAAACTATAGCATATGGTAGCCCTACATTGACTCAGATCGCAAAGATTTCACACATTTACAAACAATAGGACAATGAGAGAACCGAATAGAGATGGAGAAAACCATGAGATAATTTTGTAGAGGTCCTTGACATGGAGATTGTGGATCTGATGAGACATCTCTAGGTGCCACAGAGTCTGAGAAATCACCCGTCGAATATATAACATGTTTTGGCCTCAGGGCTCTTAAGAGACTACGCTCAAACGAGGTAGCCTGAAAGCATGGGGAGAATAGGGAACCAAAAAAATCCTCCAATAGCGTTCACCTAGCCACCTTGATGTGTTGGCATAGTTGGTTTGGTCCCATAAGCTACCATTTGCAAAATACAACATCTAACAACCTTACATTGACTCAGACTACACTATTTCATGTGTTTGTAAACAATAGGACAGCGAGAGAACTAAATGGAGATGGATAAAACCGTGATAGGATTTCATATAGAGCCTTGATGTGGAGGTCTTAGATCTGATGAGACATCTCTAGGTGCCACGGAGTCCGAGAAATCACCCGTCAAAGATATAGCGTGTTTTGGCCTCATGGCTCTTAAGGGACTATGCCCAGACAAGGTAGCCCGAAAGCACGGGTGGAGGAAACCACCAATGTTCAATGATTTTTCCACAGGATGCAACTATGTAGACTATGAAATTAGTTTTTTTCAGTGTTTTAATAGGGGAGAAGACTAAGAAACATAGAAGAATGTAGTAAGTGCATGATAAGATAAGAACTAGTACAAAGAGACCATGAGCAAGAAGAAGCGCAAGTAAGGTAAATACACATATACACTTTGATAAATTGAATGAATAATTACTCGATTAGGTAACTCTTTATATACATACATTATATAAATATTGATTTCCAAATTTTGATGTATATTATACATTGAAAATGCTAGTACATGTACATCACCAATAAATGAAAAAATAATCCATAATGTCTTAAATATTGTTAAGTGCACATCATATTAGTTTCATGCGAAAATAATATCAGAAATGTAAGGTCTCATACAAAATTATCAAGTTCCAAATAGTATTTTTATGTGCATAATAAATACAAAAATCCTAAATAGGTCATATAACATCAAGTTCGGATGCCATATAGGTGTACATACAATGCCATGCACATAGGCATACAAAAACAATGTTGTGTAAGACATATATATTTCCTACTCATCAAAATCTATCCCTCTCTTGGCCTTGCTTGAAGAAGGCCCTCCCTTAGACGAATATGGAGATCTATGAGATGACTTTGGATCATCTCGAGCCCATGCTTCGAGTCCTCTTCTGCTGAATACTCACCTGTAGATGAGCCTGTAAATGCAAACAATATTTTTTTGTCAAAACTTAATTTATATATGTTTTCAACATGTATTTAAGACCATGCTAGAATGAAATTATTTACATAAATACACAAACTTACCGCAAGTTGTCGATCATGCCAAATTTGCATCTCACGCTCAGATGAGTCATCAAGAGCTCCTGTAGTACGAATGGGGGTACGAAAAGATGACGAGATGGAGGAGTCTGTGCCCTCAAAGTCAAAATGGAGGGGGTTGAATTTCCCTACATACACATAAGATCAGAAAATCTAACATCATAATTAGTGAAAATAGAACTAAGTACATGTATGTACATAATGACAATATTTTAACTAATTTTATCAATATAGAACTATTGTTTTTACCCCACCACGCCTGTGAATCAAATGAATAGGGTTACCATCTCATCACAGTAACTCCCGCATATACACAATAAAGGACATTATTAACATAATTTAATAATTCTACAATGAAAGACATTACTAACATGTAATTTAACATAATATGAATTACATGAGAAATTTAACAAAATTTACGTGTTGTTTGAATACCTCAGTGAGTTGCTTTATGCAGATGAAATCGTAGTGGCAACACCTTTATCTACTTGTCACAAAGATGGTGGGGTGTCTAGTGAAGTCAACATCTTTATCAAACATGTATATCATGTGAGTTAGATGGACATACAAGAACATACATATATTTGACTTCAAAACTAATACACACACACACACACACACACACACACACACACACACACACACACACACACACACACACACACACACACACATGCAAATATACACACACACACACATGTATGTGAAAATTTTACATAATTAACATTCTAAATTACCTCTATGAATGTATGTGTATGCATGGTTCTCACCTCTTGTGGTTGGGATGAAGATTCACCTCCTGTTACTGCTTGTAATATCAATGCATATACATGTACAAATACAATTATTTCAAAAATTTAACATATATAAGTAAATCAAGTACTCTAAAATTTTTGTAACACACATAATAAAACATAACAAATTTACTTGCGAAGGTGATGCCGATGAATGTAATCCAAATGTCTCACTCAAAAGGAAATCTGACATAGTGACATTATCATGTGCACCCCTAGCACCAGGTGCACCAAAATCAATACGCATGAAAGTATCATCCTCCTTGGGCCCCAAACATATGCTACCACATGACGAGAAAAGATGTGGCCTCATGCTAGTACTCCCTAAGGGAATACTCTATGTACCTCTGCAAGCATCTGGCTCAAAAATCTCCCTCGTATGTCAAACAAGGGTCGCAGATAGCCCTTAAAGCGTGTGGAGTGTATCAATCTCTATTGTCTCCTTCACTTCTTGAGGGACAATCTCAAGGTGAGGGGGATTCTGTGTGGGGAATCTACCTGCTGAATAGGTGCACATTGTGCACCTAGTCGATCTTGTGCAGATCCTTTTCCTCGCCCTGGAAATCTTAGAAATCAAAATAATTTGGGATCTCGTTGAGGATAAACTCACAATAGAGTTTCCTCATAAAGTATAGTGGAACCTTGTTGTTATTACAAGGTGTAAAAACAAACACCATGCACCATCGGTCCCAAAAATTATTTTTAATCAAATTATTATTACACCAATGGATGAGAAACCGTTTACATGACAATGGAACAAGAAAATTAGTGCGGGGGTCCGTGAATAAGGCGCATATGATTTCTTTTGAAATTTATTTTTTCTTTACATCCACATATGACAATTTATTGGAATAATAAACCCTATAACCCTCTCTATAAGTTTTCCAATGATTAATTTTCCTCGTTTCCTGTCAACTTGAACAATTAATGCCTCTAATGTGTTTACAAGAGAGGCGCGGTGGGGGTTTGTAGATTGTGAATCCCTCATTGTTTTGATTAAATCCTCAATTTCAAATTTTTTTTCAACTATGTGGGCTACTAAATCTTCTTGACTACCTAGGGGATGTTGAGCAATTGTGGGAGTGTCGGGAGGAATGATAGGAATAACAGGGTTTGGTTGTGGTTGATTCCCTCGACCTCTAATTGTAATAATAAAAATATGTATTTAATTCAAATTTTAATCTATAATTATCATATTTTAATGCAATTTTGAGAAAATAATTGTGCTTACCTCTTCTCCGTGGTGCCATCGTCAATTTAGATCTTCCCGTGATCTAGAAACAATCCTTTGAGCTTGAGATCCAATTGAATGAAAAAACGTGAGGGCACGATTAAGCTCTGAAACTTGCATTTGAGGGAGATAAAATGATAGAGGCTCGGGCCTCTTTTTTTTATTTATAGTAGGCATAATGCGTACGCGTACGCGTTATGCCTCGGTAAATCCCAAACCTGAAAATTTAAAATGTGATCACGTTATAATAGAACGTGTACGCGTTTTGATTTTTTTTTCAGGTTTTTGTTCACTTTTAGCCCCCAACTTTGTGCACTTACCCAAAACAAGGTACCAAAAGGTGTTGATAAGGCTAAGAAGAAATAAATTAGGTTCGAAAAACCTAATGCAAGTTATGAAGGAATATTATCCCTAACAGAGAAAGAGAAAGTGAATGAAGAGTATGAAGGATTTGTAGATGAAATTATCATTTCTAAAATCTCATCCAAGACGAGTGAAAGGATATCAAAGGTAAAAGAGAAAGGAGAGAGTCATTGGGCTCATTTGATTATTATATATTGTTTTAGTGACTTAATGAGCTTTGTGTGTCTTCTCTAAGATTTTAGAATACATTCATATGACAAATGAAGGATTGGTGGTGGTTGTGAGCTCCTATAACTTTTATCAATCTTATCAAGTTATGTGGTTTTGTATTTGTTCATTCTTCGATTCTTGTGTTAAAATGTGTTTTAAGTATGGTCAAGCTATGAAAAGTCTAATTGATTATTCTAGAAAATAAAAGTGTATGTTTATTAGTTAAAAGAGTCTATGGATGCTGAAAAACTAAGTCTCAAGGTGTTGTTGGTCTTTGTGTCTTGATATATATTCTTCTTTTCAGTAGTATGTTTTTCCTTATATCTTTTTTTTAGATCAATGTAAGATTCGTAGTGTTGCTTTTAAAAGTCTATATCATATGTCATGAATTCTGGGGAAGTAAAAGTGATTAATGTTTCTCCAAGGTTAAATGTGAACTATGGTCCTAATTAGTGTCAAACATGTTGTGCTCTATAGTCTATGTTTTTATGAAGGAGTCTATAGGTTATATGAAACTTTGTCAAATTTTGAATCAATGTCTAAAATAATAGAATATTGTGTTAAATGGTCAATGAACATTGAAATGTGTCTTAAGGATATGTGTATCATCTCAATTATTTATATCTATAGTATCTAATATAAATTTTCCCTAAGGATTTCTCAAAAGTTGAAAGTGCTTCATAAGTCAATGACTGTAGGTTGAAAGAATTTAAATATGCCTTGTGAAAGAACATAAAATATCATAATTATAAAGGAGGATTTCACTCCAGGGGGAACATGGATTTCTTAGTCATGACTTTGATATAGTGAAAGTGTATTCAAGCTATGTATGAAGACAAATGAAGGTGCATTCTATGAAGGACAAGAAGAGGCGAGATGACAAAGTTTTGAGTTTTCTCAAGAAGGTTCATATGATCACTGAAGTCTCAATTCTAATATCCACATGAAGTAAGTGTATTAAATCTATTTAGGAATTTTTCAGTTGTGTGAAATAAGATGATGATCAAATAATGTATGAGTTTACATCTAGGTGAGTTACTTGACAGAGATTCCAAGGCATGAATAGTGATAAGGCATACTGTGAAGATGTTTATATGTGATAAAACATGTTATCAGTCATAAAGGATTAGCTAAAAGGAAAACCTTAGATAAGTTCTAATTTTATTCATTGATAAGATCAAAATGAAGGATTCAATGAAGGATATTTCTGTCAAAAGGGTCTATATTTCCTATGATGGTATAAGAAATCTATGAAAGATTCCATGAAGATTTAAACTCAATTATTTCTACATGAGTTCATGAAAATATATAGGTACAGTCATAAAGGATTAACAATGGTATTAGGAAATAGATTTAAGCTAAAGAGTGTGTTCTAGACCTTATCTAAGTCTGTGTAGTCCATTTTGGGCTATAGTCACTAAGTTGCTAATTATGATCTTGATCAACCCAATTCATGAATGATTTAAGGTAATTTCTCTCATGACATTACATACATGTGTATATCTATTAGGGTTATTTAATCCATGAAATGTATACATACATGTGTATCTCTGTTAGGGTGATGATATACAAATACATTTGAATAGAAAAATGTGTGAGTGAATAAAAAATGATGAGGTTTTGTAGGAACATGTAAATTTGTTAGGTGTTTAGTAATATAATGTACAATGGTATGAACATGCTTGAGGAATTTTTGTGATAAGAGGTCATCATACTATCATGATGCTCTAAGCCAATGTAAGTTTTTTCATAATTAAGTCTTGTTTAGAGGATCTCTAGTGTATGCACATATAGAAATCCATGGTCTAAGTTTATGTCGATGTCTTGCATTTGATATCATTCATAGATAAGTCTATATTCTAACTTGAGTCCGAGTTATGTCATGAATATCCAAGTAATAATATTGTATTATTATTAGTCAAATGTTATTGTCATCTAATAGCATCATGAGAAGCTCTAAGGTCTACATTTTTCTTTGAAATTTTTCTTAACTAAGTAGATTAGTCAATGTTTAAGGTTGAAGGACTGGTCTAAGATTTTCTCTACCCTTAGTTCATTTAAAGACTAAGTATGGTTTCTAGTAAGGATTGAAATAAATCTATTTACCATCAGATTGAATGAATTGCTTAGTTAGAATAAACTAATTTGTGTAAGTAAGGTAAAAATTTCATTCTCTAAGTCTTCAAGGTTTTAAAGAACTGTGAGAAAGTTGACAAAGATGCAAATTCCGGGAGGAGTTGTGTTTGAGTGTTCATTATGTCTATGAGTTATAAGTGTGATCCTACACATTCACAAGGTTTTGACAATATGTTTGACAATGGTACAGTCAAGAATTCTGGATGATTGGCCATATGCAAGTATAAAGTTGTTGATTGAGTAAATATACACTAAAATTTCAAAGATAATGTTGTGAACAATGAAAAATGGTTTCAGGATCGTGATAATTTTTAGAACTATCTTCGTGACATTTCATCAAGGTAAGTGCTTGAATTTTTTCATTATTAGTTAGAGTGAGAAAGTATTATTTCGAGGGAGCAATTAGGTGTTATTTTTTGTTGTATGTGGACTTTTATGGCCCATTGAAGTTGTGCAAATATGGACTAAATATGTGCTTTATGACTATTAGTCCTAAATGGTGATATGTTAGAGATTGAAGGCAAAGTTGTGTTCTTGAAAAAATTGAGACCTAGAAGTATGTTCCTAGCATATTTGAAGTCAAAATATGGAGGATATAACTGAGTGGGAGATATTTGGATGCTCATTACAGGTCCATGGATCATTTATTGTGGTTGATGAAGGCAAAAGAGAAAGTACAAATCAAAGTGAGAGATAGTGAAGCATGTAAGTCATTGTTTTCATTGTGTCTTTCCTTATTTTTTCAATTTTTCATGTTAATTCATCATTTTATCCTTTGTCATTGGTGTAAAAGGGTGAGATAAGCATCAAAAACGTGAAAAAGGGAGTCATTTAGGTGTGTTTAGCTTGTAGGTTACCATCAATGTTTCAAGGTGGTTGCCATCATGAAAAAGGGGGAGATTATTGGCCATTATGTATTAAGTTGTCATTGATTTCAAATTCCATTAATAGAAAAGGGTGTTATTATGTCATGATATTCTCCATGAGGTGTTAAGCAAGGGAAAACATGAAGGTTGATTGGTAGTGTATGAGTTTGGTGAAGTTCTATGTTGTCTCGGTGCATGGTCTAGTGTGCATGGTCATAGTATGGGATATTGTAAGTTGTTACACAGTTCTCATGAGGTCTATCATGGTTGGTATGATGTGTTGAGAGTGTCCAAATGTCTGTATGAGGTCATGATGGTCAGTTCATGAATAGTCATGGCGTGAAGTGGTAATTATAGGCATATTCTTACACCTAGAGCTTTTGGTTCAGATATGGTAGTATGAGATTTGGGGAAGGAAATTCATGATCAAGCATGGTAAGAGATTTATGACAATACATAAGAGGTTTATGAAGAGTTTATGTCATATCTCATTTGTTTCTTGATGTTTCATGGTCCTTAGGAAACAAGAAGGTGAAGACAAGACAACTAAGCACATGTAAGTCATTTTGGTTGGAGAGTTCTACAAATATTTGTGCAAGGAGGTTAGATGAAATAGTAAGAGAATGTTTTCATGATGCTTCATGAAACATTTTAGCTCAAAGTTGTGAAGAAATTACAATTTATGTGATTTTTGGTAAAACTTAGTTTTGAAGAAGTCAAACCTATCTCCAGATTGGAAACTTGTTTTCCTCGCTTACTTTGATACGCTTTTAATGGGACCCATATGTTTTGTGGGATGTTTTTAAACTAAGATAAGAGTGTTTTGAAAAATAATTAGGTGATTTGATCATCAGACATTTATGAATGATTGTTAAGAATGAATTTTTATTGAGACCCTAGTTAAAGCCTCATAAAAGAGAGACTTGGAATATTTGATTTGTATGGTATTAAAATTAATATGGAAACCTAAATTGATGCACCATGGTTATATATAATTCCTTGAGGCTCATTTTGGTGGGGGTTTAGTTTTTAGTTTTTTGAAGAGAGAGAAATAATCTTTTTGTTGAAATTTGTAGTTTTAGGGTTAAGATGGAGGTTTTAGGATGAAAATCAAACTATTAAAAAATACTTAAAAGATGTTTTATACATCCATAAAAAGTTTCAGATATGTTTCTTGGATAAAATGGAAGGTAAAGAAAGTTACACTACCGATTTTTACATTAAGGGCTAAAATGTTAATCTCTCACTTTGAAGTGAGTTTGATCATTTTGCATGTTTTAGTATTGGTTTTTAGTCATGGAAATTTGTTAGGCACATGATATGATGTGATGAATTTATTAATTTTATAAAATGTGGTGGTTTCATGTTGAAACCCTAATGGCCTAATTATCCTAATTAGGATTTCTCAAGAAGGTGAGTGAAACATGCGTGCTAGGATAAAATTATCCTCATGAAATATGATTCTCAATTCTTGAACAAGTTGGTACGAGTTTCTATGATGCGTTTCATGCTTTAGTTAGGAATGGAAGTGGTTTTGGAGGTGTTTTTTCTTGTTTCTCTTAAGACTGGCTCTTGAGTCCTCTTTGGCATTTTGGAGCGGTTTCAGAGAATTACTTGGTTACAAGTCTTGTACTATGAATTGGAGGATGAAGTGAGTAGTTAAAAAAACTATACTTAGAGGAATTTCCAATGGTATATCACTTGAGCCATTATGATGATATTTTTGTGTGACTTTGGTCATTCTTCAAGACTATTTTATGGGTGCTTGAAGACCTTGTAGGGTTTTCTTGCTTCTTAGAGTGTTTCATAGTGGAGATGGATGTTTTAGTGCTTCCTTATATTCTTGGTGATTCTTGGAGTTTGTTATAATTTCTCCCAATGCTTATGGAGTCTTTTAAAAAAATTATTCCTTTGGAATTCCTTGTCATTTGTTAGAGCTTGGAGAGTGTATTTTGAACATGTTTGAATGGTTTTGTGCTTGGTTGAAATGTCTTTACCCCTTCCAAACTACTTGGGTATTTTGGTGATTTCTATAAGATGTATTTTTATGTTTTTGAGTTGGCATGGATGACCTATTTGGTCATGGCCAACATAGGGGTGATCTGAGATAGTTTCATGTATATAAGCTAGTTTTTTTGGTTCACTTGAACTAGATGGGATGGGGTTATGATCAACCTAATAAATATTAAAGAATAGTGTATATGAGTTATTAACAGAGCCTAGAAGAGTGATAAAGGCATGAGAAATATTGAGGGTTAGTGATGCAAAGTAAATTTACCTAATCAACCCATGAGAGGACATATTTGAGAGAGTTGAGAGAGAGAGAGAGAATTTACAGAGGTTTTGGTGTGTTCGAGCTGAATTTAGATCACAATCGGTTGTATGAGCAACATATCTTATGTGGTCATTAATTTATTAAATCACTTATGATGTTTAATATTCTTAGGATTCCTTTATTGTGAGTCATATCAACAAAGGTGTAGGGGCTAGTGCTCCTTGTGAAGTGGGTGATGTGTAAGATTCATACAAATCATTTTTATGTAATATAAGAAGAGGTTTTTAGTTTTTTTCTTCCCTTTAAGGGTTTCGCAGCTACATCTAGTGTCTACGTGTTATCTTTCATGCTATATGTTCTTGTGAATGTATGTTACACACCTAATAAGATCATATTTAAGGTTAATGATGAATGGATGTTTAATGGATGTTGCAATAAATGGTAAATGAAGCAAGAAACTTGTAGGATTGATTCAACCCCAGTCCATTATGCTTCCAAAAATTAAGGTTTGGGAAAGAAAATATAATATTTTTAGGACTAGGAATTTTTCCAAACTCAAAATTTCATGATACCTTGACGGCTATCATAATGGTTTAGAAAAATCTTGAATCTTAGGTAATGATAATGATCACTCCTATTCCACATGTTTTTTTACTTTATGACCATGACATGGAGATTGTACTTTTCATAGTGACTCTTGTAACCTATCATGTAATTTAGTTATTTTATCATTGGTAAAGAAGGGTTAAGGGGACCCTACCATATACAAAAAGATAGATCTAAGATCAAAACACCAGGGGCTAAGGGTATACCCATTGAATCCCTCAAAGTAACAATAAGTACATAAATAATAGCATGAGAGACAACATAGAAAAAATACATAACATTGGAAAAAACAACCAAAAAAATAGTAACATCCATCCAACAACCCAAAAGAAGTTAATCCTTTACATATTCATCTAGAGTGTGAATGTTCTCTATCCATTATTTTGCTAAAACTGTTATGGTTACTCTCCATCTCTCATAGTCTAGTTAAATCATCCCTTTCTTGGGCACAGTTCCATCCCTTTCTAATTGCTTGGATTTTTGCATCATGTTAACTAACTTGACCATCATTTTCATGTGTGTAATTATAGTTTTATTATTAAGGATGTGTAGGCTTTTAATTTGCATCATAGTGTACTTTATGCCCGAAGTTCTTTTTCCTTTATCGTCTCACCTCTTGCTGACAATTTCATGTTGATCATTGACCACTAAATACGTTATTTTATCTACTCTCTCCTTGAACTCTCTCAGTTCATTAGACACCATCATAATCCCGTGTTATTTTTTACTATAAGTAATTGGTTTTGAAGGGAGCATACCTGTAGTAAAATAAAAAAGGATCAACAACTAAGATAAACATTCAAAAGTACATTGTTATTTTTTGAAAAAGAGGCCACACCCTAACCAAAAGCCAAAAATTTAGATAATATTGTGTTTGTTAATATATTTATTAAGTCTATAAATTTGAAATTCATTCCTAAAAGTTTTAGCTTTCACCACTCCTTTTTGTGCTATAACTATATCCCATTAATCCACTTTAAAAAATTGATATTGTCAATGGCTTCCCTAGTATTTTGGGTCTGAGTTTTCATTTCCTCATCTGTATCTTGTAATGTTGTAGAGCTCTATCCCGACTTTCCCGAATATTCCAATTTGGAGTCTCAGTACTCTTATCCTAGTTTTCATTTCTCTTATCAATATTTCTATCCTCGCGCCTTCAACTTGATATTGCTCCCCAATTTTAGGATTGCTTTTACCATCCTTTTGGTCAAGACCCACATCTTCCTTCCTCTTTTCTGAGTTAAATCTTTGGCCTTGATAGACCTAGTTAGCTTCCCCAAAATATTCCTAACCTCTGAGGGCCCCGGTTTCACCAAATTTGGGGAAATTTTCTCAACCCCTCTAACATTTTGTACCTTGTGTGAACTAGGCATTGATAAGGGATTGATGGAGAGGGACTATGAAAGTCCCCTTCTTCACTTGGTCAATTGATTTAGATAGGGATCTAAAAAGAAAAATTAGGAAAACAATATAGTTTCCCATGTTTGATGTGGTTCAACATCGGAAATGATAGGAAAAAACCACTTTAAACCTTCCCTCAAGTGTCACATATTGCATCAAAAGAAGAGAAATTTCATCAAAGGGAAATGGTAGAGATTCCCTATCAAAACTAGAAAAATGTTGTTTAAGGGTTTCCTTACCAATTAAGAAACCATCAATTTCCATTATGTAGTCATTTTTAGGCTTGAAAATCATTCTCCCCTCTATCGGCGACTAGTGACTTTGGCAATTAGCTTAGGATTGATTGAGAAGGAAAAATCCCATAAAAAGACCCTACCATCATTCCAAAATTTGAAACATCCATACTTAAATTCTCATTGTGGCCTCTAAATTTTTTGAAGAAGTCAACCATACTTGCATGTTCAATTAACTCCTTTGCTTCCTTACTGATCTCAATCATCGTTTCGAGCTCTGTTCTTACTAGGTCTCCTCCCATCCTTAAGGCTATATAAATGCATGTGTCACTCTACTCCAAAGTTGTAGGGTTGAATAGTGTTGAAAATTCTCGCTCCTCCTTTTTCCCACAATCCAATAAACCTTTTTTCCCCTCACAATTATTACCACAATCCTTCACATGCCTCAAATATGAGAAGGGATTGACAATATAATCATTATTTTGACTCCCTTCATCATTTATTTTAATGACCATGTAAATCCACTTCTCATTATAGTTTTTATTTTAAAAGCCCCCATGCTCATTTTAGTATTGAGGTTCATTAAGCCTTGGTTGGATCTAGTTTCCTTCTCAAGTAAAACCTTGATTTGATCATCCACCCCATCTAAGTTCTCAACTATATTTAATTTCATGTCCGAGAACACCCTTATTGGAAAAAATTTCAGTAATCACATTTCCTTCTTTGTATATATGTTGGAAAGTAATGGAATTGAAGAAGGATAGATGATGATTGGTACCTTTGATGAAGTATTCTATGGAAACTGAGACTATATTTTTCCCTTTCATGTTAATGTAGTTTAATTATGGGAGTTATTCTTTAAAAATGGTAGTTTGTATACCTCAATAAAAGGATTTCCTTATGCATATTTCCTTACTCAACCAGTTAACCCTCCTACACTCATGTTTCATGCTTCTATAGACTTTATGTTTGACATGAAAATATCCATGTTTTTTTATTATTGGTAAATAGTTTTTTTGAAAGGGACTATACCCTTGTACAACAAGGCTCAGAAGCCAGAATTGGAAGTTTGAGCACAAAGAAAGAGATCAGAATCTAGATAGAACAATAAAGACCAACTACAAAAAACTATCTGTAAAGAAAAAACCCACAACCAAAAACACATCAACAAATAAAAAACTAATGTACAATTCTCAAACAAAAATGGTACATCAACATCATTAGAAAAGAAATACTCGTGATCCAGCCACAAAAATGAAATAATGTAGAGCTCTCCTTCAGGGTGAATTTTTTTCTTTTTGTTGACCATTACCCATCCTGAAGGAGCCTCCATGGTTGGAGGAGAAGACAAAGGAGGAGTATTTTCCTTAGTCACATTTGTTCCAATTGGGGCAACCACGTTAACATCCAGAGAGATATATTTATTATTTTCCTTGCTGCCCTCAACAACTTGTGCATTTTTCATGCTGCTAACAATTTGAGTTTTAGATAGAGGGGTTTCAGGGCAGAATCAGATTCACCACAAGATCTACTTTTGATTCAAGATCCTTTTTAGCATAAAAATTAGGTGTTCCGGGAGCGTGTCTTTCCACCAGTTTCACTTCTCATGTTGACGTTTTTCCATCCCACAAGTAGTAGAGGTGTTTCCTAAGCCAAAACACCTTCTACACTGGAAAGGTAGACCTTCATAATCAAGAGTTTGTGACCAAGTTCTATTTTGCACTCTAAGGTATATAGTAGTAGGAATATTTTTATCAGTGTCAAGTTCCACCAGGATCCGGGCATAGGTAGTATGGGTGTAATTAGTGGTTTGAGAATCTATATAGAGTGTAGTACCCAAGGTGTTGCCAATGGATGTCAGATAGTCATGACTCCAAAATTGGAGGGGTAAATGGGGTAGCCTGATCCAAACAGGTTTCCATGAGAATGATTATGTGTGCAAGTAAAGGATGGGAACTAGGGTTTCATGACCAAGTATTTAGACTGGCAGGTCCAGAGCTTGGAAGCAATGATGTTTTTATCAGCTATTGAAGAGAAAGTCACAATGAAAATGCCTTTAACACATAGATATAAGTCTATCTTACCAGTTAAAGTTGGATTCCAATGCTTAGACATCCACGCGTGAAAAACAAGAAGGCTAGGCCATAAACCATCTATAAATCAAAGCATGCTCTTTGTAGTAAATCTCAGATGAAATGACATCTTCCCCAAATGTAATACACGGGGTAATGTCTGTAGGTTTCATGGAGGATTCCTTGCCTTTTAAAACATCTTTGAAGGAGGTTCCAGGAGATCCATGTCTATTCTCTCTATCCAACATTGGAATAATAGGTAAATCTCCCTGTTCCAGCCCACCACGAATAGAGCCTACCAGTAAGGATTTAAGATAGCCATTTCCCGGCATATTCCTAGGAACCGATTTGTATCTGTCATCCATGGGTAGAGGTTCAGTCACACAAATGGAGCTCCCAGCATTAGTGAAGGCGAGGTCGATCCATGACCAGGGAAAATCCCCTGAAATAGGCTCATTCATGCCCCCTCCATCACTATATTCAAGTCGAGGATCTCCAGCCGGATCCTTGCATGGATCAACAAAAACAGGGTTTTCGGGCTTATGTGAAGATAGGGCGGGCTTGCATGAAGCTAGGGCTAGCGCTTGCGTAGAAACCCTCATTGTGTGATATCCATTTGTTTCATTATATGTATATTTGGTATTATTTGTTATCACGGAAGGCCCTAATGTCTAATATAAGGTATATTTACTTGAAGAAAATAGTTGATTTGATTATTGATAGTATCTTATTTGGAGTCCAATGCTCTCTTATCATACCCGTGAGCCTAAGTTTAGGACACTTCAATGGTAAGTATGTAGAAAGGGATCCTAATGTGTCTTCCTTACATAGTGTTGATTCCATCATAGATGAAATTATCTTGATATTAAATGGGATCAAGTTAATATTGGGACCTCTCTAAGGGGTTGTTATGGACGGTACTTGTATTTGACGTACAAATGTAATATTTTATAAATTAGGAGGTTATTTAAAGGAAGTATGTATACTTGAGCCATCTCACGACACGAAGTTAACCCTACATCAAGATAAGGGAAGTGAAACAATTTTATTATGAAGAAAAATATTCCTTGAGAACAAAAATACTCACTTGGGCATGATCCTGTGTATCTTTTATACTAGATAATAATCTCAACTACTATTGGAGATATGAAAATTAATTGTATCGAGGTACAAAAACAATGAGGATTTCTACTAGGAATTACACTTTCTTAATGAAGTAATAAATATGTAAATGGGGAAAAGTACATATGTCATTAGGATTTGTTAATTATTTCTTGATCACCTATATAAAACATGGTGTCCCTTACTACTATAAAATTATACCCGATATGTTGAATTCACATCATAAAATGAATTTTTCTTTAACTCTCATAATGGGAGATGAAAATTCTAGTATTTAAAAATAGTTGAATGACTCTTCTCCATAGTGATTCATGTCACTTGGGAACACAATATCCCTACTTGTCATGAGTGTTGTAATATTCATGTAAACATTAAATGATATCAAAATGTTTAGTATGCTTAGGATGATGGTAATATAATTGGAAGGATATGTGTGTTTCTATTGTGATGAAACATTATGACAAGGAGAATAATCACGATCTACAAATGATAATACAAGACTAATAAGCATTAAATATGGGATAATAAGATGATATGAATATAAAGGTAATGTAAGAGTTTAAGAAATGGAAATCATGGAACCTATGAGAAGGGTTGATTATGTCTCTAATTGTTCTTCATACGACATAGTATTGTTTTGTGTCAATATTTTTGAGTAAATATAGGTTTATATTATTTTTCTCAATTGTGATAATCATACATTGGCTTCGACCACTGTGAAATAATAAATTATTATGTTGTGTCTAGTGTTATAACAATTAAACCAATATAATAATTAATGATGTAACAATTTTTTTATCATGGTTTTAGTGGTAATTTTGGGTTGTGAAATAATGGGGCAAGTCACTTTACTTTCCAATCCATGGGATTATGAATTTTGTTATGTTTCACTCATCTGTGTTTTTTTAGTGTAGAATGTTTTTAGCCTTCCTTACTTTAAGTTTCCATAGGCCTAACTTTATGAGATTGCACCACATGGTAGTAATTTACAATTATGGGTTCCAAACATTTTATTACCTTAACTAATTTTTGAATGCTTTTTATAAATTCATGTATGTGATATCTCAACAAGTGTCTCAATATCATATACCTTATTTCTTTCCTTCATACCTTATCTAATTTTCCCCTTGAAATTTTTTAAGGTAGGAATAATTTTTTTTTTTATCAATTTAACATATGAAGTGCATTTATGTTTAAAGGCATGAAATATTACCTTCATTACAAATGTGGGATAATTTCTTAAATAAAAAATTGAAAGGGTGGTCATTACGAAGCTCCAAATGACTATGCAAGTAATCCAAGAAGAAAACATATTTTCTAAATTTCATTAATCTGTTGGTGTGTGTGAATTATCTCTTCATCACTTAGGGTCAAGTCCACATCATGTGGTGAGTCATCTCACTTAATGAGATCATAGGTCTTAGGAGTTATATGACACATGGAAGATTCCATCATAGAATCTGTTATTTTATCATATGTGTCGCTGACATCATAGGAGTTACATTTCCTTTTTGGAATTGTAACTCCTATTTCCCTTATGAAAGGAATGATTTTCCAGGAATGTGAGTTACACAACACTCCCATATGTACCCTCTTTTTTATTTATAAGAGTTCTAATCATTTTTTACCTTATGCATGATTATCCATGGTTGTTTGATTCTTGTTTATTACTTAGATTTATCACATCACCATTAGAGGGCATCCTCTTTGATGTGTGTAAGGTTATGTATTTATCCTCATAGAAAAATGTCTCATGGTATCGAACTTTTGTTCACAAAAAGTGCACTCTAGTATTTTGGTTGCTAATTACTTCGGTTTCGATTTCATTACTTCTCGTGCAAGTTTAATTCATTTATTAGAATCTTCCTAAATAATATTAATGGCTTGATTTTTGGAGTTTGTGCATTTTTTGGGGTTTGTGCTTGTGCAGGTTTAGCACTTTTATCACTTTATTTATCTAGTTGTAGTTATATTTGGTGGGAAATATATCTTGGAGGTAGCTTTTGCATTTCTAGTTTTATCAGTAATTTTTAATTAAAAGTGAATTTTTCTAAAAACATATGGTTATACATCTTGTTTGAATATCCTCTCATGTTGGTTTGCATCTACTTTTTTAACCCTATTTACGGCCATTCTCTCCTTCCTAGCTCGGATGAGCACATTTATGTATCAATAAGCTCTATTGTGATTTAGGTCGAGCTCTTACATTACAAGGTGAGCTGGTTCTTCCATCCAATCAAGTTACATTGAATTTTAGTTGGGTTGATCCTTATGATCGAGCTATCTAAGATCTTGTGAATCAAGTTAGTTTCTCTATTTCATTGCATGTGGGTTTAGTGTGTTCGATTCGAGTTGGGTTATTTTTTTCATATTACTTGATCTCATCAATTCCCCTTGCTTCTATGTTTGGTCGAGTTGCATAAACTCGATCCAATTTTGGTCCCTATCGAGATCTACATCAAGTCTATTTCCCTTGCTACATGTCTCTTGAGGGGTGGTTTTGTGCCATGTTTATTTGTGTCAAGACATGCTAGTCCTTATTTTCTCAGCATCAAGTTATTTGCATTCATGTATGTGTTGTTAGCATGAGTGAGTTAGGTTTTAGTTATTAATGTAAAATCAAATTTATGACAAAGAGGATGATCTAGAAGTTCTAGAAGATGCTTGATATGATAGTGACATGGAAAATTAGAGTGTGACATGATGGCAAGAGTAGGGAAAATTTTAGTGGCGAATATTCATTAAATGAAGAATATTCTGATTTTTGAAATTTGAAATTGGAAAATTTTTAGGGTACCATTTAGGACCATTTCACCAAAATTTTATGCATAAAATTCAATTTTAGGGGTCAAATCTCCATTCGCGTGCAATAGGAATTGTAAAAGTTCACTGAGTACAGTCATTTGATAGCATTTTTATGCTACCGGCCGACAACATATAGTATGATGTCATCCGGTATTATATTTTATGCTACTACGTCGAGATAGCATATAGTATGATATTATTTTTCCAACAACATACTATATATTGTCACCGATAGCATAATCTATGTTATTGACCTTTACCATATAAAAAAACTATGGTCCAAGAAATTTAATAGTGATTTCATGATGTCTTGATATTCACCATTTGTGTAAAATATAATTTTCACATATTCACCAAATATTTTCTTAGCATTTTTTTTGGAGGGACCCTTTAAATTTTCCGTGGGCAAGAGTGGAAGCATGATAATGGCTTGGCCTAAGTAGGCCTAATAAGGAGACCTAGTTATACTAGGTGATGGCACATGGAGAACAGAGTTTCATGGTTACTTGAGGAGCTTGGTAGAGGCATGGAGATCATGATTGGAGAGTTTTGAGACATTCATGTTATTCTCAAAGTATTATAGTTAGAGGTTTGAACATAGTTTACAAGTTCTTATCTAGACCTAGTCTACGTGCTTGGAGGCCAAACAGAGCATCAAAGTGAGGTGTAGAGCTATATGAGATCATGAAAGCATGTAGGGGTGTGATACATTTTGTCTCGTGTGTTTTAGGTCATTTTTATATCTTGGAAGCAAAGCTATGATGTTTTCATACTTGATCCGGGTCTAAAATAAACCTAATATTAGCATTTGGAGGCCTAATAAGGAATGATAGTCACATGCATAATAGTATAAGCCCTTTAAGACACTCATGAAGGTATTTCAGACTATATTAATCATGTGTAGGTAGTTTTTAGTGGTTCTATACTTTGGTTTTGTGTTAGAACACTTGATTATGACCTAAAACATGCAAAACCCAAGGCCTAGTTATGTAATTCGTGATGGTTGAGAATATTCAAACCTATTTGAGACAAGATGATGATTATAGATGTTACAAAAATATGTCCTAGTGATGTGGGAAAAATTTCAAAGTCCCTTGATGAGAATTTTGCAAGATATGGTGTTTTGAGAAAAACAAGGTGCAAGAGAACATGTTTTCTAGCTTGATATGAGAGAAATTTTCTTAGTTGACATGTGTAAAATTTACATGGTTCCCTCATATTTTTAAGGATATTGAATTATGGAGCTATGAATGTTTTAGAGCTAGAATGAGGTTAAATGAGGGTCTATTTTTATGAAAAATTGCTAAGAAGGTAAGAAGGTCAAAACACTCCAAAACCCTCATTTTCTAGCGATGGAATAAATATTGTTGGTATGGGCCCAAAATGTATTGGATTATAAAATTTAATGATTGGATGATGGAGATAACTCTCCCATATTTCAGATGGTGGATGTTTTATATCATGACACTTAGTGGAGCCCACTAAAATGACATTGTCTTCAAAAAAGAAGGATTTTCTCTCGGGTTTTCCATTAGACCAGTGTTATGATATCTATGATAGATATGCTACATTTTTAAAGTAATTTAAGATCTCAGTGAGGTTATTGGATGACCTACACATGTAAAAATAGGTTAATTGGTTTGTGGGATAAAAGGACAACTTTAGCAGTCCTTGAGAACGAAAGTGCTTGAGTACTTGTGTGTATTGTGATGAAGTATTATGGGATTGGAATTTTTTACACATATCATGTGATGCATTTTATTTTTGGTTGAGATCTGAAATTGTGTTGAGGTGGTATGGTCAAGGTCATAAGTTGACCCTATTTGAATGGTTCAAGAAAACAAGTGTTTGGTCTAAATATTGGTCTCAATAAGACTAATGTATTGGATTAGCTGATGATGGATATCAATTAGATAGTTAAGAGAGATTAAATTTTTTCCTAATAAATTAATTTGGAGGTTATGAAAGTTTTAGAAAGGGTGTAATTAACTTGAGTTTCCAAAACTAGTTCTGGGTAGTTCAAGCATTCTTGAAGATAATAATTGGTTCTATTTGCATTATTACATGTATAATAAGGTATAACATTCTTAAAAGTGTTATAAAGGTAATTTGATTTCCAATGCATGGTTAAATGGAATATTTGATTTGTTTTTGTGTGATTGTGTTCTCCATTGATGAATATTGGTTGATTGAGGTTCTTGATTTGAGTAGGAAGAAGTACTACATGGTGTTGTTGTGATGAATTTTCTTAGTGCAAAATACCTTAATCTTATGGATGATGTTTTAAGGGTATGATGGACATGTGTGAATCATTTTAAGGTGTGTAAAATCATGGTGAGGCTCTTGGATTACTAGGAGTGCTCGTTGAAGGAGAATTGCTTATTTTGAGCCTAGTTGGGCTTGTTTTGTGTCTTGGTGCATTACCGAAACATATGGGTGCTTGTCATGATTTAATATGATGTTTTAGTTATTTTTGATGTTTTTATGACCTACCTCAATGTTCATGGCATACCTATGGTGTTTATAATCACGAGTCATTTATTTAAGTGCATGCATTGTTCATTTTTGAACTAGTGTTGTAAGAGGGAAAAAGTGTGAGATAGGTGAGAGAATGAAAGAGGTTAAAGGGAATCATGACATAGTTGAGAGAGTGTGTGAATGTATGAGGAGTGATTAATAACTAGTGTGAAAGGGTATTTTTATAAATCAGTCCATATTTGAGAAAGTTTGAGTGAAGTAGGAGAAGGTGAATTTGAAGAGGGTTTGAAGGTGTATGAGATAAATCTTTGATCACTATCAGTTGTGTGAAGTAGTATATCATCAGTGGTCACTCATTCAAGGTTGTTCAGTTTGTGCTTGACCACCTTAGGGGTTGTATCTTCCTTGTGGGGTTAGTGTCTCACTAAACTAGGGTAAGTACTCCATGCATGATTGGTACCATACTAGACTAGGGGTTCGTGTTCCTTGTGAAGTTGGTACTCCACTAAATTATTTTTATTTGTGTAATATAATTAAAATTTTAGTGGGTTTTAGTCCCTTTGAGGGTTTCCCACTTACATATTTTTTTCTTATACACTCTCTCATGGTTATGCTCTTGCGAATTGTTGTTTATATGTTGTTAAACTCACATTAACAAATGGTTGAATACTAAATTGTTTATGTGAGTTAATTTGAATTGGCTTAGGGTTTTGAAGGAATGATTCAACCCCCTCCATCCATTGTGTTTCCAATAATTGGTATCACAACTGGTCCTTTTGGATAAGTTTACTCAATTTAAAGGAGATTCTTTGAAGCACTAAAAATGGTGAATCAATAGAGTGGAATCCTTTTTGATGGGATAAATTATGCTTTTTCGATTCTAAGGATGAGGAATCACATCATGTCTTTAGGGTTTTATATTTGGAAATATTTTTGTTGAATAGATATATTGTTCCTCAAAACTCCTCCAAAAACTATTGCAGACAAGAATCTTAGTAGTGACAATTTCAAGGCTATGAATGCAATCATGTGTGGTCTAGATAAACCTAAACTTGTGAAGGTCATGCATTTCACATTAGAAAAATAAATGTAGGAGAAACCTTAGGTAATTTATTAAGATGATTACAAGGTAAGAATAACAAAGTTTTAAGCCTTTAGAAATCAATTTGAAGGTCTAAAGATGAGTGAAGAGGAGTACATTACTACATAATTTCTTAGAGTTGATAGGGTTGTTAATACCAAGAAATGAATAGGTGAATAAGTGAAGGAAGAAGTTATGGTACAAAATGTATTAAGGTCTCTACATCCTAAGTTTGATTCTAAATCATCTTCTATTGAGGAAGCTAAGGATTTGAAGATCTTGACAATGGATGAGTTGCATGGAGATTTGAATTCATATGAGATGTCGGGTTATTGACTCTAAACAAGTTGGGAAGGACATTTCCTTCAAGATTGAAATGAATACAAGATATAAGAAGATAAAAAATGATGTTACTACCCTTGAAATTTACGATCATGAAATATTTGCAATGATTAATATAATATTTTAGGTTAGTTCTTGAAAGTATAAAGGTAATATTCCTTTTAAATATTTCAATTGTGGTGAAGTGGGTAATTTATACTAAGTGTCCTCATAGGCATGAAAAATAAAGTGATGAAGACCATGAAGATGATCATGACAAGAAAAATCACAAGTATAGTAAAGGAAAGACAAAATTTAAGAAGCTTGACTACAAGAAGAAGGCTAAGAAGATATTCTACATAAAGAAATAATTGTTTTCATCTAAAGAAAGTAGTGATAATGGTGTCTCTAATTTTGATTCTTAATATGAGAATGGTTATGTTGAAAATGAGGCCTTTCTCATGACTAAGGATGCCATGAGGTCTACAAGTAATGGCTCCACATTTTTGGGTGACTTCATATATAAATCTTGTATGGACTTTGAGGAAGAAGAAGGAGATGACTTTGAGACTGAATTAGTTTGTGTTCATATTGAGTCAAATCATACTAAGCAACAAAACAATAAGATGATATCTTAATTCAAGGAGTATGAGGCAACGATTCATGACCCGGAGGAGAAACATTGGGTTGTGATAGAGAAGCTTGATGAGAGAGTCAAAAAGATATATATGTAAATGATATCCATGACTCTAAGGTTGTAATCCAAAGAAGATTAATTAATCCTTCTTAAGGGAGAGTTGTCTGATGTAGTCAATACGTAGTCAAGATAACTAATATATTCCAAAAGTTTGAAAAGATTACTAAATATCCTAATGATCTTCTAGGTAGTCAAAGATATATATGAGATAGGACATGTTTTAGATTCAAATAGGACCAAAAAGGCAAAAAGGTAATGTAATAATACCATGCTCCAAGAAAAGAAATTGAATAACCAAGCATGAAGAATGAAGAAGAGAAAAAGTATATCAAAGAAAATGTGAAGACAATAACTATTAGGCAGCCTAACACTTCAATGTATGAGATATTATTTAATGGTTATTGTTTCAATTGTAATGTATTTGGGCATGAAGCTAAGGAGTGTAGGAATTTTTTCAAGTATGACCACCCTTGGAGGGATAGAAAAGATGATAAATCAAGGAATGTAATATGATACAACTATCAAGAGAGAGGTTATATTGATAGGTTTTGTCTATATGATCTATCTAGCCGCTTTTAGATAGATGAATGTTTCAAAGGTAAGAGAAATGGTGTATGATTTAATTGCAATGATGTTGTTCATGTTGCTAGATTATATCATCATGATTATTAAATAAATTTACGGATGTGTCAGAATTCTAGAATGCAAGAAAGGATATAAAAAGATCATGAGATCCTATAGTGAACAATGTAGTTCCACCAAGAGCTGATATGGATGCAAATCAAGGAATTTCTGTAGGTTAAAATCATAAGAAAGAAGAAAGAGGTGAGTTTTATGTGTCAAAGAGGGCTTGGGACCTCTTCTACATTCATTATGAATATGGATTTCTGTAATAGGTTTCTCGAGAGAATATTCATCCATATGAAGAATGGGTTAAGGGGAGGCATGAATAGTTGAGGTATGAAACTGTAGGTGTTCTATCAAGATGTCAAGGTATGTTATTGAAGGTAATTAGTATGTTTTTGAGATGTTATAGGAATTTTCATGTTGCAAGAATGTTGGATTCATAAAGGAAGAAATGTTTTCATGGTCGGAGCTCGTATAGGGTTTCAACCGTGGGTTTTGGTAACTCACATTTTTGAAGGATAATACTTTAGTTGTGTATACATGATGATGATGTGGTTATTGTTCTCTTCAAGGTCATGAAAATGTTATGGAGTTTGTTTAGACACTAACAACAAGAAAGTAAACAAGTTTCAAGAAGAAGAATTTGGTCATTCAACATGATGACTTGATCAGACCTTCTATTACATGTGATATGGTGTTTTCCATGTATGATTATGATTTAAATTATTCTATATGCACTATCTCATATATTATGTTATAATTTTAGGTGTATCAAGTATATTTAGGCATCATGTAATTAACATAAGGAAGTTTGGAACATGATCAAAATTGTGAAAACCAAGAAGTTGTGTTTTCAAGTTGATATGAATAGTTATAAACCTTTGAATGAATGTTTTGGACTTTTAGAGGTATATAAAGCACAATATAGAGAGTCAAGAAGAATTTCAGGGTTATATAAGTCGGATATGTCTTTACATCATGGAAGGCAAGTATGGGTGTTTAAGTCCCCGTTAACAAAAATGAGTTTCTTCTTAGAAAAATAATGTTGCAAGTATGTGAGTGTGTTAACCAGATCTATATATTGAGTTATCAATCTATGAGTCATTCTTGAGGGAAGTATATACTTTTTTGCATCTTGGAAGTTATATGGAGATACATAGTTCTCGATTAAAATTTTGGAGGAGAAAAAGTGAGTTCTTTATGACTGAAAATCATGACTACATGTATTTGTGTGGTCATTAAGGTCGAAATGGTGTCTCAAATAGGTATGTGAAATTTTATATTTTTACATGGCTATAAGTGCTTAAAACATAAATTAGAACCTTGATAGAGGTAATTGATTCAAACCAAGGTACATTGTTTGAGTCTTATTACTTGAAAAGATAACAAAATATTATAATGAAGCATTTCATGCCATTAAAGTTTTATGAAGGATTCATTTTACTTTGTGGTGGTGTATAAGGTTGAGTGGGATATTTAGTGCTCTTTATCCTTGAGATGTTAGAGTAAGTATGTTTGTAGTGATTTTATTATGGATCTCTTTCATAATGAATTAATAATGTATGTCATGAGATTACTAACGATTGTTGAAGATCTGAAATAATGAGCTCTATGTATGTCAAGTCTTCTTAAGGTAGGGGAGCAAACCATGACCTTGAATTAGGTACTCTAGATGGAAATAATTCCTTGTAAGACAAAATAGTGAATAATAACATATATACTTCGAGGGGATCTTGTCATAAGATCAATATAGGTATTATATCATGATGAAGTGACAAAGACCATTAAAAAAGTGTTTCAAGACTATGTTGACATGTTTGATCCTTCTCCATGGCATGAATGCAACGTATGTGAGCTGATTTTTGAATTTTCAGTTAGTTTGAGATGGTATGAATCATGGGGGAACTATAAATATTTAATTCATGATTTATGTGAGGTTTTAGGGAGAGGTAAATTTGGGACAATTTTCACTAAAGAAGTTGTTTAGTGATCTCTCTCTTCAAAGTTGTTTGTAATCACTTTGTATGGTAGAGTTAAGTCATGTTTGGATTTTCGTAGCTAATAATGGTCTAAAAATAAGTTGGAATGACATTTTTGCACTCAAACTAACATTTTTGGCTTGTAATTATTTTGATATGTTCTGCCTAAGGGTGTTTTATGCTCCAATGATGGAAATAAGTCAAGAAGAAGAAAACAAAAATGTTCTTTTGTATGATGATTTTTTGTTTATCTTTCCAAAAATAGGTTTTCCAAAGAGGAAAAATAATATGGAGATCATGAGGTATAGGTATTCTTTTCATTAATGTAAAAATGGGGAGAAAAACTAGGTTGTCTTCCATCAATAACAAAGGGTAAGATTATTGGTATGAGTGAGTTAGGTTGTTTTCATTGATGTAAAATATCATGTAAAATATCATGATACTTGAGTGATATAAAATTATTTATATGATGGTGAAATGTAAAAATAGACTATGAAATGATGGCAAGAGTGGAAACGGTGAGAATGGCTTGGACTAGTACGTCTAATCGGAGACCTAGTTAGACTAGGGGTTGGTACATGGAGAAAAAAAAATGATGGTGGATTAAGGAGCTTGGTAAAGGCATGAAGAGAATGATATATGAGTTTTTAATCACTCATGTGAGTTTAGTAGTGAATTTATAGGTTTGGAAATGGTTTATTGGTGTTCATCTAGACCTAGTCTAGGTGTTTAGAGGCCAAATGGAGCATGAGAGTGAGGTGTAGAGCTATGTGAGCTCATAAAATCATGTAGGGGTGTGATAATTTGTGTCTCAAGTTTTTATGTCCTTTTGGAGAGGTTATAAGAAGAGGTGTGGTATTTTCCTACTTGGTTTAGCTCTAAACTAGACCTAATCTTAGTGTTTGGAGAGTCTGTTAAGGCATGATAATCACTTGAAGAATTATGTGAACCCTTAAAGACAAATATGAAGGTTTTTCATACTATATTAATAATTTAAAAGTATTTTTAGTTTTTTCATGATATGGTTTTGTGTAAGAACACTTGATTATGACATAAAACATGTAAAACCCCAAGACCTAATCATGCAAGTCATGGTGGTTGAGAATATACATAGCTATTTGAGATAATATGATGATTTGAGAGGTTATAAAAATGTATCATATTAGTATGGGAAAAATTTCAGAGTCACGTGATATTAGTTTTTCAAGATATGGTGTTTTGAGAAAAATGGGGTGCAAGAAAGCATGTTTTCTAGATCGATATGAGAGAAATATTATTGGTTGGAATTTGTAACCTTTGTATGGGATCCTGATAATTTCAAGTATGTTGAATCATGGATCTAAGAAGGTTTTAGAGTTGGAAAGAGGTTAAATGAGGCTCCATTCTTTATGAACAATTGTTAAGAAGGTAAGACGATAAAAACCCTCCAAAACCCTAGTTTTCTACTTGATGGAATAAATCTTGTGTGTATAGGCCCAGAATGGGTTGTAACATGAAATGTGATTTATTGTATGATGGATATTACTCTCCCATATTTCAGATGGTGGTGGATTTAGATCATGAAACGTAGTGGAGTCCACTCAATTTCCCTTATTTTCGGAAAGAAATATTTTCTTTCGGGTTTTCCATTAGACCATATGACTAATTTAGTTTTATAATACCTATGAGAGCTATGCTACATGTTTAAAGTCATTTAGAATCTTTTTAAGGTGATTTTATGGGCTACATAGGTCAAAATAGGTTCACTGGTTTTAGGGCTACAAGGGTAGTTTTAAAGTATTGGAGAATGGAAATGCTTGAGAAATTGTGTGCATTGTGATGAAGTATTATGGGATTTGAGGTTTTACACACATCTCATGTGAAATTTTTCATGTTTTGGTTGATCTTAGAAAGTGTGTTGAGGTGGCATGGTTGAGGTCACAAGTTGACCTAGTTTGATTGGTTTAGGACAACATGTGTTTAATCGAAGATTGGTCTGGAAGACCAATATATTGGATTATCTGATGATGGATATACATTGGAGAGTGAATAGGGGTGAATTTTATTCCTATTGAATACATTTAGAGGTCATGAAATTTTCAAGAAGGGTGTAATGAAGTTGAGTTTCAAAAATTGATTCATGTGTAGTTTAATTTGTTAAAGAGAAGAATTGGCTATATGTGTGTTTTTATATGTTAAACGAGGTCTATAAGTCTTAGAAGTTCTCTATAGGTCAGTATATTTCCACCGAGTGGTTACGTGGAATATTTTTATTGGTTTTGTGTGATCTTGTTCTCTATTGATGAAGATTGGTTCTTAAAGGTGCTTGATTTGAGTAGGAAATAGTACTACTTGATGTTGTTGTGATGAATTTTATTAGTGCATATTACCTTGAGCTGATGGATGATGTTTTAAGGGTATTATGGAAAAAAATTAAGCCTTTTAAGGTATGAAAAATCATGGCGATCCTAGGAGTTCTCGGTGAAGGAGAATTTCTTGTTTTGAGCCTAGTTGGGCTTATCTTGTGTCTTGGTGCATTTCCGACCTATATGGGTCCTTGTCATGATTTTATATGATGTTTTAGTTATGTTTTTATGTTGGTATGACTGATATTAATGGTCATGGCTGACCTATGGTGTTTGTAATCATGAGTCATGTATTTAAGTGATTTAATGGTTCATTTTTGAACTAGTGTTGTGAGAGGGAAAAGTGTGAGCTAGGTGAGAGAGTGAAAGAGGTTTAAGGGAAAAAATATAGAGATGAGATAGTTTTTGAATGTTTTCGGAGTGATTAGGAACTAATGTGTAATGTTATTTGTATAAATTAGTCCATGTTTGAGAAATTTTCATCGAAGTAGGAGAAGGATAATTTGAAGAGGTTTGAAGTAGTATGAGTTGAATATTTTATCACTATCGAGTTATGAGAAGAAAAATATCATTAGTGGTCACTCATTTCAAGTGTTTTATTTGGTGTTTGATCACCTTAGGGGTTCTAGCTTCCTTGTGGGGTTGGTTCCTCACTAAACTAGGGGTTGGTGCTCCTTGTAGGGTTGGTGTTCTACTAAACTAGGGGTTGGTGCTCCTTGTGAAGTTGGTGCTTCACTAAATTATTTTAATTTGTGTAATATAATAAAAAATTCATTGGGTTTTCTTCCACTTGAGGGTTTCCCACTTACATCTTGTGTTCTTTTGTACTCTCTCATGGTTATACTCTTGTGAATGGTTATATGTTCAACTAACATTAATGCATGGTTAATGTTAAATGGTTTATTCAAGTTGATTTGAATTGGCTAATGGTTTTGAAGGAATGATTCACCCCCTTAGTCCATTATGCTTCTAACATGTCTTTCTACATTGAACTTATGTTATAATACCACTCATCCTTTTCTTTCCCCATGTGTCATGTTAGCCATGTTGAAACCTGCTTGTGATTCGTGTTCCTTTGTTTGCAATCTCGGATCTTCCCGTGTTGGTCATATTCCCTGCATGTTTTGGCTTTACTTGGTGTGTGCTTTTATTCCTTGCAATGAGATCTATGGACCCAAAATTTCCATCGACCTACACTCTGCCCCAATCATTACTCTATATTGGCCATTTTTAGTGATTACCCATCCCTTACCTTGAGCCCAATGTTTAGGCCAAGCTCTTCAACATGTCAAGATCCTTCTCTTCTACCTCGCTAAGTTGGACCTTTCCCTCACTCCTTTTACCCATTCCCGGTTTGTTTAAATTAAAAGTGGGTCTTGTTGATATTAATTATAGGGTCATGTTTTTATAACCTAAGGTAAAGGTTAATATAAATTGTTACGTCTTAATTTAAAATATTAGTATATAATGATAATAATAATATCAAAAGGTAGTAAATCAGATAGGATCTTTAATAAATTAATTAGCCATGCATTTATTTGTAGATCTCCTTTTAATTAAATTAGTAGTTAACATTATTGTCTTTTAACGTCTTTAAACATCTTTTTGCCTTTTAATCTTTAAAATTAGACTAATTGGGCATTTTAAAAGTGCATTTTTAGTGTTATTGGACATTTTTTCTATTGATATTTTACTAGAGTGTGTAGTTCATCTCCTAGTGTTCTTTGCATTCAATGATCCCTTGCTGCATCTTAGAAGTCCTCTAGACTCATTACTCGAGTCGAGTTTTTGCTTTATATCGCCCTTGTTATTGCTTGTGGACTAGTGATTGCGTCTGCCATAGTCTACAAAAAGGAGGTTTTTGTTGTGACATGAGACACTATTTCTCACACAGGACTATGTTTTCTCTGGTTCTCTTACTTTTAGCTCATTTTGGGATTTCTTATAGTGTTGAATTGTCACGATCAATGAAACTTTATTGGTCTCCACACTTGTGCATTATTATGCTTATTGCAAGGTGAGTGACCAACTATTTCACGATGCACATTCATACTTGATTGTAATAAATGCACTAAACTATAAAGTTTCAAATTCATGATGATGATCTTATTGTTCTAGGGTGGTTGTGGTTCTATTCTATTTCTACATTATTTCTCTCTCTCTCTCTCTCTCTCTCTCTCTCTCTCTCTCTTCACGATGGATTATCTTTATATTATTATGATTATGTCATTTAAATTATTCAAATGGAGATCAAAAAAGTTAATGAAACCAAGGGATAAAGGGTTATTTCACATCACCATGGGAGTTGCGACTAAACTGATGATGAGCCTGAAATATATAAGTGGCTAAATTGATGTGATGAAGCCTTAGATTTTATCTCTATGCTCGTTTCTTCTAACTTTCTCTTATACATTGAGTCATCTGATACACCTAATGTAGCATGGAAAAATCTAAACACTATGCTCAAACAACAAGATGACATGTGAACACATGATTTGAAAAATGAACTACTAGGATTAAATCCTAATGAATTTTAAAACATATAGGAATTCTTCTCAAAGTATGTCCACAATAGATTACTTCTAAGGAATGTAAAGTGAAGAAGAAATGCTCTTAGTTGATCTTATTGATTCTTTTTAAGTTAAGTCCCAAATGTTTTTTCATCTTTTTGACCTTCCATGCCACAAAATATTCCTTAGGAAGTACTTGAAAAATGCCCTCATTTAATAGTTTTTTGTCCCAACTCATTCAAATGAGGACTCTAAAATCCAAGTAACATGCCCTTATAGAAATTAATGGTAAGGAAAAGAAATCTAAAAAGAAGAAAGAGAAAAAGGATCAACCCAAGAAGGAAACCAAGACCAACCAAACCCAAACCAAACCTAACACAAACGCTTCTACTTCTAAGCCCAAAACAAAGAAGGAAAAGTGTAAGTGTTCCTATTGCAAGAATTCTAGAAATGAAGAGCATCAATGTATGAGAAAATAAATTGATCACTTAACTCATTTACTTGAGAAGAATAAAATAAGTGTTCATGAGTTCATCAAACAAAATGCTTCTAAGGCTGAGTCTTCCAAAGAAAAGGAGTATAAATCTAAGAAGAAGAAAGGAAAGGCCGAGTATAAATCTAAGCGAGAAGAAAGGAAAGGCCCTTGTAACCAGATAATATCCTTCATCGATGTGGATTATTAATTATGGTGACTTGTATTTCACAACCTCTTTGCATTTTGAGTTCTCCAACATCTAGCCATGTGGCATGTACCAAATCATGTTGGGTGATGACACTATCGTGTTAGTTTCTAGTAGTGAATCAATAGAGATGGATGGTGGAATATTTAGCCAAGTGTTGAGTGCTCCCAATATCTCTACTAACATCCTATCAGTTCAACAAATCACTCACCTTAGTGAAGGAATGCGAATAGAATTTGGTACTAACTTTATGATTGTTCATGATCTTCACTATGACTCCACATTAGTTGAGGGAGAGGAAGATCAAATTTTACCATTGTATACCTTCTCTTACTTTACTTATAATTTAACACCAACTTCCTTTCTAATGCATGCAAATGAGGTTATTAAGTTATGGAATGAATGTTTTGGCCATCTTAACTATCATTACCTCGAACAATTGAGACAAAACAAAATGGTCAACGGGTTACCTTATGTCTAATTTTCTAAGGGTATTTCTAAGGGTTGCACCCTAATAAAGCACCGTGAAGAAAATTTTGGCAAAGAAAAATCCTAGAGAGATACTTGTCCTTTGGATCTTGTTCATAGTGACATTTTAGGATCTTTCCCATATCCTTTGTTTATTAGAGATATATATATATATACAACTTTCATTGATGAATTTTTGTGTTACACTTGCGTGTATTATCCTATGCTAAATTTTGAATATTTCGTTCACTTTTGAGATTTAAGGATATTGATGAGAAACAAATTGAAATTTATATCAAGGTTATTTGAACCAACAATAGAGGTGAGTATGTGGGAAATAGGCTTGAAGATTTCGTACCTCCAAATGGATTAATTTGTAGCATACAATTTCTTACAACCATTTACAAAATGGAGTTGTGGAAAGAAAGAATCGAACGCTTAAGGAGATGGCCACTTGTATCATTCACTTGAAATCCCTTCCTTAGCATTATTGGGCCAAAGTATTGAATTACGCTTATATAATCGAACCATGTACTACAAAAGGCTATATGAGGGATGACACCCTATGAATCCTAGTTTGGATGCAAGCTTGATGTAGAACACTTTTGCATCTTTAGATCCAATGTTATGGCCTAGATTCCCAAAAATAAATGCAAGGATTTGGAACCACAACCCAAACATTGTATTTTTGTAGGCTATTATGATGGTGTGAAGGGGTATAGATTAAATAACCTTACTATTCATAATCTTTATATTGAAATAAATGTGAAGTTTGATGAGTCATCTTTGACTTCTACTTCCCTAACCTATGAGGTACTTATGCTCTCTGATTTTTATTCTAACTCTTTGGATGATGATGTTGTTGAGTATGTTGTTCCTCTTGGTCTTCTTAATTCTCTTACTACACCCGACCTTTAGGATTTTAAGTCTTCTTATTCTAACATTAGTGACGAGGATGGTTATTTCCCTTCTCACTTGAGTGAAGGATCTTATGATTGTGAGCCTGATCCTCATAGTCCTCGTTGGGCTTCACAGAGACTTTACAAAGTGTTAGAGAGTGGATTGGAGATCCTTTGGATAAGAGACAAACTCACTCGAGTTTATTGGATCCCCCTCCTTCTGCGTCTCTCGCTTCCAACCCTCGGCTTTTTGGGAGACTTATAAGATTCTTGAGTTAGATTTTGTCATATACTAGGATTATTCCTATTTCATGAAGAATGATACTTGAGATCTCACCCTCTTGTGAAAGGAATAAAAATAGTTTGGTGTAAGTGGGTGTCCCAAAAAAAGTATGGTATTGATGGAGAAGTCAAGAATTATAAATCATGACTTGTAGCTAAGGATTTATCCTAGATAGATGGGGTTGATTATTTGTAAACCTTTTCTTTGATTGTAAAGATGAATTATATTCAACTAACCCTCATCGTTTCTTCCTCGAATAGATGGGAATTATACTAGATGGATGTTAAGAGTTCCTTCCTTAACGAGGACTTATAGGAAGATATTGAAATGGAACAACATCCGTGTTATGTCCATGATCCCTCCCTTATTGACAAGTTAAATAAGTATTTATACGCCCTTAAACAAGCCCCTTGTGATTAATATACCAAGGTGGAATCCTTTCTTCTTGTATCAAGGTTCATTTGATGTCTTTTTGACCCAAATTTTTACATTTTATGGAAATATTACTTCCTGCTCATCCTTGTTTTGTATGTTGATGACTTTTTGATCATGGGAAGCTCTTCCTCTATCATCAATTTTGTGAATATTTCCTTAGCCAATAAGTTCTCCATGTCTGACATGGGCTTGCTTCATTACTTTCTTTGGATCCATATTTCACAATCTGACTTGAGAATTGTAATTTGGTAACCTATGTACTTCATTGATTTGTTATCTCAGTTTCACATATCTTATTGTAAGCCTTCTCCTACATCTTTCCTTTCTAGGGTTAAGTTGGTTTCTCATTTCTCTACTTCTTTGGTTGATGGTACCCTTTATCAAAAATTTGTTGGGATCTTGATTTAACTTACTCAAACTTGGACGGATGTATTGTATGTTTTTGGGATCGTGTTGAGATTTATGTAGGAGCCTCGTGAATTTCATTAAAAAGAAGCGAAGCAGATCCTTCATTATATTCATGGAAATCACATAGAAAATTTTCATTGTTTACGAGGAAAAATATTGACTTGATTGGATTTACAGACTCTGATTGGGCTGGTGATCTAGATCATCATAAATATACCTAAGGCTATAGTTTCTCTTTTTTTTTGGTCTTGTTAGTTAGTCTAGAAAGAAGCGGATTATGATTTCCATATCATCTACAGAGGAAGAGTACAACAGAGTAGTTAATGCTGCCATACAAGCTGTTTGATTTTAGGGTATCTTGAAAAGTTTGGTATTCACTTTGGGTAGCCTACCATTATCTACTTTGACAACATGAGAACCATCTTGATTTTCCAAAATCAGTTTCAACATCACCACAAAAATTAGATTGAGATCCACATGCACCTTATACATGACCCGATACATGAGGACATAATCAAATTACTGTAATATTAGACATCTAATTAGGTTGAGACATATTCAACAAGACCTTTTCACTTGTGGTCTCTTCTTAGGGTGATGTTTTTGCATCCACCCATCTTATTTAGGATTTCTAGTCCTTCTTCTCCTCTTATTCTTTTCTAGAGAGATGTTATTTATACATGTACCTTATCAAGCCTTTAGTTGTTGGGCACCATTGACACATAGTTTTTAGTTATCTAGGGATTTATCTTTCTGTTCAATTTCCATGACCTTTACCTTAGCTTTGATGAATGTGGGTATTGGTGTGTGTGACTTGCCTCTTCATCACTTGAAGTCATGTCCACATCAAGTGGTGAGTCATTTTTATTAAGCGACATCATAGGTCTTAAGAGTTATATGATACCTGAATTATTCCATAATAAAATTTATCATTTTCATATGCATCAGCAATGCCATAAGAGTTACATTACATATTTGGAATTATAACTCCTATTTCCCTCATGAAGGTAATGATAGTTTAGGAACAAGAGTTACACAACTATCCGATATGTACCATATTTTTTTATCTCGTAAGAATGTTAGATTTTTTTCCTTATGCATGATTTTCCATTGTTGTTTAATTCTTGTTGATTGCATGGAGCTATCACATCATCGTTGGAGTGTTGCCTCTTTGATGTGTACGAGGTTATGTATTGATCCTCATAGAACAATCTCAAATTAACATGACCGTAAAAAACTTTTAAAGCTTAGATCCATTGAAAAATTGATTTTGAATGCAAATAAATGCTAAAATTCATCAAAGTTTTTCTCTAGATTCATGTAAAGGTTGGAAGCACAATTTGAATACCAAACGAATCAATCTCGATGAAGGAAAAAAAGTATCAATATTAAAACACTCCTAATACCCTACACATACTACTAGAATATGTGACACATTTTAAAAAATCCAAAAGGAGACCATGAAGGAATTACAACATGAGAAAATAGGGAGTAGGTAATTCGATTACTCAAAATGATCTAAAAGATCATTTTGAAGAATTTATGGTGACTCATAGTGATCATTTACCATCTAAATGAAAAAACCATTGACATTGGTTATCTATTTGGAATGTGTTGTACATAATGACCTCAAATTTTATAAAACAACATTTGGAAACATGTTTCACATATTATTTTAAATCCTCTAAAAATTAAACTATTTCAAAATATTCTCTAAGAGTATTTTGATAAAGCTTATGTATGAAAATGAAACACATAAAATTCCCGAGTCAAAAATGAATGGTGTGAAACAACACTTATTTTTTAAAATATAACATGTTATACCATACTTAACGATGTACAAAATAGAACTGTGCAAAACCATTTATTGGTAGAGAAAAGTAATTGAACCCAATTTAATGAATTAAAGATATGTAGTGATATTTCTTATTGTTATGGAAAGTGAGAGGAGTGAAAATAGGGTCAAAATCTCCACTTTATTCAAAATATAATTTTTATTCACAAAATACACATATTTCTTTGTTCTTTACTCCTAAAGTTATACAATAATGTTTTTCTACTTTAAAGCTCTTTATCATGATTTATTATGGGCATGAAATGTGGAAACTCCAAATCAAACTCTAAAACACATGTATTCTAATATGACATCAAATTTTCAAGTATAAATGACCACATTCTCTATAAAGTGCACCCCCTCCTATTTATTAGCCCCATAGATAACTATTTATGGAACATATTATTTATCCTCTAAGGATTTTGGATCATTCTCCTATTACTTTTTTAATTTAGGCTATGATATCTCCATAATATCCTTTCATATGGGTTATTTAAGTTTAGACACACTCTCTTTATAATCTTCATTACCAATGGAAATCACGAGGCTTTAAAATTCTTCAAGGATGATGGAAAAATCATTCTCCTCTATCAATTTATCCCTTTTATGGCTTGAATATATAGATTCTCCATTTTTAGGATGTAAAATTTCTACTTATGTTGTGACTTCATCTGATCACCCATAGGGAAATGATTTATTAGAAAGGAAGGAAGATGGCTTCAACTTCAATATCAAATCCATTCCATTCTAAAATGGTTATTTTATGGTTTCGATTAATGCATCATGTCTCAACAAGTTATGAATTAGTTATAAGTGGAAGGATTCCACTTAACTTCTCATGAAGACCGTATTTAATCTCAAATGTTTTGACCCATATATCCAAACATTGTATATATTATCCCTTCATGCATTATTATTTATGTAACTCGAGTGCAATTAGGAAATTCTTCCTAATTTTCTCTTGCTCATGATATTCATCTAAGATGATCAAATGGTTAAGCATTGGAGTTACCTTACGGTGTTGTTTTTCTCTATGTGGTGCCCTTATCATCAAAAAAATTCAAAAACCTCTATCCACCATCATTAGATCATGTTTAAAATTGACTATTGTTGGGTATTTGAAAGGAAAATCTTGTGAATTAACACACCCTCCCAAGGCTTCATTATAAAAAAACTATGGAGTGGGGAATGCTTTAGGTAGTGGTAGATGTATTTTTGTAAAAATTCTAGGATAATTGGGACTTCAAGAGTTGTTTAGATATAAGGTGAGTTACAAGAGGTATTCAAAAGTTCTTGGGAAGATAATAGGTAATCATAATGCAAGGGAAGGAGATGGTAAATGGGGATGGAATTCATTTTTAAATATTGAATGAATCTCTTCTATTCCTAAATAGTAAAAAATTTAGCATAAGGCGAAGAATTGCCTGTAATAGAGTGAATCATGAAAACAATATTATGATCAAAGTATCTTAAATAAAATAATAATTACTTACCTAGTTTGGGTCTATATTTTTAAGGGATTATTTCCCAAGTTTTCTTTAATACTATCTTGAATTCTAAAATATGCACCATGGCTTCCTCGATGTGTTCTAAGAGAGATATGATTTCTACATTCTCCTTGACATGTTCTTCCAAATTTTACCTCAAGTTTTCCTATGAAGAGATTAATCATCTGACCAAGATTCTATAGCAATCTTGCTATTTTCCTCTAAAATAAGAGACAAGTAATCTGAGGCATACATTCTCCTATATGATATTATGTATGACATAATGATTGGATATGTCTTGAATACTCTTAATGGAGCTTATAGAAACATTTCCATGAAAAGGGGAAATGTTTTGAGGGATATTTTAGGAATATCATCCTATTTATACAAATGAAGGAAATTATATATCTAATGAGGGAAGTGAAGAGATTTTTAAATATCTTTGGTGTTGTAAAAATATTAAGATATGAAGTGAGATAAAGAGAGTGGTCTACAAATGAGATAATGAGTGGAGTCTCCAAGTACTTGAAAAATGGTTCAAAAACCCCAATGAGCTAAGAAAACAACAAAAAATATCCATAAATATAAAAGACGTATTGTTTCCTTAACCATTACTATAAATTTTACAAGAAGAACAAAGGCTTATCCTAGTAGGAATTCCAAAACTATTGGATACTAATAATGTGCACCCAAGAGAACAAAATGGGGATTTATGCATCATTATAAAAATGGAAATTCTTTCAAATTGTGTGACGTTATTTCATTGAAGAAGACCTCTAGAGATAGTTGGGTTTGATCCTAAATAATTTAAATAAACCACTAATATAATATAACCTTACACTTGTAGGGGAAAAGTGGGGAGGAGAAAACATGAAAAAAAAGTTGATGCAATGAAGAGGAAAGGGTTTCACTCTCTCTCTCTCTCTCTCTCTTGTCTATTTTTTAGAGAGTGCATTATAACCCTACAAACACAATCCATAGGTATTATATAAATAAAAATATAAATTCAAGAGATAAAAATTAATAATAGAATGGTAAATATGATTCATAGTATTTTTATATTAAATTTTAGAAAATTCACAATTTTCTAGGACAATGAAAAAGGCCTTGGATGTATCATAGAAGCTCAAAAACATAGATCTATAAATTCTAAATTTCATTCCTAAAAAAAAGGAGAAATTTTTATTCAAGAAAGAGGAAAAATTTATAAACAGACCAATATAACTTATATAGAAGAAGAGAATGGAGAATGGAGAAGAGAAAGAGAGAAATATTCTAATTCCTTTGCATATTTCATGTCCTATCTCCAAAAATGTAAAGAGGCCCTAAAATTGGTGTGTAACTAAGTTTCCCATAAAACATGCCCAAAGGAGTATTCTAGAGTATTTACATAGCTATAAATCAGTACACCCGATGGAAATATGATCCCCACATCTATCATGATTAAGAATATATAGGGATAATGGGAATTAGCCCAAATTATTTCCTATTATTCATGTTGTGGAAAAATCACAACACCCCTGAATACTTACATGTGAATAAATGGGAATTCAGTGTGATTTGTCAAACATGGATTTATTTTAAAGTGTGGGACTTTGCGAAATGGGATAACTCTCCGGAGAAGGACAAATTCCTTTCCTAAACTAGATCCAAACTAATCCAAAGTGTAGAGAATGGCTAATTTAACTTTACTCTAATGTTTTCCAAGGGGACAAGGATAGAAGTATTGCATGAAAAATAAATCTACTATAAGGGAAGGTGATGCACCAAGAAGGAATGTTGAACAACCTACACTACATAGGAATGAAAATAAGTAGTTTTAAGAGGGTGATCTAACACAAGTAACAAACACATGTTCCAAAACCATTTACCAATAAACACAAAACTACCAAAACCTTCTAATGAAAATATAACAATGCACAATAACCTTTTCACATAATTAAAAGACTAGAAAAGATGCAATAAACCATGAAAAGGGGTTAGAAACATCCACAGATATGATTTTATTGCTCCAATAAGTTGATACAATTCATTACATTTGGGGTCCAAAGGCACAAATTTGCATTACAATGTTCAAATAGGGAGGTTTGAAACTCCATAGATCCCTTATAGATAAGAAATACGGGAGGGGAAATTGTAAAGTGTCCAAATTTTAAAATTATGACCCTCCATAAAATTTATAGGAAGAACATTGAAGAGGAGAGAGAGAGAGAGAGAGAGAGAGAGAAGTCTGAAATTTCTCCAAAACTCACCAAAAATAATCATTATTTTCCTACAATGGTTATGGGAAGATCTACAAAGCCCATGATTGTACTTTGCCTTATACAAGAAGAAATGGGTCTATGCTTCATTCACTTCATCACTCCACTTGGGTATGGTTTCTACTCATGTAAATTCATCATTATTATTCACCTTCCTAGCCCATCAATCTTCCATTTTTATCATTTCAATACCTTTCCACTTACTTCAAAAACAAATGAGTATGGAAGAAGTTATCATGATTTTTCTCTAGATTTCTTTCTGAGTTCATTCCTCACCTACCCCCTGATCTTAAAAATTTCAACTCTCCATTGGATTCCCCTCTAAATTTCCTTTCCAACAAAGTATAATTTAATTAAATTTGGCTAATGAATGCTCAAGTTATGCTTAAAATGTGAATGTCACTTCTTTGACATATCCCCCACCTACCAAGCTCTCCATTGAATGCAACTTGTTATGCACATGCCAAAAATCACCCCATTCGGCATGAGCTCATTGACAAACAATTCTTACCTACCCAAAACATCTCCCCAAATGGCTCGACAGATAAAAATTCAATTTTTTGGGATTTCATTGATGGGTGGGCTTTGGAGTTTTAAACCACCCCACTTTGGACTTTTTTCGCTCCAAACTCGACTTCAATCTCTCGAAGTTGAATGGATGACACCCCCAAATTTTGGGATTTTCACAATTTAGGGTTTGGAATTTTCTAACTTCGAATATTCCTTACTCATCATTTGTGAACAACCTCCAAATTCACACTCTAACGTAAATCCCAAAGTCAGCTCATCCACTTCCCCCTTTTCGATTTCACAAGCTTGACTTTTAGACCTTTCCTCTCTGAGCTCTAAAATTTATCCACCGTTGACCCCCTAAAAGAGAGTTGACCCTACCCAAGCCCATCGTATACTTCGGTCTCATGGGGTTTCGATATTTACCCGCTTTAGAATGTTTATGCCTCACTTTGAGTTCCAAACTCCCCCTTCTGAAGTCTTGAATCCTTTAGACTCCAAAGTGGTTTGACATTTCCTCTTTTACCAAGCTCTATGTTGATAGCTCATCCCTTCTAATCCCTCATTCGTTCTACAAAAAGTTAGCTTTGTTTTCAATCTTAACACATCAAGATATTCTCCACCTATGGTGCACTTGCCCCGACATCTTCACCAATTCCAATGCCGAAACATCCCCATGCCTAGCTCACTACACCTAGCTATCTCCAAAGCCAAACATGATTGTCATCTAAAGTTCTTTCCTCCCATGGCCAACCGACCCTATGCTCAAGCTCAAGCCACTATGCCAACTTGACTCCACAATCCCGAGATATCCCTTAATCGCTTCCTCCTCCGACTAACCAAGACCTCCTTTGATTTGTGAGCCAATATTTTGTATTCAATGCGTGAGACATGACCTCAATTCACCAAAACCCTGATGTATGGTTAAATCTACCAATGTTAACTCAAATTTCATCACCGATTCCCTCACAAATGTTTTCCTTTGACAACTCACCATTACCACACACTTTGGGATGAGCTAACACCCTTCACGAGCTCATTCAACCATATTTGTCGATGAGCTCTTTGCTAACCTATCTCATTGAGTATCTCACTGAGCTACTTGGTGATCCCTCTATTGACTCTTTCCTCCTATGCATAACTCCATTTTGCCATGCTTTGCTCGGTGAGCTAATTTTATCTCGGTGGCCTCACATAGGCCCATTTTGCAATTTTTTATGCCACCCTAGACCTCTCACTTTGGGAATTTTTGAATTTCTTCGTGTCGAAGGCCTCACAAAGACTGCATGCAATTTTTTTTTGGCTTGTCATGTTTTCTTTTAATTTTGTTCATTTTGGGTGAAGTAGGCCCACTAGGGATCTTTTTTATCTCAAGAGCAACTCGAGTCTCTTTTGAAACCCAAAAGGAAAAAAATTCCTCAAATGGTTTCAAAAAAATCTTGAAATGTTCTGGAAAAGTGATTTTCACTTGTAAATACAAGATTTTCCTATGTGAGTCCTTTACTCGGTGCCAAGGTCCCATCTATCCATGTTATCTATTTTACCTAGGGGTAAAAAGTGGATAAAAATTTGACAACTTGTAGGGACATCTTCCTACTAGATGTTCATAGACCTGTAGCCTGAAGTCTCCATTGGGCACAAAGTCATTATTAACGACTAGAAACTAGCCTAGACCTTGTTGAATTTTCTCCCAAAAACCACTTGAAACACCACTGAACCTGAATCCCTCTGCTTGACTTGACCATATCACATATAAGATTTTATGAATTATAATTTTTTGAGAGTGGAAAATTGTCTTAAACATGGAATTTTCACCTTTTTATTTCTGTCATCCCGATTTGCATGGACTCAAAATAGAATTCAAAACTCCGTCTCGAAACTTGATTTTTCCAAGTATGAATTACACTAAAACAATTGATTGTTCAGCATGCATGGAACATTGCAAAGTTTTGAGAAAAACATTTACTAAGTTGGGACATCATGGAACTCTATTAAATTATGATTTTTCTCTTCTTCTGAAATTCCATTTCTAACTCATTGCTCAAAACATCGCTTTCTTAGGCTAGAGATTAAATTAATTTGGGAAGGTCACTCACTTTGGGACTATTTTTCTGATTTTTGCGAGGTACTAGAAGCTCAATGATTGATCTAAAGGAACCTTTAAAAAATTGTTCCTTATCAATTTTGTTTCTCTATATTTGAAATTATTCAAAGATTGCAATTATTTCTCAGTAACTATGAGCCCTTTTAAAAATATTCTTTCCCAAGAGACCTAAGAATCTATTCAATGATACAACCTAAGAGCAATAAAACATGTGCCTACAACACTTAGGGAAAATGAAACCTAATCTAAAAAATACAATGTGCACAAACACTTAGAGGAATGAAAATCCTAAACTAATATGTACACAAGGGTGAGAATCTTCCTTTCAATAGTAGTGTTTGAGATAGATTCCATTGATTGAAATCTACAATTTATTCACCATCCAAATTAGATAGTTGGAAAGCATTACTAATTTTTCATTTTTTTGATCATGTAGGGGCCATTCCAATGGCATCATACTTGGAATTTTTCTTGGCTTAGCCCGATCTGCATCCCATTTCAAAACCAAGTGTCCCTCCTAGAAGGTCCTTTCTTTGGATTTCTTGTCAAAGATCCTCTTGATCAAGGTTTTTTCCTCTTCATGGTTTTCATTGCATGCTCTCTTATTTCTTCCAATTCCATCAACTTTGCATACCTAGCTTCCATAGGCTCAAACTTAGACAACTCTATCTACTTTAGGAGATCCAATGTGTGTAACTCAAGTGATATAGGCAACCTTGCTTATTTTCCATAGACTAACTTATAAGGAGAGTTTCCTGTTGATATTTTGGGTGTTATCCTATCAGCCCACAAGGCTGATTTGAGCTTGGTATGCCACATTCTCTAATTTTCATCCAGAATCCTTTTGATGATTTTTAGCAAGTTCTTGTTCATGGAATCTACTTTCCTGTTACCCTAGGGGTAATAGTTAGAAGAGGTGCTCAAATAATTTCCATTTCCTACAACCCATTTTGTGATCTTTGTCCCGAGGAAAACTAGAGAATTTTTGATACGATAGTGGTTGGGACCCCATTCTTGTCACTATTCCCTCATAAAAGTCCAAGTATGTTAGACTCATTTACTTCCTTGAGTGACACTTTGCTTGGTCCACTTGGTGAAGTAATTCATTCTTATTATTAGAATCCACTTATGGCCTAGGCTCAAGTTCGTATTGATGACCCCAATGAATTATTACCCCAATACATAAATTGTTGATCTAATGAGATCGAATGCAACGGAAGTGTTGTTAGCCTCTCCTTACCTATGAAGAATGCACACTTTTTTACATGTATTTATCCATGTGTAGTAATCATTGAACAATGTAGGCCAATAATACCCAACTTTCATAATATTTAGATTTGTTACCCATGGAGAAAAATGACATTTAACCTCTCCATTGTGAAGCTCATGCAACACCTTTTCAGTTTGACTTGTTCCAACACACCTCAATAGGACTCCATTCATGTTTTTCTTAAAAAAAACACTGCATCAATCAACACACATAGAATGGATTGGAGTATGAAATATATCCTCTTTGCTTTTCTCATACATAGAGGGAATAGACATGTCTTTAGGAAATGCATAATATCCTGAATCCAACAAGAAGTAGGCATGATATCATCTACTTGTTCCTGATTATCATGCAATGCAAGAAAAGTTTCTCCTTGATTATTTGCCTCAATATGCTAGCTAGAAGCCATTTTCTCACACAATCCCTTACCAAGGACCAATTTTGTGACATTGATCTTTATATCATACTCCATGACATGGGTGATCCAACCTGCATGTTTTTCATTCAAGTCCTTATTCAGGAGGAAATATTTTACTACAACATGGGACACTAGCAACTAAATTTTATTATTTAAAACCAAGTTCCTAAACTTTTTCAAACTCTTGATAACTACAAGGACATGTTTCTCAATGGAGTACCTCACTTCATTTTCCTCCAAGCTCTTACTAAATAAGGAAATCAGTTGTTTGGACCCCTCCCTATTCTACTACACCAAGATTGCAGAAATTGTGATTGAACCACCGAAGGCATAGAGCATGAAGTCTTTGGAAAGTCTAGATTGATGAGAGTTGGAGCTTGAGATATGGCATGCTTGATAGATTTGAAACTCTCCTTGCCCTCTGTTTTCCACTTAAATTCCATACTCTTCTTCAACATCATGGTTATTGGCTTGACAAGAGTGGAAAAATCTAACACAAATATTTGGACAAAATTGATCCTCCCCAAGAAGCTTTGGAGATCCTTCTTATGACTTGGCAATGGTAGAGTGCGAATAACTTTGACTATTTCTGGATCAATTGTTAATCCCTCTTTAGACACAATGTGGCCTAAGAGCTTTCCTTCGTGAGCTAGGAATATACATTTTTTCATATTTAGAGACACTTTGAATCTCTTACATATTTGGAACACTTGTCCTGAGGTGAAAGAGGTGAATTTCCATGTTCTTGGAAAACATAATGATTTCATCTAAGTAAACAAGAACTATTTTGTTTATCAACCCTTTGAATGCCATGTCCATTGCCCTATGGAATGTAGCTCCAATGTTTTACAATCGAATGACATTTTCCTATCGAATGACATTTTCCTATAGGAATAAGTGCCCCATTTTATGGTGAAGGCTATCTTGAACTGATCCTCTTCTTTTAACATAATTTGATTATAGCTCAAGTATCCATCTAGGAGAGAGAACCTTTCTGAACTAGATACCACCTGCAAGATCTTCTCCATAGAAGGAAGTGAATAGTGGTCTTTAATAAATGCCATTTAAGTCTCGAAGTCTACGTACAACCTGATTTCTTTGTTTCTTTTCTTGACCAAACCAAATTTTCAACCCATGAAGAGTGCTTGATTGGAAAAATAATACTTGCCTCTATGAGCTTGTTCAATTCCTTCTTCATAAGAGGCTCAATATGAGGGTTGACTAGTCTTTGCTTCTATCTAATAAGTTTAGCTTCTAGCTCCTGTTCGATAGTGTGTTGTTCTAACTTTGTATAAAATCCTTTCAATTCTTTGTAGCTCCAAGAAAATAAATATGAGAACTCTTGAAAAAGTTATATGAAGTCGTATTTTTCTTATTAAGTACTCACTTTTCCAATTTTGAGTACATTGCCCTCTCGAATGGAAATAGGCTCTAAATATTCCCCTTTGACATAAATATTTTCCTTCTCCTTTTGGAATTTAACATTGGGATTGAATATCGACTCCAATTCCACCAAGCCTTTTGGAATCTTGTTTGTCCTCAATTGAACCACTTGGTCCCCATACTCTTGTTCTAATTTATCTTGGTTCTTGGCAGAGAATTCAACTTCTTCCTGTAGGAAATTTATGATTTGTTGATCATTCTCGAACACTTTCCATCTTGTGTTGTTGTCTAGATCTGTTGGCCTCACAACTACCTTGAAATGGGGTTATGTTTTATACCTTTTAATAATATTATCCTCATCAAATTCCTTCCCAATTACTGCAAGCCTATCTACAACCTCATTTTTCTTCCTCAAAATGGACCCAATATTAAATGCTTCAAAGTCTTCGATGAGGTCCCATACCCAGTTCTTATAGATTTTGAGTAGGTAATTCTTTGTAACATTTAGTCATTTGAATTGATTCACAATCAATTCACTATCACCAAACACTTGTAATTTTTTATACATTTTTCTTACCCAATGAAGTCCATGGATGAGAGCTTCATATTCAATTATGTTATTTGAACAAGCCAACAAAAATTTGAAGAATAAATAATACTTGATATTTTGTGGCAATACCAACATTACACCTCCTCTAACACCTTTCTTGCTCCTTGAGCCATAAAAAATAGCTTCCATACTTTGTTTTCATCTTTATCTTCTAGCTTGGTGATGCTAGGAGAGGTAGATTTTCTTCATGCAAGCAATATATGCCTAGTTCATCTTCTTCCATCTCTTTGTATGGATGAAAAGCATGCCTTTTGTTTTCCCATTCATCTAACGTCAAATCTGGAATTCCCTTAACCTTAGTACCCATTTTTGAAGTGTTTAGACAATCTTCTTGATCAAAAGATGAGCAATTTGCATTGATCGGACTTGGTACATGAGGCTCAATGTGAAATTTTACAATTGGTTCCGAACTGATTATGGATTTGGATCCATATCTTGTTATAAAGAGCATATGTGACCGGTCTATAGATAAGTACCCTCTGATCTTAGTAGTGAAGTCCCTTGAAAAACACAAGGTGAAAAGTGCCGTGGTAGGTCAATAACCGATACATCTTACAAAAATGTGACATTGGGACAAACATGCAAAGTGTAAAAAATAATCCTTTAATGACCCTAAACATTCCTACTATTATCCCATCTATTTACACCACACCTTTAGAGATTATTTCATACTTAGGCCCAATTGATCAGCTATCTTCTTTGGCATTACTAGAACTACTTTCCCCTAAATCGATCATACAATTATGCACCAAGATGTTCTCAATGATTAATGACACATATAATGGTTGAGGCTTCATATTTTTACTTAGTTGATCTCCTCTTGCTACACCGCATTTGTAAGAACCTTATTGAGATTTTTGATGAATCATTCAAGGTAGACCAATTATCATGGTTTCTTGCAACAAATATCGATGTTCTAGAATCGTCAATGACTCCCACATGTAAATTCTTACATGTGTTTTCTTCATTTGATCAATAATGGTGAAGGGGAATGGATTATCCTTTTTCTACCCCTTACATGGCATAACCTTTTCTGGCACTTGAATGGGCACATGTGCTTTCTGCTACAATGGTGCCCATGCTGACTTTGCGGTTTGGGGCTACTTGTGTATTGCTAACTCCTTGTGGAATATTAGGAGGTTGATAAATAATTGGACTAGATGGCTGCCCTTCCTATATGTTTGTCTTCTTTGACCTCGTGTTGGCAGCTACACTTTAGAAAGGAGGTTGGTTAACTCCGCAAAATTATTTCATTTTCCAATTAACCAGTGTGGTTTCAGTTGGAAAAGCCTCTTGTGGACTTTTTTCTATTGATTTTATTCCTCACTTAGCTCTTGGGACACACCAATGGTTTTCACCATTAAGGCCTAATTTAAAGCACCATGGAAGCATATTTCCTAATTGTGAGTTTGATTGATTGGGAAGCACCATTCATACTCTTGTGTAATGTTATTTCGAGTTGGAACCAAGGCCCTAGATGTTGAAACTACATTTGGATTATATGGTTGGAATCACCTAACAACTTGGGGTTTTCCTTGTTTTTGATTTTGGATCGTATCTTGAGCCGGATGTCTACTTGTTTGATACAGAGGCCTATTTTATTGAGCTTGAGGCTGATATGGTCTATAATTCACACTTGGTACCTCTTAATAGTCACTAGCTCATTTCCTAAGTTCGGTAGCTTCTTCATAACCTCTTGAAGTTCCTTGAAGTGACAAAGAAGTAGTGACCTCATTATTGCTCTAATTTCTAGGGCATAGAATGGGATTTAACTCAGGTGCTTGATTGGTAATGGGGTTTCCCATTTTAGGATATAGAGGCATAGGTGGCCTAGGTGCAAGTTTTCCATCTTGAATCAAACAGGATATCTATTCTGATGGCTATGTTGTAGGCTCTGGAAATGTCATCCCTCCCATAGAATGTATCATCATAGCTATGTAAGAATTTAGATCCTTCAAGAAGTAGAGGAACACACCTTGGTTGGCTGGTCTCATGACCACTAGGATCCCATCCCATGTATTTTGGAACTAGAAATTAAAATAGGTCGTATGTTCATTTGGGGCCCTCTTGATTGTGGTCAATTGTTTCAATAAAGATAGATTATCTTCCCTTTCCCCTAACTGATTATAGATGGTTGTGCACAATTGACCCCAATTTGTAATTTAACCCATTGCTTAAGCTCCTAAACCATTGCAAAGCTTTACCATTGAAAGAGGAAGCTAAAAATTTAACTACAACATCCATTTCATTGATCTCATGAATTACACATACATTTACAATGTCTTAAATATGATCAATAGGGGTTGTATGGTTTTCTCTAGTGAAGTAGGGGATGTTTTTAGAGCTGTAACTAGGATTAGATTCTATGTATTGAGGGTAAGTGGAATAGTTCCCGTGAAGTTGAAAAAGGGGTTTGGTAGAGGTGGTTGAGCCATTCTAATTGGTCTAAGGGCCCTAGTTGACTAAAGGAAAGGTTTACCAAGTGGAGGTGTTGAAAAGGTCATGTTTGGTGGATATAGAGACCTTTAAATTTGTCTTCCTCTCCTTCCTCTACTTAGAGATAGTTGTAAGTACACAAATATTCCTACCTCTCTTGTCTCATATATGGTTCGAACTCTTCTCATGAACTTGGGAAACTTGGGCTACTACACCGTTGAGTTATACTCATAGGATTCAATAGATGTGTTGGGGATGAGCCTCCAAAGGCTAAAATTTTGCCAAGTCACACATCTAAACTCGAAAAAAATTAAAATGGAAACCTTGAAAGGCCTAGTTGCTGATTTTCGGAGGTTAGACCTTGTCTTTCAACTAGAAGCCTCCAAAATTCTGAAATGTAGAGAGATCCCCAAAATACAAAATTATAAAATCTAAAGTGCAAGCAATATTTGAAATCTTAATCCTAAAAAACTCTAAATTTTGAAGTCTGAAATGAAAGGAGACTTCTAAATTCTAAATTCTAAAAAATTCTTAATTCTGAAACCTGAAAGTTTCAAAAACCGAAATTTTTGAAAACCCAAAATGTTCAAAAATTGAAAATCTCTGAAAACCAATATGTTCAAATTTCAAAATCCCAAAATTTCTGAAATCTTAAAACCTGAAATTTTGAAATGGAGAAATTCTCAAATGCAATTTTTTTATTTTTAAGAAGACACTTTTGATCTTCAAATTTTGATATATCTTTTGGTGAAATTTGGACTTGTTTTACTCATGAAAATCCCCAAAAATTCATTTCGTAACTCTAATCCTATAGTGCGAACTCTAAAATCTAAAAACTCCAAACACTAAAGTTTAAATTCCTTACAAATGCCTCTACATTTGTGAAGATGACTTCTATTCCCACTGGGTGTGCCAAAAATGTTGTGGAAAAATCACATCACCTCTGAATTCTTACAAGAAAATAACTAGGAAGTTAGTGTGATTTTTCAAACATGGAGCTATCCTAAAGTGTGGGAATTTGTGAAATGGGATAGCTCTCTGGAGAAGGTTGTATTCCTTTCCTAACCTAGTGCCAAACTACTCCAAAGTATATAGAATGGCTAATCTAACCCTATTCTAATGCTTTCTAAGGGGACAAAGATAGAAGTATTGCATGAAAAATAAATCTAATCTAAGGGAAGGTGATGCACCAAGAAGGAATGTTGAACAACCTACAATTCATAGGAATTTAAACAAGTAAATTTGAGGAGGGTGGTCTAACACCACAGATCAAAACACCTACTGCAAACCCATTTACTAATAAACACAACACTACCAAAACCTTGTAATGAAAATATAAGAATGCACAATAACCGCACACATAATGAAAAGACCAGAAAAGATGTAATAAAACACAAAAGAGGGTTGCAAACATAAAAAAATATGATTTTATTACTCCAATAAGTTGATACAATTCATTACATTTGGGGGCCAAAAGTACAGATTTGCATTACAATGTTTAAATAGGGAGGTTTGAAACTCCACAAATTCCTTATAGATAAGAAAGAAGGAAGGGGAAATTGCAAAGTATCCAACCTTAAAACTTATGCCCCTCCATAAATCTATAAGGAGAAAATTGAATAGAAGAGAGAGAGAGGAGAAGTTTGAAATTGCTCCAAAACCCACCGAAAATAATCATTATTTTCCTGCAATGGTTATGGGAAGATCTACAAACCCCATGATTATACTTTACCTTATGCAAGAAGAAATGGTTCTATGTTTCATCCACTTCATCACTACACACTGGGTATGATTTCTATGTCTTGCAACTTCATGATTATTCTTCACCTACTTAAGCCATCATTCTCCAAAATTTTTTCATATCAATACCTTTCTAATGACTATAAAATTGTCAAAAACGGATGAGTATGGAATAAGTTATCATGATTTTTCTCTAAGTTTCTTTCTAAGTTCATTCCCCACTTATTGCCTTGATATACAAAATTTGAACTCTCCATTGGATTCCAATCTAAATTTCCTTTCCAACAAGTATAATTTCATTAAATTTGGCTAAGGAATGCTCAAGTTATGTTAAAAATGAGAATGTCACTTCTTTGGTCTATCCCCCACCTACCGAGCTCTCCATTGAATGCAACTTGTTGTTCACATGACACCAAATCACCCCTAGATTAGCATGAGCTCATCACCCAATGCTTCTTATCTACCTAACACATCACCCCAAATGGCTCAACGAGGTCAAAATTTGGGTTTTCGAGATTTCATTGATAAGCAAGATTCAAGTTTTAAACCACCCACTTTGGAAATTTGCCCCTCCAAACTCCAACTTCAATCTCCTAATTTGACTTGGAGACACCCCCAAATTTCAGTATTTTCACACTTTGGGGTTTGGAATTTTTGAGTTAAGAGATTCCTTACTTTTCATTTGCCCACAACCTCCAAATTCACACTCCGACAAAAACCTGAAGTTAAATCGGTCGCTTCCCCATTTTTAGATTTTGCAGGGTCACCTTTTAAGACCTTTCCTTGTCGAGCTCCAAAATTTATCCTTCGTTGAACCCCAAAAGAGATTTTACCTCATATGAGCCCATCGGGCTTCGTGCTCATGGCATTTCAAATTTTTTCCCGCTCTAGAATGTTTATGCCTCGCTGAGAAACTCCAAAATCTCCCCCTTCCAAAGTCTAAATCCTTCATACTTCAAAGTGGCTCGATGTTTCCTCTATCATGTCAGTTCTACATTGTTAGATTGGCCCTTCTAAGACCTCATTCCTTATAAAAAAACCCAACTTGTCTTTCCATCTCAATGCATCAATCTATTCTTCACTTGTTACCAACTTGGCCCCGACATCTTCATCAATTCCAATGCCGATACGACCCCCATCCCTAGCTTGGTACATCGAGTTATCTCCAATACTGATCTTGACTACCATCTAAAGTTCATTCCTCCCATGGTCAATCTGAACATATGCTCGAGCTCAATCCATTCTATCGATTGGACTCCACGATCCCAAGCTCTCCCTAAATCACTTCCTCTAACTAACCAATGCCTCCTTTGCTTTGTGAGCCAATATTTTACACTCAATGCATGAACCACGGCCTTAGTTTGTAGAAACCATAATGCATGGTTGATCCCACCAATGTTAACTCATCTTTCATCACTTGATTCCCTCACAATTTTTTTCATTCGATAACTCGCCATTACCACAGAATCGATGAGTGACACCCTACATAAGCTCATTCAACCATCTTTTCTGCGTGACGAGCTCTTTATTAACCCAAATTTCTAAGTAGCTCGCCAAGCTACTCGGTGAGCCCTCCACTAACTCATTCCTCCTATGCACAACTCCAACTTGCCGAGAAACTCGCCAAGCTAATTTTATCTTGGTGGCCTCACATAGGCCCATTTTGTAATTTTGTGTCCCCTAAACTCTCAATTTGGGAATTTTTTAATTTCTTCGTGTCAAAGGCATCATAGATATCTTTGTATGCAATATATTTTAGGCTCATCATGTTTTTCTTCCAATTTTTCTCATTTTGGGCGAAGTGGGCCCACCGGGGCTCACTTTTATCTCAAGAGAAACCTAAGTATCTTTCAAAACCCGAAGAGAAAACAATTCCTCAAATGGTTTCCAACTCTGAAATGTTCCCGAAAATGTGATTTTCACCTCTAAATCCTAGATTTTTCCTTCATGGGTCCTTTTCGGTGCCAAGGTCTAATCTAACCCTATTGTCCATTTTTCCTAGGGGTAAAAATGGATAACAATTCCCAAATCATGATGGATAATGCCCTATATGTCTTATATGAAATAAATCTTTGATGGATTTCTAATAGACATGATTTGGCATTAGTTGAAACTCTAGAGAAAAATTATGATCACTTAAATCCTACCCTTATTATATTATATAGATGACATTCATAAGATATTGTAATTATAGCTTAAATCCAACTATGTTATTTATATCTTTTTCATTCATCAATTAGTGTCACATGGCGTCTCTTATGCTTCTACCTATATTCATCTTGATCACCTCTTTATATTTTCTTGGGCCTACATATTTTCTAAATTCACTAATTTGTGCCATGTGGTAACCATCAGTGTACCTTGGATCTAGAACCTTATTATTTGTCTATCTCTTCTAGCCTTTTCATTTCTAAGATTGTGTCACATTATGAAATTTCAAACTTGTGGCCTTTCTACAACCTTTTACCATTTATACCTTTACTTCTTGGACCATGGGATTTTGTATTTATATCACATGATGCTCATTACTATTTTTCATTCCAAACTATTTTAGCCTTGTTTTATTTAAGTTTTTATGGGATTGACTTCATAGGATATTTCCACTTGGTAAAAATCTATGCTTTTGGATTTCGAGAATTTTCTTTCCTTAACTAATTTTTGAATGATCTTTGTAAATTCAATTCCATGATATCTTGACAAGTTTCTCAATATTTTAAACCCTTTTTCATTCCATCATTTCTTATTTGATTTCATCCCTTGAAAAAAATTAAGGTGTACAAAGCCTTTGCTCCATTTACCATATGAAGCACATTTATATATAAAGACCAAACTATGACCTTACTTGAAAACGTGGGATAATTTTTTTAAAATATACAATCTAAAGGGATTATATTATGAAGATCCAAGCGAATACGTAATAATCTATGAAGTAAATAAAACTTTCATTAAGGAAATAACTTAACTTTAAAACACTTGAAAATCTTGGATCCATCATAAAACTTGTTAGTGTAGATTTATTTTCCTCACTTTATTTGTATTATCCCCTGTACTTATGGGATATGTTTTCTTAGGTGTACACTTGATCACATTGTTGTGGTTAGTGGTATTTACTACTGTTGGCCACTTGTATATTGACTTGTATATATTTCCATGATTGTAGGAGGTTACAAATTTACCTCCTATATGTACATCTCTTGCATTATTTTATTTACTTGTATTGAGTTAGAGATATTTTTGTGTTATTGTAATTATATCTCTTGTATTTTAATAGTTTAGAGCTTTATGTGTTCTTTGTTTTATCTTGGAACAATCCATGTCTTGTATCAATCACACATGTATTCTTTCGACTAGAAACTCCATGACACTTCTTTGATACGATATCATATCCGATTTAGTACTAAATGATGAGTCCAAACTAAGTGTGATATATTACACAAAATAGCATTATTCCTTATCTTATAAAGTGGATTTAGAAGTAGTCTTGATATTTAGATAGCTTATTTAAGATCAAATATAGAATATATTTGATCTATTTTTGAAAAGTCCATTCCAATCTCAATATTTTTATTTCCTAACATTTATTGTAAACTAGAGTCCAATATTGTGTATGAGTAGTTCATTCACTTTATAATACTATGGACTATTCTCTAGAATGTGTTACAATAAGCACAAGAATCACATGGCCAAGCACATGAGTCACTATAGACACAAAATCACACACATATTACTATTTTACTATGTCATCAGTATGTTGTTATATGCATGAATCTTAAGTAAGAAAAGTATTCACTTGGTGACACTATCTCTTGTCCATCTACGTCTTTGATTGTTTTTTACTGTAACTCTCTTCTACATCTATCATTTTTGTATCCACTTCTGATCATGCCACATGGATCCTCATTTATGCATATTTTAACATTTTTGTTATTTATCTTAGGACACTAGCGCCCACTCTGAGACACTAGCACCTAGGCGCTTGTGTCCATTATGGGTGCTTCTGTCATGTTTATTATTTTTACACATTTTGACATTTTTTAGCCTTTTCACTTTTATTATCCTTATCATGTGTTCATAGTCGGCCTTTTGTGTCACTAGTGTCAAAATTCAAACAAGAGACTCATATATATATATATATATATATATATATATATATATATATATATATATAGATGGAAATATTATTCTAGATGGAAATTCAAAAGTGGCTATCACATATACACATTATCACTATTATCAAAAGGGGCTACATTTTGGGATGCATACACTTTGAACAGAAGTGAAAGTTTTGAATTTCATAATGCACATTTGCATCAAATATAGATATAGACCACTATCTTAGCATCATTAACATGAAAGAAAACTTTAGAACACTATCAAAAAGAATTCACAAATAACTACATGGATTCTAAAATGTAGTGTGATGCCCGTACTAATTTCACTCATCTAGTGACCTTTGAGGACATTCTATTCTAAGATATTACATATTTTATTCAGATATAATGTGATTTTTAGCTTATGTAGATATCTAGGGTTTATTTTTTAGGATACATGCATGATTAAAACCCAAAAAGTAAATTCGAGAGAGATAAAGTAGATATTGGAGTGAATACCCTCGGATCAAGAAAAAGTTAATATCCTTAAAATTCACACAGACATATAGCACACCCGAGAAATGAACACTAGCACCTCGACACTCTTGTATTATTATGGGTACTTCTATCTCGTATAGTACAGAGTCTCGAACTCTCTACTTAGCAATCGTGACATCATTCCCGGTCAAATCTAGTAGATACACACGGTCTCGACCACCTCCAAACTACACAATAGCTATGTAATTCATCTATCTATCTCATTTTCTTAGAGTTTAAAGTTTTTAAGTACTTATCATTTGTATATTATAATTTTTATACCACTTGTTACATTAGTTACTCGGAATCGATTTAATTCTATTTATATTAAATCATCAAGGTGAACCCCACTCTTATTCGAACTCATTGCACTAGGCTCCCAAACCCTCTTCGCTAAAAAAATTTCCCATCTCTAAATTTTTTTATGACATATATTCACATGCAAATAGTATTTTCCAATGCCTCTAAAGAATCTAAATTTCGTAACCTCATACACAATCCTCAATATTATCCAAAAGTCCAAAAACATTGTTGACCTCCAAAACTCTCTTCCTGTTTGATTCCAAAGCCTTGGTTTTTGCATAGTTTCTCCTGACCAAAACATTGCAACATGTTCTCCCTCATCTACCATACCCACAAATTTTCCTCCATCCTCTTCTCCTTGTACTGTGGAAAATGACAACATTAATATAGATTCTTTGTTTGATGAGGCTATTTTTTGTGAAAACATAGATGTTAAAGACTCTTATTATAATAATGAGAATGTAAATATGAATAAAGATGTTTCTAGTCAAGTTGAATTTTAATATATACCCCTACCATTCCTACTTATGAATTTTTTTCCAATTATTTATAGGATAAATCCAATACTAGCACTACTACAAATTCTTTGTAAGTTGATGATAATCTTGATGAAATCATTTCTTATGAAAATATGACTGATAGTAAATATGATTATGATTCGATAATACATATGACAATGATGATGTTTCTTCCATTAAGGTTGTTGAATGTGAATCTACACCTCCTCTTTCTTCTAATTCTGAAGTTATTTCCAATGATGGCCATGCTGACACCAATCCTACTCCTAATACACCTCTTACTATGTCTCATGATCCTACCCCTAGTACATATGTAGAGCTTCCACATTCATCTCCTCCTCTCACACCTCCATCCCCTCCTTCCACATCCACTCCCCTTTTCAAGTTCCCATGATCACTCACAATGGTAAGATTCAACCCCTTAATGTGCCTCTCACTTCCCAGACCATCCCTTCACAAGACATTCTCTCTCTTATGCATGTTGTTGGTAATTTTCAAACTCAAGTTCATACCCTTACCCTCGAGAGTAAATATTATTATGCCTCCATTGACGATAAATATCTTCTTGGAAATCCCATTCCTAATAAGATTCACAATTCTGCTTTCCCAGGAGTTTTATCATGCCCACTTTCTCATGTTTTTATGGCCTAGGAAATCCCTATTTACATCTAAAATATTACTAATTAGTGATGACTTCTTATTCCAATTATCAAATTTATTTACTTATAGCCTTTCATTATATCCTTATTGATCATGCTCTCTAATGGTATACTCACTTCCCTAATGGATTTATTATTACTTATTATGATATGCGAGAATGTTTTTCTTATATTTTTTATTTATAAAAATGATCATAAAGTTATATATAAATGCTTCCATTTTTTACATTAAGGAAAGAAAGAACCAATTTTAGATTATATTTTATGCTTTAATTCTTACATGCACCAATTAATCTTTCAACCTATTGATCTTGAAATACAATTTATATTTTTTCATGGATTGGTTCCCCCATTCAAGGAAAAGCTACTATATGATACATGATATTCATTTACTCTTATATGATATAAAGTTATTGGTTTCGAGAATGACTTAATTGCGGATCAGGTTATAACACCTCCTTTTACTTCTTTTATTCCTCCCTTACCTACTAAGTCTGTAGTGCCCACATTTTTATAGCTCAGTTACTTGTTGCTCATTACTCATAGACATGTTTTGACAGAGATTTGTTATATTTTGGACATTACATTAGGAGATTTGATCTGATTAGACATGTATGGACATTTAGGCGTATAACGCCGATTTAGCTTGATTACTATGTTGTTTGCATTATCTTATGATGTCATGGATACTAATTGATATGATGTTGTTTTGGAATGTAGTTATATTGATGGTTACTTAGTTTGTTGCATGTTGGGATTCTATGGATACATGTCATTTTATCATTGTGACTAACTTATGGTGAATTATGTATAGTTGTGCACGTTGTCGCACTTTCGATTCCAAAAAGATGAAATGTTAGTCTAGAATTCATTGATATCTTATTTAGTAGTTGATTTATATTTTATCGGAGATAAGTGCATTTAATGTGTGCAATGAGTGTGCAGGTGACAGGTCACAGAGAACGTGGGATTCAGGCTAGCTACACAACTTTGCACAAGCAGCCCACGGGCTAAGTCCTATACATGTTTATTGCTTGAGGCCTTAGCATTAGAATTATTTTTTGGGCACCATGGGTGACCCTCATTTGTAATGTAATATGTCTTGTAATTATTAATTTTGCTTAGGGTGTTTAGTTTGTGTTGTAAGCTTGTTTTGGGGAATTAATGACCCCACTTGCATTAAGTTTTGAATTAGTTTATTAATGCACTTAATCAAAAGGGTTTAGGGTCACATGTGAACCCTTGGGTGGTCCCCACACCCTCTACCATTGTGCCAAATTTTTCCAAACCCGAAATTGGGTTATTTTGGGCATTTTTAGGGACCCCTTTTTAGTTTGGGAGTTCCCTTAACATAAAAATGAGCCCTTGGACCCTACCTAATAGGTAGGGGGCTTATTTCCAAGGCTAGAGGGAGTTTTCCTCCTTTTTGTCTCTTGTTTGGTCACATCCATGTAAGGGGTATGGATTAGTGTGCTTGTTAAAAGTTGCACAAGATTTGTTTTGTTATCAATTTAGGTAATTTGGGAGAAGAGGGCTAAAAGGCATTTTACCCTTTCTCTCTTTTGTTTTGGCATCTTTGACCTTGAAGGAAGAGAGGGGTGACACATGTCACCCCCTCATTTGTGAGGATTTTTTCTTGCTCCTCTTCAAATTCTCCTTCATGGGAAAAGAAGAGAACTTTTTTTGGGAGCTTTTGCTTGGATGCTTGTGGATTTGGAGCTAGAGTTTGCTTGAGTCAAGAAGTGGAAAAGATTGAAGTTGGAAAGCTTTTTGGAGAGATTTTCTTTGAGGTAGGCTTCTTGAGCATCTATTGTATGAGATATATCATGATAGATATTAGTTGTGTATTTGGAAATGTTAGTTGTTGCACATAGAATTTATTTTTTGTTTTCTTGATTTTGCTCCCTTCATCATATTGCATGATGAAATTTTTGAGTTGTGGGGGAAGAGAGAGAGATTTTTCCCTCTCAATCCTCATAGGATTGATGAGAAAGCCTTGTAGGATTTTAGTGACTCCCCTCAAATGGTTTGAGGTGGGGAAGTTGGCTCATTTGGCTTGAACCTCCTTCCCCATTCTTGGTAAGGAAACACTTTTGGGGTTTAAAAATCCTTCCAAGAAGGATTTGGTGAAAGGGTGGAGAAATAAGGAGGGCTTGAATGAATTAGGAGAAATAAGGAGGGTATGGAGATCTTTTTTTTTATGCAACTATTGTTGGTTTACAACTTTTGGAGAACACCTCTCCTCTCCTCCCCATTTTTTTTCGAGGTAGAAATTATGTTCTCCTCTTTTTCATCTTTGTAAAATTTGGAGTCTTGTTTATACTTGTCTTGTGTTTTCATGTGGATGTATCATTGTTTGTTCACCCTCATTCTTGTGCATAGTTGTGGATTGTTGTCCTCTTTCCCATGGGCTTGGGGGAGGCTAGCATGCATCCCAACCTTGGGAAAGACATGTAATGATGCCTATGGTTGGGTGGAAAAACAAGCTTCTTCTCCTTGTTTGGATTCCTTGAAGGCATGTGCATTTGGATCTCAAAGTTGGATGTTGGTTGGAGCTCTTGGTCATCTTCATTTTATTTGTGGATATTACCTCATTGTAACCCTTTTTGGGATATGGCTTGAAGAAAAAATATATACTTCCTCTTTGTTGAAATTCCTCTTCCTTTTTGTATTGGAAAATCACTTGTAAGATTTATATTTCATTTGTATTTGCAAACCTTCTTTCAACTTGGGAAGGAGTTTTCTGAATGGTCTTCTTAGGTATTTTAACATGATTTTGAAGTATGATGTATTGAGAAATTTTTGCAAAAGAAGCCTTGTAAAATGTTGTACTCCTTTAAAATACATTTAGTAGAATATATTTACATTTCTTTAACATGCTTTGTTTTTGGAATATTGTTTTGACAAAAAAAAATCATTTATGGAAATAAAATCTATTTGGTTATAGGAAGTTGGGTATTTAATATTTGAAAGAAACTACTACCATTTTGAAATATACATCTCTTGTAAATTATCATGGATTTAGAGAACTAAGTGGAGCTAGATTGAAAAGAAAATATATTAATTGTTGGAGATTTTTATTTGTGTGTAAATCTGAAATATGTTTTGTTATAACATTGGAAATGAAATTTAATTATTAGCATTGAATCTCATGAATATTATTAGATAACAACACTCTTTTTCTTACCATTTTCCTCTTCTTGTAATTGTTGGTAATATAAATGAATGAAATGAAGAATAGTTTTAGTTTCCTTCAAAGAGTAGTTTTTTTAAATGATCTTATTAAGCACATAATATATATATATATATATATATATATATATATATATATATATATATATATATAATATGTTTAAATATATAAATATTTATTTATTTAGGATATTGATAAAAATATTTAATTTATATATATATATATATATATATATATATATATATATGTAAAATGAATCTATTTTTTTATATTGTAAAATAATTTGGGGAGGCCGAACCCTCCCCCTCCTATATATATATATATATTAATAAATTGTTTAAATATATAAATATTTATTTATTTAGGATATGGATAAATCATTTAATATATATATAATATATATATATATATATGTAAAATGAATCTATTTTTATTATATTGTAAAATAATTTGGGGAGGCCGAACCCTCCCCTCCCCCATCACTAGGACCTTCTCCCTCCCCACTCGGCTCGCCACACACTGTCCCCCTCGACCCCCTCACGCTTTCACTTGCCCTTGTCCCTGCCCCCCCTCTACCTTGCACACCCCCGACATCCTCCACAATGCTCCCCCTCCACGGCTTCCCTATCTCACCGACCTCCATGCGCTGCCCCTACCACACAACCATACACCCTTCCTCACAAAATCCACCCCTTCAAAGAAACAAATATATATATATATATATATATATATATATATAAATATATATATCATATTTATATATAACCCTATCATATTTTATACATACATACATACATACATACATACATATACATATATATATATATATATATATATATATATGTATGTATGTATATGTATGTATGTATGTATATGTATATATGTGTGTGTGTGTGTGTGTGTGTGTGTGTGTGTGTGTGTGTGTGTGTGTGTGTGTGATTTATTTGTATATATAAATAAACCAAAACCAAGAATAAAACACATGGGGAACTTGAGATCTCTTCTTAAACATTCATGGCTTCTCCCAAAACCTGCACATTTCAAAATGAAGGGATGGAAGAGAAAAGAGATGGAAAATAAAACATAGAGAAAGTTAGGGCAGCATTAGGGAAAATTTCAAATCAAGGGCCATGATTAGATTAGATCCAAGGGCCCATGTTTACTCCTACCCATCTTAAGTCATTAAGATTTTATGGGAGTGAGAAAACAAATTAAAAAGGGGTATGGGGAAATTAAATAAAAGGGAGAGACTAATCAAGTTATAAGGGTTGTATAAACTTAGTAAACTTTGTGTTTTTAAATTTACACTTAGTAGGATGAAATAGACAAGTTGTGTTCGACTAGCATTTAGGAAACTTCAGAAATCAATAATTAATATGAATATGAGTTAAATATTTATGAAAAAGGGTTAAGTAGAGAATTAGTAATTATTGACCACTTCAAATTACCCCAAATTTTTAGTAATTTCTGGTTTGATTCCATTGTCCTGAGGTAGGGCATTACATTTGGTATCAGAGAAGAGGTTCACACACGTGGAAACTCTAGGTAATAAATCAACCGATTAACAACATTGTTAATAACATTAAAAGTAAATAAATAAATAAAATAATTAAACACTTTCCTGTAACCATTTAATAACTTATTCGCTCACCTCGTGCACAAGATGACACCCAAGAGGGGATGATTAGCTAGAGGCTTGGGGCGTAGTGCACCTACGTGGGAGCCACCGGAACCTAAATTTGGGCCCAAGAGGTCCTGCAGCAGCTGATGGGTGTTGTGCAGTAGCATCTTCCACCACCGCAAGAGGTGAGAGAGGAGATTCCATTGGGAGATGAGGAGCCGATAGGAGAGGATGCACATTTAGAGCCACTAGAGACAACGATACACCGAGGTGGGAGAGGTCACGTAGCCCTTCCGTTCATCACAAGAGGGTAGCCTCGTACACGTCGTAGCCGCTCACACAGTCTTGAGGGACCATTTGGGGATAGGTGACCCCTTTCACCTGTTGGACTACATCGCCAGGATCGGGATACAGGCAGTGTGATCAGGGATCTCCTTCACTTGCAGCCGCCCACCTACACCGGCTCTACAAATGGCTTTGGGGCTGAGTCATGGCTCTTTAGCTTGGATAGTTGCTTTGGCTTACACTCTTACGAGAGAAATGTCAAGAAAAGGTTTGCTATACACCTCCTCTAAGACGCAAGGCATTTGGTGGAGGAATGAGGAGCGGAAGCTCCATCTAACTCGAGAGACAGTGACCTGGGAGATGTTTGAGGAGTGATTCAGGGCTCGTTATATGTCAGAACATTTCGTGTAGAAGAGGATCGATGACTTTCATGACTTACGACAGGGATCCGCACAAGATGGCGTAGTATGAGAGAAGGTTCTTGGATCATCTCGCAGTATGTGGAATACCTACAAGATGAGAAATTGGAGGTTAATAGGTTTCTTTGAGGCCTTAATGTAGATATAACATGAGAAATTAGGATGTTATCCCCCCCATGCTTGAGAAGGCCATTGAGAAGGCCTACTTAATCGAGGAGAATAGGACCAAGGCACAGGGAGCACCAAGATAGAACAAGAGAAAGTTTTAGGAGAGGATACAAGCCTTTGAGTCGAGGTCATGAGTTATAGCACCACCCCTGTAGAAGAGGATTCTGGCCTCCGCCAAGCCAGCCACAAGGTGTCCACCACACCCACAGCAATAGACACATTATCATGGCCACAAGCGGAAGAGGGATAGACAAACTCGAGTTTCCAGAGAGGTGGTACTAGAGGAGGTTTTGGTGGAGCTAGGGATAAGAGGTAGGGTACTCGGCAGTACAAACATCTCGCATGCAATAAACTACTAGGGTTGGACTGGTAGGATCGATACACACAAGAGTACAGGAGGGACCCCATCTCAGAGGGGTATAGGAGGATGTTTAATTTGTGGATCTCCTGATCATTATGTGGGTATGTGCCCGCACAAACCCAATACCATGGATGTAAAAGAGATGCTAGATCCGAGCAGATGGTGGATGATGTCGACGCGCCCATCGTGTATATGTAGTGGTTGAAAACCAGGGCGAGCATCAGGCTACATTCATTGAGAGATGACAGTACTATCGGGGTATTTCTGTCTCAGTACTTTTTAATTCAGATGCTTCTAATTCTTTTATATCACCTTCTATAGTGGACCAGTGTGGGCTAGTGGTGGCTAGGAAACTAGATAGTTGGCAGGTTGAGTTGGCCTCTGGGGCCAAACTCACCATGGACTCGTATGTGGATATTTACGTACTTGATTTAGGAGCCTTCTCCACTAAAATTGACCTCCGAGTTATTCCTCTAGGATCATATCGGGTAGTGTTGGGTATGGATTGGCTCGAGGCTCATCGAGCTAAGGTGGATTGTAGAAATAAGGTCATTGAGTGTCAAGATGATCTTGGGAGTGCAGTTGTGATTTCAGGGATGAAGAGACCAATCTCCTTGTGCATGATCTTAGCTAAGAAACTCAAGCGGAGCATGCGTAAGGGATGTCAGTTGTTTGCTATCACCCTTAGTGATCGATCAGAGAGAACTCCAGATCATTCACCCTTAGATGATCATGTAGTTTTGAGGGAGTATGCCAATGTGTTTCCAGGTAAACTTCCAGGGCTACCACCCCGCAAAGAGGTGGATTTCACCATTGACTTAGTACCTGGATCTAGCACTAGTTTCTAGGGCACCCTATCAGATGACGACTCCAGAGCTTCATGAGCTCAAGATTCAGTTAGAGGAGTTATTAGATAAGGGTCTCATTCACCCTAGTGTATCTCCTTGGGGAGCGCCAGTCATATTTGTGAAGAAGAAGGATGGTTCTCTCAAGCTTTGTGTTGACTTTAGGAAGCTCAACAAGGTCACAATAAAGAATCGTTATCCACTCCCTAGGATTGATGACTTGTTTGATCAGATGTGAGGAGCGAGAGTATTCTCCAAAATTGATCTCAAGTCAGGGTACCATCAGTTGCGCATATCAGATGCAGACATTCATAAGACAGTGTTTCACACACGTTATGGGCATTATGAGTTCACAGTTGTTCCATTTGGTTTGACTAATGCCCCAAATATCTTCATGAGCCTCATGAATGGAGTATTCAGGACATTTATATATCGCTTTGTCTTAGTGTTCCTTGATGACATTGATATATTCTCATTCTAAGGAAAACAAGGAGCATTTGAGATAGGTACTTCAAGTTTTGAGAGAGAAGAAGTTGTATGGGAACTTGGAAAAATGCAGCTTCTTTCAAAAAAAGATATAGTACTTGGGTCATATCATATTAGGCGAGGGTATCTCAGTAGATCCCTCTAAGATACAAGCTATCATGGACTAGCTAGCACCCACATCAGTTACTGAGGTGAGGAGTTTTATGGGTTTAGCAGGTATTACCACAGGTTTGTACAGACTTCTCCAGGATTGCTCACCCTATTACTTCTCTTTAGAGAAAAGGGAAGAAGTTTGATTGGTCAGAAAAGTGTGAGCAAGCCTTTCAGTTGCTTAAGGAAAGGTTAACCATGGCTCCCATCTTAGCAGTTCGGAACCTACAGAGGATTTTGTTGTTTGTACTAATGCATCACTAGAGGGTTTGGGAGTAGTTCTTATGCAGAACGTCGGGTTATTGCATTTGATTCTCGTAAGCACAAGGACTATGAGCTTAACTACCCTACTCATGACTTAGAGCTTGCAGCAGTTGTTCATGCACTTGTGCGTTAGCGAAACTTCATTTTGGGTAGACCTTTCATTTTGAGGACAGATCATTGTAGAAGCAGCATATATCTTCTCACAACCGAAAGTCAATGCTTGGGAATAGTGTTGGATGGAGTTCCTGTGTGAGTATGACATGGAGGTGTAGTATATCAAAGGAAAGGAAAATGTTGTTGCATATGCACTTAGTAGGCAACAACATGTGCTTGCCTCATCGACACCGTAGTCGATTTGAGAGGTAGGATTCTTGAGAATCTTCCAGAGGACAGGTTTTATGAGGGAGCTAGACAGATGTTGGAGTCATAGGGTTCATTAGAGGGTAGATATTTTGGGTGTGTTTTAGAGACAGATGGTTTACTTTGGTTCCATAGGTGCATCTACGTGCCTAACGTTGGTGATATACGTAGCTTCATCCTTACATAGGCTCATCGAGCCCCTTATGCCGCACATACAAGAGTGAAGAAAATGCATGCCGATCTGAGGGAGTTATATTATTGGCCAGGTCTTCAATGGGACATAACAGATTTTGTTGCATGTTTCCTTGAGTGTCAAAGGGTCAAGACAGAGCATTCTCATCCCGCAGGAATCTTACATCCTCATGATATTCTCGAGTGGAAATGGGATGTGATCTCCATGGATTTCATAGTCGGACTCCCTATGTCTTCTTATCGTCATGATGCCATTATGGTCACTATGGATAAGTTGACCAAGGCTGGGAACTTATCACCAACCAAAGTCACCTATAATGCACAGGCTATTGCTAAAGTATTTATGGAGGACATTGTTAGGTTGCATGGGATTCCGAAGACCATCATCATTAATAGGGATACCATCTACACTTCAGTTTTATGGACTTCCTTTCAGATCGCTCTGGATACTCGATTAATTTTAGCTTAGCTTATCATCTAGAGATAGATGGATGATAGAGAGAATAAATCGGATCTTGGAGGACATGTTGAGGATGTATGTGATGGACCAACAGAAGAAATGGGAAGATTATTTGCATTTAGTTGAGTTTTCCTACAACAACAACTATCATAGTTCCATTGGTATGGCTCCTTACCAGGATTTGTATGGATGACCTTGTAGGACAACTTTGAGTAGGGACAAACTAAATGAAAGGATTATTCTAGGACCAGATTATCTCTATAGAATTTAGAGCAGCAGGTTATTCTAATTAGATAAGGTCTTGAGCAGGCTAGAGCATGCCAGAAGGCGTATGTGGACACCAAGAGGATTGATCGTCACTTCTCAGTGGGTGATAAGGTCTTCTTGAGAGTTCACCCGCATAAGAGCCCAATCCGTTATGGAAAGGGTTCTAAGCTATCGCCTCATTTTGTGGGGCCTTTTGATATTTTAGAGGTCATCGGTCTAGTTGCCTACCGCCTAGCTTTGCCACCATGCCTTGCACGGGCCCACGATGTATTTCATGTTTCTGTACTACATAGATATGTACCAAATGTTTCTCATGTTTTGGATTGGTCGTCATTACAAGTAGAGGATGGAGGATAGTGGATATTGGATCCCGTATGCATACTGGATCACCATAGGTTGGCCCTTCGGGGTCGAGACTTGGACCGGGTTAGAGTGCAGTGGGACCGATACGACAAGAAATAAGTTACATGGGATGATGCGACACCTTTGAGGGCTAGATATCCCTATCTCTTTCAGTGACTTCTAGGAGGAAGTCTAATTTTAGTAGAGGGGGATGTAGTGCCCACATTTTTATAGCTTAGTTACTTGTTGCTCATTACTCATAGACATGTTTTGACAGAGATTTGTTATATTTTGAACATTACATTAGGAGATTTGATCTGATTAGACATGTATGGACATTTAGGCATATAGCACCGATTTATCTTGATTACTATGTTGTTTGCATTATCTTATGATGTCATGGATACTAATTGATATGATGTTGTTTTGGAACGTAGTTATATTGATGGTTACTCAGTTTGTTGCATGTTGGGATTCTATGGATACATGTCATTTTATCATTGTGACTAACTTATGGTGAATTATGTATAGTTGTGCACGTTGTTGCACTTTCGATTCCAGAAAGATGAAATGTTAGTCTAGAATTCATTGATATCTTATTTAGTAGTTGATTTATATTTTATCGGACAGGTGCGTTTAATGTGTGTAATGAGTGTGCAGGTGACAGGTCACAGGAGAACATGGGATTCAGGCCAGCTACGCAACTTTGCACAAGTAGCCCACAGGCTAAGTCCTAGCCATGTTTATTACTTGAGGCCTTAGCGTTAGAATTATTGTTTTGGGCACCATGGGTGACCCTCATTTGTAATGTAATATGTCTTGTAATTATTAATTTTGCTTAGGGTGTTTAGTTTGTGTTGTAAGCTTGTTTTGGGGAATTAATGACCCCACTTGCATTAAGTTTTGAATTAGTTTAATAATGCACTTAATCAAAAGGGTTTAGGGTCACATGTGAACCCTTAGGTGGTCCCCACACCCTCTACCATTGTGCCAAATTTTTCAAACCCGAAATTGGGTTACTTTAGGAATTTTTAGGGACCCCTTTTTAGTTTGGGAGTTCCCTTAACATAAAAATGAGCCATTGGACCCTACCTAATAGGTAGATGGGCTTATTTACAAGGCTAGAGGGAGTTTTCCCTCCCTTTTTTCCACTTTTTTGGTCACATCCATGTAAGGGGTATGGATTAGTGTGCTTGTTAAAAGTTGCACAAGATTTGTTTTGTTATCAATTTAGGTAATTTGGGAGAAGAGGGCTAAAAGGCATTTTACCCTTTCTCTCTTTTTTTTGGCATCTTTGACCTTGAAGGAAGAGAGAGGTGATACATGTAACCCCCTCATTTGTGAGGATTTTTTCTTTCTCCTCTTCAAATTCTCTTCATGGGAAAAAGAAGAGAACTTTTTTTCTCCTTCATGGAGCTTTTGCTTGGATGTTTGTGGATTTGGAGCTAGAGTTTACTTGAGTCAAGAAGTGGAAAAGATTGAAGTTGGAAAGCTTTTTGGAGATTTTCTTTGAGGTAGGATTCTTGAGCATCTATTGTATGAGATATATCATGCTAGATATTAGTTGTGTATTTGGAAATGTTAGTTGTTGCATGTAAAATTTATTTGTTGTTTTCTTGATTTTCCTCCCTCCATCATATGGCATGATGAAGTTTTGAAGTTATGGGGGAAGAGAGAGGGATTTTTCCCTCTCAATCCTCATAGGCTTGATGGAAAGCCTTTAGGATTTTAGTGACTCCCCTCAAATGGTTTGAGGTGGGGAAGTTGGTTCATTTGGATTGAACCTCCTTCCTCATTCTTGGTAAGGAAACCCTTTGAGGGTTTGAAAATCCTTTCAAGAAGGATTTGGTGAAAGGGTGAGGAAATAAGGAGGGCTTGAATGAATTAGGAGAAATAAGGAGGGTATGGAGATCTTTTTTTTATGCAACTATTGTTGGTTACAAATTTTGGAGAACTCCACTCCTCTCTTCCCCATTTGTTTTGGAGGTAGAACTTGGGTTCTCCTCTTTTTCATCTTTGTAAAATTTGGAGTCTTGTTTATACTTGTCTTGTGTTTTCATGTGGATGTATTATTGTTTTTTCACCCTCATTCTTGTGCATAGTTGTGGATTGTTGTCCTATTTCTCATGGGCTTAGGGGAGGCTAGCATGCATCCCAACCTTGGGAAAGACATGTAATGATGCCTATGGTTGGGTGGCAAAACAAGTTTCTTCTCCTTGTTCGGATTCCTTGAATGCATGTGCATTTGGATATCAAAGTTGGATGTTGGTTGGATCTCTTGGTCATCTTCACTTTATTTGTGGATATTACCTCATTGTAACCCTTTTTGGGATATGGCTTGAAGAAAAAAAAATATACTTCCTCTTTGTTGAAATTCCTCTTCCTTTTGTATTGGAAAATCAATTGTAAGATTTATATTTCATTTTTATTTGTAAACCTTCTTTGAACTTGGGAAGGAGTTTGTTGGATGGTCTTCTTAGGTATTTTAACATGATTTTGAAGTATGATGTATTGAGAAATTTTTGCAAAAGAATCCTTGTAAAATGTTGTACTCCTTTAAAATACACTTAGGAGAATATATTTACATTTCTTTAACATGCTTTGTTTTTGGAATATTGTTTGGAAAAAAAAAAGATCATTTATTGGAAATAAAATCTATTTGGTTATATAAAGTTGGCTATTTAATATTGAAAGAAACTACTACCATTTTGAAATATACATCTCTTGTAAATTATCATGGATTTAGATAACTAAGTGGAGCTAGATTGAAAAGTAAATATATTAATTGTTGGATATTTTTATTTGTATGTAAATCTGAAATATGTTTTGTTATAACATTGGAAATGAAATTTAATTATTAGCATTGAATCTCATGAATAATATTAGATAAAAATACTTTTTTCTTACCATTTTCCTCTTCTTGTAATTGTTGGTAATATAAATGAATGAAATGAAGAATAGTTTTAGTTTCCCTTCCAAGAGTAGTTTTTTTTTTTAAATGATCTTATTAAGCACATAAACAATATATATATATTACTAACAAACTATTTAATATATAAATATTTATTTATTTAGGATATATATATATATATATATATATATATATATATATATATATATATAGTGATATTTGTCTTTATGTCCTCATAAATCAATTAAGGAATATGCTTCAACATTTCCATACTATCTTCATCATAAGGAGAATCATTCTCTTGTAGCATAATAGAACTAAAATTGGCCATCTCTCATTGTAATGGAATCTTCAATATTTAAATATATTCCATCCATAGTTAGAATCTCCTTTATCTTATCTCTGCTCTTATGCTTAGTGGCAATAACATGAAATTTTTGTATTGTGATCTCCCCGCTATAAGCAGATATCCCTAGATCTTTGTCTCTAATAAATTTTGTATTCAACAAAGGGTGTTGTGAAAGTCACCGATCAATGATAATATATATATATATATATATATATATATATATATATATATATATATATATAAAATTTAAAACCATATATTATATATATATATATATATATATATATATATATAAATGAATATTTTTTTATATTGTAAAATAAATTGGGGAGGCCGAACCCTCCCCTCCTCCATCTGCTATGACCTGCTCCTCCCCCTCGACTTGTCGCGCCCCCTCCGTACTTGTCCCCCGACCCCCTCATGTCGTCGCCGCCCCCCTATCCCCTGCCACCCCTCTCTACCCCCGCACACCCCCCGACTTCCTCCACAGGTGCTCCCCCTCCACGGATTCCTTGTCTCACAAACCTCCATGTGTTGCCTTACCACACAGCCGCAAGCAACCCTTCCTCACCAGATCTGATCCCCTTCAAAGAATATATATATATATATATATATAATATAAATGTATCTTTTTAATATATATAAACCCTAGCCGTATTATATATATATATATATATATATTTCAATTTATTTGTATATATAAATAAACAAAAACAAAGAATAAAACACAAGGGGAACTTGAGATCTCTTCTTGAACATTCATGGCTTCTCCCAAAACCTGCACATTTCAAAATGAAGGAATGGAAGAGAAAAGAGATGGAAAATAAAACATAGAGAAAGTTAGGGCAGCATTAGGGCAAATTTCAAATCAAGGGCCAGGATTAGATTAGATCCAAGGGCCCATGTTTACTCCTACCCATCTTAAGTCATGAACATTTTATGGGAGTGAGAAAACAAATTAAAAAGGGGTATGGGGCAATTAAATAAAAGGGGGAGACTAATCAAGTTAAAAGGGTTGTATAGACTTAGTAAACTTTGTGTTTTTATATTTACACTTAGTAGGATGAAATAGACAAGTTGTGTTGGGCTAGCGTTTAGGCAACTTCAGAAATCAATAATTAATATGAATATGAGTTAAATATTTATGAAAAAGGGTTAAGTAGAGCATTAGTGATTTTTTACCACTTCAAAATAAAAATTACCCCAAATTTTTAGTAATTTCAAGTTTGATTCTATTGTCCCGAGGCGGGGCATTACATTTGGTATTAGAGCAAAGGTTCGCACACGTGGACACTCTGGGTAATAAATCAACCGGTTAACAACATTGGTAATAACATTAAAAGTAAATAAATAAATAAAATAATTAAACACTTTCAGAACCATTTAATAACTTCTTCTCTCACCTCGTGCATAGGATGGCACCCAAGAGGGGACAATCAGCTAGAGGCTTGGGGCATGGTGCACCTACGCAGGAGCCACCGACACCCAAATTTGGTCCCCAGATATTAGAGGTCCTACATCACCGATGGTCATTGTGCAACAACGTCTTCCACCACCACAGAGGCGAGAGAGGAGATTCCATTGGGAGACGAGGAGCCGATAGGTGAGGACACACATTCAGAGCCACTAGAGCATGATACACCGAGGCAGGAGAGGTCACGTAGCCCTTCCGTTCATCACAAGAGGGTAGCCTCATACTGTCTTAGCCACTCACACAGTCTCGAGGGACCATTTGGGGATAGGAAACCCCTTTCACCTGTTGGACTACATCGCCAGGATTGGGATAGAGGCTATGTGATCAGGAATATCCTTTTCTTGCAGCCACCCACCTACACCGGCTCTATAGATGGCTTTGGGGATGAGTCATGGCTCCTTATCTTGGATAGTTTCTTTGGCTTGCACTCTTACGAGAGCAATGTCAAGCCAAGGTTCGTTATACACCTCCTCCAAGACACAACAGGTGTTTGGTGGAGGAATGAGGAGCAGAAGCTCCATCTAACTCGAGAGACAGTGACCTAGGAGATGTTCAAGGAGCGATTCAGGGCTCATTATATGTCAGAGCATTTCGTGCAGAAGAGGATCGATGAGTTTCATAACTTACAACAGGATCCGGCATAGTAGCGTAATATGAGAGCAGGTTCTTGGATATTTTGCAGTATGTGGACTACCTACATGATGAGAAATTTCAGGTTAATTGGTTTATTTGAGGCCTTAATGTACATATAGCAGGAGAAGTTAGGATGTTATCCCATCCCACGCTTGAGAAGGCCGTTGAGAAGGCCTACTTAGCTGAGGAGAACATGACCAAGGCACATGAGCATTGAGATAGAAACAAGAGCAAGTTTCAAGAGAGGATACAGGCCTTTTAGAGTTATAGGTCACAAGGTACAGCACCACCCCCTAGAGGAGGTTCTGGCCTCTACCAGTAGCCACGAGGGCTCCACCACACCCGCAATAGTAGATGTAGCATCATGGCCACTAGCAGCAGAGGGCTAGACAGGACTCAAAGTTTCCGAGAGAGGTGGTACTAGAGGTGGTTTTGGTGGAGCCAGGGATAGGAGGTAGGGTAATCAACAGTAGTACAACCAGCTCGCACACATCATTCTCGCTAGGATTTTACCAAAGGATCAATACACCCAGTACAGGAGGGACCCCATCTCAGAGGGGTATAGGAGGATGTTTCATTTGTGGATCTCCTGATCACTATGTGTGTATGTGCCCGCACAAACCCAATACCATGGATGTATAAAGAGATGCTAGATCCAAGAAGATGTGCCCATTGTGTATATGCGCGGTGTTGAAAACCGCCGGGCCGAGCATCAAGCTACATTCATTGAGATGACAGGTACTATCAGGGGTATTTCTGTCTCATTACTTTTTAATTCAGATGCTTCTAATTCTTTTATATCACCTTCGATAGTGGACCAGTGTGGGCTAGTGGTGGCTAGGCAACTAGATAGTTGGTAGGTTGAGTTGGCCTCTGGGGCCAAACTCACCATGGAATCGTATGTGGATATTTGCGTACTTGATTTAGGAGCCTTCTACACTAAACTTGACCTCGAGTTATTCCTCTAGGATCATATCGGTAGTGTTGGGTATGGATTGGCTCAAGGCTCATTGAGCTAAGGTGGATTGCAGAAATAAGGTCATTGAGTGTCAGGATGATCTTTGGAGTGCAATTGTGATTTCGGGGATGAAAAGACCAATCTCCTTGTGTAGGATCTCGGCTAAGCAACTCAAGCAAGAGCATGCGTAAGGGATGTCTGTTGTTTTCTACCACCCTTAGTGATCGATCGAGAGAACTCCGATCATTCACCCTTAGATGATCATGCGGTTTTGAGGACTATACCGATGTGTTTCCAGCAAACTTCCATGGCTACCACCCCGCAGAGAGGTGGATTTCACCATCGACTTAGTACCTGGATCTGCACCAGTTTCTAGGGCACCCTATTAGATGATGACTCCAGAGCTTCATGAGCTCAAGATTTAGTTAGAGGAGTTGTTAGATAAGGGTCTCATTCACCTTAGTGTATCTCCTTGGGGAGTGCCAGTCATATTTGTGAAGAAGAAGGATGGTTCTCTTAGGCTTTGTGTTGACTTCAGGCAGCTCAACAAGGTCACAATAAAGAATCATTATCCACTCCCTAAGATTGATGACTTATTTGATCAGATGCAGGGAGCGAGAGTATTCTCCAAAATCGATCTCAAGTCGTGGTACCATCGATTGTACATATCGATGCAGACATTCATAAGACAAATGCAGTGTTTCACACACGTTATGGGCATTATGAGTTCACAGTTGTTCCATTTGGTTTGACTTATGCCCCAACTATCTTCATGAGCCTCATGAATGGAGTATTCAGACATTTCTATATCACTTTGTCTTAGTGTTCCTTGATGACATTGATATATTCTTATTTTGAGGAGGAGCACGAGGAGCATTTGAGACAGTAGTTCGGGTTTTGAGAGAGCAGAAGTTGTATGGGAACTTGGAAAAATGTAGCTTCTTCCGTATAGAGATTCGAGACTTGGGTCATATCATATCAAGCGAGTGCATATCGGTGAGGGTATCTCAAGTAGATCCCTCTAAGATACAAATATCATGGACTAGACAACACCCACATCGATTCTTGAGGTGAGGAGTTTTATGGGTTTAGCATGGTATTAATGCAAGTTTTTACAGGTCTTCTCCGGGATTGCTCACCCTATTACTTCTCTTCGTGAGAGAAAGGGAAGAAGTTTGATTGGTTAGAAAAGTGTGAGCAGACCTTTCAGTTGCTTATGGAAAGGTTAACCATGGCTCCCATCTTAGCAGTTTTGAACCCTATAGAGGATTTTGTTGTTTGTACGGATACATCACTAGAGGGTTTGGGAGTAGTTCTTATGCAGGAGTATTGGGTTATTACATTTGAGTCTCGTAAGCTCAAGGACTATGAGCTTAACTACCCTACTTATGACTTGGAGCTTGCAGTAGTTAATCATGCACTTGTGCATTGGTGAAACTTCCTTTTGGGTAGACCTTTCATTTTGAGGATAGATCATTGTAGCTTGTAGCATATCTTCTCACAGCCGAACCTCAACGTTCGTAACAGTGTTGGATGGAGTTCCTATGTGAGTATGACATGGAGGTGTAATATATCAAAGGAAAGGAAAATGTTGTTACAGATGCACTTAGTAGGTGACAACATGTGCTTACCTCATTGACACTCTGCAATCAGTTTGAGAGGTGGGATTCTTGAGCATCTTCCAGAGGACAGGTTTTATGAGGGAGCTAGACAGATGTTGGAGTCACAGTATTCATTAGAGGGAAGATATTCTGGGTGTGTTTTAGAGACAAATGGTTTACTTCGGTTCCATAGGCGCATCTACATGCCTAAGGCTAGTGATCTACGCAGCTTCATCCTTACAGAGGCTCATCGAGCCCCTTATGCGACACATACAGGAGTGAAGAAAATGCATGCCAATCTGAGGGAGTTATATTATTGGCCAGGTCTTTAATGGGACATAGTAGATTTTGTTGCATGTTACCTTCGAAGGTCGAGAGGGTCAAGCGAGAGAATTCTCATCATGCAGGACTCATACATCCTCATGATATTCCCGAATGGAAATGGGAAGTCATATCCATGGATTTCATTGTTAGACTCCCTATGTATTCTTATCGTCATGATGTCATTATGGTCACTATGGATAAGTTGACCAAGGTTGCACACTTCTCGCCAACCAAGGTCACCTATAATGCACAGGCCATTACCAAAGTATTTATGGAGGACATTGTTAGGTTGCATGGGATTCCAAAGACCATCATCAATGACAGGGATACCATCTACACTTTAGTTTTCTGGACTTCGTTTCAGATTGCTCTAGGTACTCAGATTAATTTCAGCTCAGCTTATCATCCAGAGAGACGAGATGGACGAGATAGAGAGAATAAATCGAATCTGGAGGAAATGTTGAGGATGTATGTGATGGACCAACAAAAGAAATGGGAAGATTATTTACATTTAGTTGAGTTTGCCTATAATAACAAATTTCATAGTTCCATTGGTATGGATCCTTACCAAGCTTTGTATGGATGACCTTATGGGACACCTTTGAGTTGGGATAGACTAAATGACAGGATTATTCGGGACCAACTTATCTACAGGATTTAGAGAAGTAGGTTATTTTGATTAGACAATGTCTTGAGCAGGATAGAGCATGCCAAAAGGCGTATGTGGACACCAAGAGGATTGATCGTCACTTCTCGGTGGGTGATAAGGTCTTCTTGAGAGTTCACCTACATAAGAGCCCAATCCGTTATGGAAAGGGATCTAATTTATCCCCTCATTTTGTTGGGCCTTTTGATATTTTAGAGGTCATCGATCTAGTTGCCTCTTTGCTAGCTTTGCCAACATGCCTTGCAGACGAGCCCAAGATGTATTTCATGTTTCGTATTTCATGAGATATGTACCAGATTTTTATCGGGTTTTGGATTGGTTGGCATTATAAGTAGAGGATGGAGGATAGTGGAGACCGGATCCAGATGCGCATAGTGGATCACCAGAGGTTGGCCCTTCGGGGTCGAGACTTGGACCAGTTAGAGTGCATTGAGACCAATACGACGAGGTAACAGCTACCCTGGGAGGATGCACATTACTCATATACATGTTTTGTGAGATTTGTTATATTTTAGACATTACATTAGGAGATTTGATCTAATTAGACATGTATGGACATTTAGGCGTATAACACCGATTTAGCTTGATTACTAAGTTGTTTGCATTATCTTATGATGTCATGGATATTAATTGATATGATGTTGTTTTGAAACGTAGTTATATTGATGGTTACTTAGTTTGTTACATGTTGGGATTCTATGGATACATGTCATTTTATCATTGTGACTAACTTATGGTGAATTATGTATAGTTGTGCACGTTGTCACACTTTTGATTCCAGAAAGATGAAATGTTAGTCTAGAATTCATTGATATCTTATTTAGTAGTTGATTTATATTTTATCGGACAGTGCATTTAATGTGTGCAATGAGTGTGTAGGTGACAGTCACAGGAGAACATGGGATTCATGTCAGGCTACTATGCAATTTTGCACAAGAAGCCCACGGGCTAAGTCCTAGCCATCTTTTCTACTTGAGGCCTTAGCGTTAGAATTACTTTTTGGGCACCATGGGTGACCCTCATTTGTAATGTAATATGTCTTTTAATTATTAATTTTTCTTAGGGTGTTTAGTTTGTGTTATAAGCTTATTTTGGGGAATTAATGACCCCACTTGCATTAAGTTTTGAATTTGTTTAATAATGCACTTAATCAAAAGGGTTTAGGGTCATATGTGAACCCTTGTGTGGTCCCCACACCCTCTATCATTGTGCCAAATTTTGTCAAACTCGAAATTGGGTTATTTTGGGCATTTTATTGATCCCTTTTTAGTTTGGGAGTTCTCTTAACATAAAAATGAGCCCTTGGACCCTACCTAATAGGTAGGGGGGCTTATTTCCAAGGCTAGTGGGAGTTTTCCCACCCTTTTTGCCACTTGTTTGGTCACATCCATGTAAGGGATATGGATCAGTGTGATTGTTAAAAGTTACACAAGATTTGTTTTGTTATCAATTTAGGTAATTTGGGAGAAGAGGGCTAAAAGGCATTTTACCCTTTCTCTCTTTTGTTTTGACATCTTTGACCTTGAAGGAAGAGTGGGGTGAAACATGACAATCCCCTCATTTTTGAGGATTTTTACTTTCTCCTCTTCAAATTCTCCTTCATGGAAATAGAAGAGAACTTTTTTGGGAGCTTTTGCTTGGATGCTTGTGGATTTGGAGCTAGAGTTTGCTTGAGTCAAGAAGTGGAAAAGATTGAAGTTGGAAAACTTTTTGGAGAGCTTTTCTTTGAGGTAGGCTTCTTGAGCATCTATTGCATGAGATATATCATGCTAGATATTAGTTGTGTATTTGGAAATGTTAGTTGTTACATGTAGAATTTATTTGTTGTTTTATTGATTTTCCTCCCTCCATCATATTGCATGATGGAATTTTTGAGTCATGGGGGAAGAGAGAGAGATTTTCCTCTCAATCCTCGTAGGCTTGATGGGAAAGCCTTGTAGGATTTTAGTGACTCCCCTCAAATGGTTTGAGGTGGGGAAGTTGGTTCATTTGGCTTGAACCTCCTTCCCCATTCTTGGTAAGGAAACCCTTTTGGGGTTTGAAAATCCTTCCAAGAAGGATTTGGTGAAAGGGTGGAGAAATAAGGAGGGCTTGAATGAATTAGGAGAAATAAGGAGGGTATGGAGATCTTGTTTTTATGCAACTATTGTTGGTTACAACTTTTGGAGAACTCCTCTCCTCTCTTCCCCATTTGTTTTAGAGGTAGAACTTGGGTTCTCCTCTTTTTCATCTTTGTAAAATTTAGAGTCTTGTTTATACTTATTTTGTATTTTCATGTGGATGTATCATTGTTTGTTCACCCTCATTCTTGTGCATAGTTGTGGATTGTTGTCATATTTCCCATGGGCTTGGGGGAGGCTAGTATGCATCCCAACCTTGGGAAAAGCATGTAATGATGCCTATGGTTAGGTGGAAAAACAAACTTCTTCTCCTTGTTTGGTTTCCTTGAAGGCATGTGCATTTGGATCTCAAAGTTGGATGTTGGTTGGAGCTCTTGGTCATCTTCACTTTATTTGTGGATATTACCTCATTGTAACCCCTTTTGGGATATGGCTTGAAGAAAAAAATATATACTTCCTCTTTGTTGCAAATTCCTCTTCCTTTTTGCATTGGAAAATCAATTGTAAGATTTATATTTCATTTGTATTTGTAAACCTTCTTTCAACTTGGGAAGGAGTTTGTTGGGTGGTCTTCTTAGGTATTTTAGCATGATTTTGAAGTATGATGTATTGAGGAATTTTTGCAAAAGAAGCCTTGTAAAATATTGTACTCCTTTAAAATACACTTAGTAGAATATATTTACATTTCTTTAACATGCTTTGTTTTTGGAATATTGTTTTGACAAAAAAAAAGATCATTTATTGGAAATAAAATCTATTTGGTTATATGAAGTTTGCTATTTAATATTGAAAGAAACTATTACCATTTTGAAATATACATCTCTTGTAAATTATCATGGATTTAGAGAACTAAGTGGAGCTAGATTGAAAAGAAAATATATTAATTGTTGGAGATTTTTATTTGTGTTTAAATCTGAAATATGTTTTTTATAACATTGGAAATGAAATTTAATTATTAGCATTGAATCTCATGAATAATACTTTTTAATATATATATAAATATATATATATATATATATATTATATTGATAAAATTTAAAACCAAAAATATATATTTGTAAAACGAATCTATTTTTTTATATTGTAAAATAGGTTGGGGGAGGATGAACCCTCCCCTCCCCATCAAGCTATGACCTTCTCCCTCGCCCTCGCCTGTTGCACCCCTTTCGTGCCTGTCCCCCAACCCCCTCACACCATCTCCTACCCTTGTCCCTGCCGCCCCCTCTCTACCCCCGCATGACCCTCTCCGACTTCCTCCACAGTGCTCCCCCTCCACCACTTCCTTATCCCACCGACCTCCATGCACTTTGCCCTACCACGATACGCGTAGCCCTTCCTCACCAGATCTATATATTATATAATATATATATTATAAATATATATATATATATATATATATATATATATATGTATATATAAACCCTAGCATATATGTATGTATATATATATATATATATATATATATATATATATATATATATATATATATAAACCAAAACCAATAATAAAATACAAGGGGAACTTGAGATCTCTTCTTGAATATTCATGGCTTCTCCCAAAACCTCACATTTCAAAATGAAGGAATGGAAGAGAAAAGAGATGGAAAATAAAACATAGAGAAAGTTAGGGCAACATTAGGGCAAATTTCAAATCAAGGGCCGAGGATTAGATTAGATGCAAGGGCCCGTGTTTACTCCTACCCATCTTAAGTCATGAACTATTTATGGGAGTGAGAAAATAAATTAAAAAGGGGTATGGGGCAATTAAATAAAAGGGGGAGACTAATCAAGTTAAAAGGGTTGTATAGATTTAATAAACTTTGTGTTTTTAAATTTACACTTAGTAGGATGAAATAGACAAGTTGTGTTGGGCTAGTGTTTAGGAAACTTCATAAATAAATAATTAATATGAATATGAGTTAAATATTTATGAAAAAGGGTTAAGTAGAGCATTAGTGATTATTGACCACTTCAAAAACAAATTACCCCAAATTTTTAGTAATTTCTGGTTTGATTCCGTTGTCCGGAGGCGGGTTATAAAGTCTTCTCCTCTCCTACCTATTTGTCGATTTGAGGGATAAAACAAACCACATATAAATAATTTATCAAACATAGCATTAAAGTAAATAAAATAGATGACATTGAACATGGATATAATATGGAAACACCCCGAGGGTAAAAACCTGATGACAAGAAAATTTCCATTTACTAAGAAACAACAAATTTACTATCCCGTACATCCCCTTCCATCATTTCTCTCCGAAATCATTCACCCGAGGTGAAAAATAATATGGTCCATGTCCATATTTAAATGACCCCAAGGGTCATGAACAAATTAAGTGATAGGTTATGATTAAATCATACTTCAATTTAATAAATTAGTTATGTAATAACTAATTAAACATAATCTAAAGTTTATATTAAATAATTAAGAATATTAAATATATTCTAAATTATTTAATTATAAACTAAACATTATAAGCACTTAATATTATGTCTAACAATCCCCTTAATATTAAGTGGGGAACCATATGCCAACATTACTGTTTGTACAAAGAAGATTTACAAATCCATAAACCATTAGTGAAGGTTTATGCTAACATATCACTTTTGAAGGATTTATAACACCTTCATCATGCTCAACTTACCTTTTGGTACAAAAGTATTTGGAATCCATAAATCAGAAGTTATGATTTAGGTTAAGCATGATTTGTGAGACTACATCTCATGGTTTCTCATGAAAAATTCTCAAACCGCATCTCTAGGAGCCTTTTATAACACAAGGACCTCCTTTACAAATAGATGCAACACATTGGATTGTACACTATAAACTTAGAGTTATAAGTTTACAAAGATCATAAAGATATTTTTACAATGCTTTATAATGGAGCAGAAGTATAGAGGAGAAGGAGATATCAACCCCCAACATTAGGAGGTGACATTGCGATGCACACTCCCCTCAATTCCAACTCTAAAAGGCCAAGAATGGTACAAAACTTACAGTATTTTACAACACATAATGGTTTGTTAACATAACTACAACTCAATCTCAAGACAAGAATTACTGGAGATATATATCACCGTAGAGAATCTTCTCTCGGATAAAGGGCATCTAAAATTATATATGCTTCGATCTCTGATGTTGAACTATAGTCTTAGCAAGATAAATACAACTCTGGCTATCACATAGAAGAGGAATAATTCCTTTAACTTCCATGTGTATCTCTTCTAACAACCGCTTCAGCCACATGGCTTCTTCATTGCTTCCATTGCACTTCTCTACTCTTCCTCAGTAGAAGAAATGGAGACTATTTGTTGTTCCAAGTAATGACACCTGCACCAAAAAACTTGAACAAAAATCTAGATGTATATTTTATATCCATCACAACATCAGTATGGTTAGAGTAATAATATTCATATAGATGTCATAATAATCATACATATAAATCATGATTGATTTCACTTTTAACTATCTATAAAAGTTAAACACTAGCTATATAACAACTAATATAATAATATGCTTAGCAACTAACCATGTTATTTTACAAATATGTTGAAAATTTCAACATATTACTCTTGTAAAATATATTAGATGTAATCAGTATTAGACGTCTCCAATATAAACACAAAGGCATACCCAAGTGTCATATTATATACATATAATAATATTTTAGTAATAACATATTAGGAAATGTTTTATCAAAAATGTATATATCTTCATTATCTATTATAAGCCTTTAAAAATGTGATAAGATTGATAGATATCTAGAAGTTGGTTCAGTTTGCATGCACAAAAAACTAATCACATAACACCGGAAATAATACAAGACTCCAATTTTATTCATCCAGGATGTTTTATTCATATGAGAGATTACATTATATAGAGATTGACCTTCCTATTATGGTGGAGTCAAATCTCATCTTGAATCCACTTACCTCTCCACAAATCTCTCAGCTTATCCCTAGGATAACTCACTCAATTCTATCTGTGAGTTGTTTATTATAACTTCACACTATATTATTATTAAATGAGTTTCACATCTCATTTAAATAATAATACACAACATAATTTATTAATAATGTTACACAATATATTCGTAACATTCACTCCCCTATTGTTTACATTATTAATCCCTATTACACACTCCCCTAATGTGAACAAGGTAGAGAAAAACATTCACACGTCTTCTACAACATGCCTGCCTCTGCATGCTCATGATCTTGGTACGCTAAACCTATGTTCACCAAATACGAACCCCTGTTCGACAAAAACAGACCTCTGTCCTAGGTACGAGCCCCTACTCATGAACCTCTATTCATCCTCTTCAAGAAAAACATGATGCTACTTTTTCTTGTGCTTTTATCTTTCTACTACAACATATTTACATCAAGAGTTATAAAAGGAAATACAACTCTGAACAGGAATGTGACATCTGTTCTTATTACAAACAATGAAACACACAACTGAAATACTTGGCCACCAAATCAATACCGCGGCCTCATCGATGGTGCCTGACGAGAGGTCGCCGATTGCCCTCCTGCCTCCGTTGCCTCCAGCCTCCATCTACTGCTGCTTATTTAGAATAGAAAATCGTCAGAATTATAACCATCACCCAAAGGTTCTTCTTTATCACTGTCTTCTTCTTCATTAGCAACCATGGCACTTTCTTCTATTTTTCCATCAAGTAAATCTCGTGCTCTTTTCTTGCAATTTATAGATAGATGTCCATCTTGTTTACAATAGTAACAAGTGATATGTTTCTTTGTATCTCTGAAGTTGATCTTTGTTTAAAAGAAGATTTAAATCTCCCTTTATCATATGACTTGTTTTTACCATACATTGCAGTTTCTTCTGGTGTAACATTCTTATTTTCTTCATCTATCAGTGAAGAAATTAGATCTTCTAGGCTGGGATTGATCTTGCTCAAAGTAAAAACAATGTTTGAATAGTGAGATGGCATACTATTCAACAAAATAGCTTTTGCATCATCATCCTCTACTTTAATTTTTATCCCTGATAATTGATTCAAAATAGACCGAAACTTACTTATATGTTGTACCATGTTTTCTCCTTCATCCATCTTGAGTCCAAACAACTTCTGCTTCAAGGTCACTATTGCGCTTCCGGTTTGGGATCCAAACAACTTGTTCAATGTTGTCCAAATGAAATTTGAACTTTTTGAAAGGTCTATATGATGCAAATATGCATCAGACAACCCAAGTCCAATGATTGTTGTTGCTTTACGATCTCTACTCTCCCATTTGGTTGCTTCATCAACATCGGTTGGTTTCTTGAATGTTCCATCCGCAACGTCCCACAAATCTTTGTTAATGAGTGTCAACTGAGTTCGTACTTGCCAAGTGTGAAAATCCTTTCCATCAAATTTTTCAACATAACCCAATTTATCCATTATGACTCTCCACAATTTGACACAAATAGGTGTTGGTTTCAACCGAAAATACACCCTTACAATAATAATCAGCTTTATATTTATTCAAAATAATAAAGCATATCAGATTTTAATTGCTAGAAATCATCACTATTTTTTTGCTACGAATAAATAGAAACCCATGTCATAATTGTTTCCATGATTTCTCATAAAATACGAAATGAATTTCTGTAATTTTTTATAGAAGTTTTACAAAATACAAATTAACAAACCCAAAAATTTCAAGAAATTTTGAATCTGGTTTTTCGAAAAACGTGAATTACCGGTCTTTTTTTTTCAAATCAGAATTCCGAAAAAGGCAATGAACGCTTCAAAACTCTCATATCTGCATCTTAGAGGCTGCAATTTTGTCCTGCAATGAATCTCATAAATTTTCCTAGCCTGCTCTAATACCAAATCTAGAAGTTGGTTTAGTTTGCATGCACAAAAAACTAATCACATAACACCGAAATAATACGAGACTCCAATTTTATTCATCCAAGATGTTTTATTCATATGAGAGATTACATTATATAGAGATTGACCTTCCTATTATGGTGGAGTCAAATCTCATCTTGAATCCACTTACCTCTCCACAAATCTCTCAGCTTATCCCTAGGATAACTCACTCAATTCTATCTGTGAGTTGTTTATTATAACTTCACACTATATTATTATTAAATGAGTTTCACATCTCATTTAAATAATAATACACAACATAATTTATTAATAATGTTACATAATATATTCGTAACAAGATAACATATTTGAATAGATAACCAAATCATGCAAGAATAATCACCTGCAAGAATAATTTATGACTTACTCCTCCTTTGAAATTGAAAAAAAAAAAATACTTTGTGAGAAAAAATATGGTTATTACGAAAATTTGTATGATCAATTTTTTGATAGAAATTAGGTTTTGCGGAGAAAAAAATTGCAAAAAGAGTTTAGAAACATTCCCTCATCATTGTTTAAACTATGCTAGTCATATATTGATGAATTTCTATTATTCACGCTAAAATTTAACCTTTCAAACAAATATTCTAGACATAGAACACATTAGTTTGACCATAAATACATCATCTCTAGTTGAAATGTACGTGATTTTTTTTTAGTTTTTACAATAAAAATATAACTCGCTTGATCATCATTAAAAAAATGAATATTACTTCTTATTTCATGAAAGAACCATAACAAACAAAAAAATCTTTCATAATACAAATGTATTGTTAATTTTTAAGTTTACAAAAAATTGACTAAAAGAATATATTGAAAACAAATGTATAATTTTTATTTTTTTTGGGAGCATAACTCCTTTATAGAATTATATTATTTAGCTAGGTCAAGTTTACCAACTTGGTGAGTTGAGTAACTTATTAATGTAGCCAAGATCACTAATGCCCATGTCAATGAAAATTCAATCAAGCATTAAACTTTTCATTACAACCGAGGTGAGTCCTAGGGCGAGCTCTGGGTAGTAGTGCTTTGAGTCTGCAATCCAATCAACACGGTGAGTTAGGGCCGAGTCCCATGGACTCAAACAAAACAAGTAGTGGAGTGACCCAAGTCACGCCACTAAGCATTTCATTCATGGATGTTAAAACTTTAAATGAAACGCCACCCCAAAGAATGAGAGATAAAAATCCCTTTCAATATATATATATATATAACGTGGCCCAAATAATGATCTCGTCTAAAATATTTATTTTACTACAAACAAGAAACTTGATGTGTTCCAGTCTTAACAATATTCTAGGAGAAGAAAATACGATAGATATTAGCATTGCTCCACCTTATGGTAGAGATCGCGACTCATGAGTACTTGAAAACTACGTCGGAGTGGATAATAATGTTATATTATTCAGAGTTGTAATTTATAATGAAATGTGTATTATTTTAAACTCTTTTGAATTTTTGTAATGGAGAGGAGAAATGTAATGTAGTACAACAACAATAGTTAACACAAAACACTCAGTGTTATGCTTTTATGTATGTTCATTCCTGTTATGACTCAGTTGAATCTATAACCTCGTTACAAGGGCAGCCAACATTGGCATAAGATGTGTCATGTGATATAGTGATGATGGGTGGATTGCCATTTAAAAGTTTCATAATATCTGCAAAAAGTTATGAAATTGTTAAAGAAATGAAATCTTGTAGTTACCATTACAATTTACTTGAACGTAAATAAATAAATTAACAAATTAGCTCTCTAATATTCTCCAAAGAATTGTGTAAAAGAGGTCTGAAAAATAAACTCCCTGTTTTGATGAGTCATTGGATATAAAATAATATAAAATATGTGTTTTTGATGTAATTTTATATGGTTAACAATATGTGGTCATAAGCCAACATTAAATGCATACAAAGAATTACTCTCTCTCTGTGGTAGACTACAGGCCTAGGAACATATCTTGCTTAAGATGAAAAATTGAGACATTAAACCTACTCTTGCTACATGATGCACATGCATATTGGCTCATATTGGGAGGGTGGAGAGCCTGCATGCAAAGCTAGGAATGTATGCAAGGATTTACAGGATGTTGATGGATTTATTGTACTGTACATAATATTGCGGTCATGGATATGGTATTTTGAGGGCCTTGGATACAATATTAGGTGAACAAATGAGTGAGGAAAACAAAATATGGAGACTCTAAAACAAAATATGGAGACTCTACCATTCTTAAAACGTTGAAAGTAAATATAAATATGGTTTTTTTGGTTATTTAATGACGCAATTGTATACTCCAAAACAATTCTAACTCAAAACAAAAAATTCCATAATACTTTCCAACCCTGCCAAATAAATTACTATTTAGTTTGTGTTTCCACGTTGAAAAGCATGTGTGTAAAATAGTTTAACAATTTTTGCTTACAAGCTTTACTATACAAATTCATTTTCTTGGACACAGGTTGTTCAGGGTAGGCCACAAGTTACATATAGTTAGAATCTGAAACATCAAAATTCTATTTGGGAGGCATGGTAAATATTTTGGGAAACCATTTCTTAATTTCAGGGATTGTTCTCCGAGTTCAAATTGGAAAAACCCTCTCGGGGTGAGAGTATAGCTGTTGATGGCGATCTAACATTAAAAATGATTCCTTCAACAGACCATCTGCAGTCTCATAAAGATCTGCTAAATTATAAATATATTTAATAGTCTCCATTGTCAAACAATTCAATGCAATGAATGTGCACACAGTCTCATCAACGGATCCATGTCAAAATAATGAGCAGCAACATAGAGTTCCTAGAGATAATCAGGATATTCATTGTCAACAAGAACTCCTTCCCCAATATATATTGCAAGATGAATAGCCAAAGACAACAATATTTTTTAGTATTCTCCAAACGTATGGAAAATTTGAAGCTTTTGGGACAGGACGTGGAGAGTGTGATCCATGTCTTTGTACCTACCATTGTGAGCAGTGAAAACTATTGCGGAAGTAGAAGCAACGAGGTAAAAACAGAAACATGGAGGCTTCTTTAATAAGGAGACGGAGATATTTTGACGATTTATTAAAGGGATGGGTCGGTCAACGATTTCACCAAACTCATAGCGGCTATTGAAGGAAAAATCCAACAAGCTGCACACAAACAAATCAGCCTAGGTATGGTTTTTGAAAATGATCCTTCTACCAAACCGATTTTCTAGTATCCGACGCTGGAATACGTGGTAGATTTTTTTGGTCCAAAATCTGATGCAGGATAATGAAAATGAGAAAACCTTAAATGAAGGTTGGTTTTCTTTTTAGACGGATAAGACCAAAAAAATAGGTATTCCAGCAAGTGGATGCCTTCTAGGGAATTAGAAGTTTTAACATATGATGCTTTAGGGGAGAGGCACCAGTTGTGGTGCAGGGTCCAATAATGGAGATAGTAGGTGAAAAGACATTCACCAGTTAAAAACCTATTTAGAATGATATATGAATTTAATACAACCTGACTGTGTTGTATTGTATTATTATTATTTAAACATGGAAGCATGTTATGTTGAATAAGACAATTTTAAAATTAGTCAATATTCTCTTATTCATTGATAGAACTAAAAATATATATTAATTTATATACAAGTGTACAAATATCAAGTCTATGCAGTCAACTATTCATTAAGTAATATTTTCATTTTATGTACATCATATCTATTACAGTCACTTCAACAAGTCATTTCTGAAGACTTTCTAAACCAGATCTCAAATATAATGCACTCTTTTTGATATAAGAGTCTTCAATCCCTAGTAACCACCTGCATAACAATAAATGAAATTATGGTCAGGCTCACCTTTCATAGTGTTTAAAAACTCAGTACCATATGAACAATAAATTGTGTAACTAGCTACATAAAATAATAAAAATAACCAACTAAAATATTATCCATTGGATTAAATCCCAATAAATCTCAACCATTCGATTGAACTATCATATTGAATCCATGTCAACTAACATCAACCAATCAGAATTTAGGATGATAGAATAAAAGATGAAGGAACAATTACAATTCCAATTGTTCCTGCAGTTTTCATCTCTCAAAGTTGAAGAAGTGAGGAGCAAGCAAGCAGTTCAGGTAAGACACTTATGAAATACAAACTATTTCATAATTCAAGCCCTCTATTTATTTTTTTCAAAGTTGCATATTGCAAAGTAGTGTTGTATATGTCGGAGAGTTGTATAGTCCAACACTTTGTATTATGCTAAGTAATGACTATACATCGAATGAGATATATAAGAAAAATAAACAACATAGTAAATTCTTAAGTTCATATTATGCTAAGTAAATTACGAGATACGATATACAACACAACTGAAATGTACAACACTCTTTGGAATATACAACACTCGCTGGAATATAAGCACATAAGTGTTCTATAGTCCAATAATGTTGTATATTACATTTCAAATTCCCTATATTGTTCATTTTTTCTATATATCTCATTCTCTAGTGTATAGTCATCAACGCTATATTGGCATAAGTTTAATTGTATACATAAAAAGTTAGAAGTATGAGCTGGAGAAGGAGAAATAGCAGAGATAGTTTTATCTCATATTATTCTATCTAAAACAAAGCATGCGTACAGTATTTATAGGACCAAAATCTGTACTGACTCCCTAACTAAATGGAGAAGATCCACAATAGTTGCAGAGAATGATGGAAGAAGAGATAATGTGATAAGAAAGACACCTATGACACATCTAATAATCAACGTATCCTAACATTCCCCCCCTTATTACATTATTCTTGCAAATGTGACCTCTGAAAGATTCAAATTTCACTTTTCCAAGAGATTTAGTGAGAATGTCAGCAACTTGTGCTTCAGTAGGACAATACTGGAGCTGAATTTGATGGTTCAAGACGTGCTCTCGAATGAAATGGCAGTCAATTTCAATATGCTTTGTTCGTTCATGAAAGACTGGATTCTGCACGAGCTTCAACACACTCTGATTGTCGCAATAGAGAATAGGTGACTATTTTTCAGGAATTCCTAGGTCATCCATAATGCGACGTATCCATATCACTTCACACACAGCTCCTCGTGCGGCGCGATATTCTGCCTCTGTGGATGAGATAGAAACAACATTCTGCTTCTTGCTTATCCACGAGATAGGTCCAGATCCGAGATGAAATATGTATCCTGTAGTTGACTTCCTATCATCAATGTATCCAAAGATGGTCCGAGTCGACATATCCCCGTAGGAAGAATTGATCATTCTTTTATATTCCAGCACTATAATTAGTTGTTCCTGACATATCTCAAAACATGCTTTGCTGCATTCCAGTGACATTTCTTTGGCTCTCGTGCATGAACTCGAAAGATAGCCGACAAAGATAAAGCAGAGATCCGGTCTCGGTGTATGTCAAATAGATGAGCCCTCCAACCAATTGCTCAGTAGAGAGTAAAGCATCTACTTGAGGTGAGTCCTGGAATCTTGAAAGTTGCAAGCCTTTTTCCATGGGAGTGGATATAGGTTTACAATCAGACATTCTATACTTTTCCAGGAGTGTCTTGGCGTACTTTGTCTGGGAGACAAAGATGTGATGCTCCTTTTGCCATATTTCCAAGCCAAGACAGTAATGTAGTAGCCCCAAATCTGTCATGTCGAAGGTTCTTTTGAGATCATTCTTTACAATATCAACCTGATCTTCTGAACTACCAGTGATCACAAGATCATCTACATAAACAACCAGAATGATAATTTCTTTGCCTACCTTCTTTATATACAAATTTGAATCTGAGGGACTACGAGTGAACCCATGCTGCAAAAGGTGATCGTTGATCTTGATATACCATGCCCTGGGAGCTTGTTTCAGTCCGTAAAGAGATTTGATGAGACGACATACCTTTTTAGGCTGATTTTCATCAACAAATCCTTCAGGTTGGGTCATGTATACTTCTTCTTTCAGATCACCATTTAGGAAAGCACTCTTGACGTCCATCTGCTGAAGTCTCCATCCTTTCTGTGCTGCAAGTGCACAAACTACTCTGATGGTCTTCATCTTCGCAGTGGGTGCAAAGGTTTCTTCATAGTCGATGCCTTCTTTCTGAGCATATCCTTTGGCTACAAGTCGTGCTTTATGTTTGTCGATGGATCCATCTGCCTTATATTTTGTCTTGAAGACCCATTTGCAGCCTATGGGTTTCTTTCCTGTAGGCAGATCGACAAGTTCCCATGTCCGATTTTTCATGAGCGAGTCATATTCTGTTTCCATAGCTTCCTTCCACTGAGTTTGACTGAGTGCTTCACGAACATTATCTGGCTCGGAGCTATTCATCAGTGAACTCATGAGTGCAAAGTTTACCTCATTTCTTGTTTGACTCCTTGTTTTGACTCCGGATGATGTATCTGGGAGTTGTTGCAAATTTGAGTCCTTGATAGTTCTTTGTACCCACTTTGGATGAGAACTTGACTACTTTTGAGAAGAACTATGTCGTTGCCGTGAGGATTGATGTGGAGTCACATTCTCCAGTTCTCCAAGGTCAACAAATAGTTCTCCTGGTAGCATTTCTTTTCTCTGAGTAGTCTCCTCCAGCTCATCATCTGATTCAGAGACTAATCGGTGAGATGTGTTTGGAAGTGGATCTTCTGTTGATACTATTGAGTCAAAGGATGACTCATCACAAACCACATCCCGACTCTCGTATATTTTCTTTGTCTCAGGATCCATGAGATGATACGCCTTTGAGGTAGTATTGTAGCCAAGAAGGATACACGGAGTGTTTTTGGCTCTACCTTCTTTCTCTTCTGAGCTGGGACATGCATGTATGCTGTGCAACCAAATACTCGCAAATGAGAAATTGATGGTTTTTACCACTCCATACCTCTTCTGGCATCTTGTTTAGTAGAATCTTTGTTGGTGCCCTGTTGAGAAGATATACAGCCGTTTGTACTGCTTCAGCCCAATAGCGTTCTCCTAGCTTTGCAGTTGATAGCATGCAGCGAGCCATCTCCATCACTGTGCGATTGCGACGCTCAACAATGCCATTTTTCTGGGGCGTGTAGGGAGCAGTAAGTGTTGCTTAATGCCGTGATGGTTTAGGAAGGCCAAGAACTTATTTGATGTGAATTCCCCCCCTCGATCTGAGCGGAGTAGAAGAAGTGGTTGTCCAGACTCTTTGACAACACGATGATAGAAGTTCTGAAAGTGTTGAAGAGCCTCACTTTTCTGCTTTAGGAAATATACCCACATCTTGCGAGAGTGGTCATCCACGAACAACTAGAAGTATTTGTATCCTGAAAACGAAGCAGGCAATGGGCCGTTCAGATCGGTATGAACTACCTCCAGACACTTCTTGGCATGGAAGGTGCTCACTTGAAATGGATCTCTATGTTGTTTTCCTGCAAGACAACCAGGGCAAATAGGCAAGGAACTGGACAATTTGGGTAGTCCACGGACCATTGCTTTTGAACTCATCTGGTGCAGTGAACCGACCGACAAGTGTCCATATCTAAAATGCCATAAGGCAGTTGATTCTATTGTTGAAGCAGATAAAGCTACTGCAGAAGATGAAACAGTATCTAAAGCAAATAACTTATCTTTTACAAAGGCTTTAGCAAGAACCGTACCTTGTCGGGAGATTAAGCATGATTTAATGCCATTTTGAACAAGAAATTCAACCTTAAGGTGATGATTCAAGAGCTGAGTAACTGACAAAAGATTGCTAGTCAAGCCAGAACATATAGTACCTTTCAGAAGTGTACATTTTCATGGCCCCGCAGGAATGGTCACATTCCCTATTCCTTTACAATGTACTCTTTGTCATCCGCTATCCGAACTCGATCTCCAGCTTGGCTCTTCGTAGTGAATCAAATGTACTTCTTGTCACACCGACATATGCTTGCTTGCACACAAAGTCTATCAACCGATTTTTTCTAATGGGCCGAGAAGTTTGAGAGACGAGTACAAGATTCTTACTACAATGGGCTCCTTCTGATGTCTCCTCATCAGAGTCATCATCTTCTTGTTGGGCTGCAAGATGTCCTTTTTACTTTCTCCAAATGGGGACGCTGCTTGACTTTTGAAAATCTTCACGCCTGGATGTGCTTGTATGGCTTCAAGGCCCTTGTTTCAGTTGTTGTTGCCAGCAGCATCGGATCAAAGGTCGTCGTGAGTATTGGTTCTGCAAATGTGACACCATCTCTTTGACTTTTGATCTTTCTGTTTGGATTGCGCTGGATTTGGCTTCTCTGGGGGACCTTTCCGATTCTTCTGGCCACGATTAGGCTTTGAGAACAAGGCTTTGTCCTGAGACTCCCCATGCGATGAAGTGATAGCTTCTTCCTGCTGCAGCAAATTCACAAGCTCTTCGAATGTCACTGTTTGTTTAGACACATTCAGTGTTGTAACAAACACTCGAAATTGAGAAGGGAGTGCTCTCAAGGTGATTGGGACGAGTAGTTTATCGTCTACCGTTTCACCGAGCGCCAATAACTCCGATCTCAACTCAGCCACGCGACGCAGGAATTCCTCCACTTTCTCGTCAGACCCCATAGAGAGGGTGTGCAGCTTCGACTGAAGATGAAGAATCTTTGTCTGATTTTTGGCTTCATAAATGGTTGCCAACTTGTCCCAGGCCTCCTTGGGTTTCTCCGCATTCCGAACATGCGGTTGCACATCATCACTGATACTGAGCATTATCAGCATCAAGGCTTTAGCACAAGCCATGTCATATTTTATTAGTTCATCGGGGTCATGGGAGCAGTACGCACTCGTGTGATATTCCCCATAATCCTTCAAACTGAAGGATTGTCTTCATTTTTGTCTTCCAGGCCGCAAAATTAGGCCCTTTGAGCAATCGAGCATCGATGTAAGTAACTTCGAGCGTATATCAGAATAATAATAAAAAAATTTATTTATTTGAAAAATTATTACAATTTGGACTCACTGTCGAGAATGACTGGCTTGTAGATGCTCGCGATATTCGCGTGCTGTGAGACGGCGACGCTTTGCAGGGCGTTCTTCTTCGTCGTCACAATCTGCGTCGTATCCGCTTCTAATTCTTCCCGTACTCGCTTTGCTTGGCAGCTGACGTCGAAAAGAAAGTACTCAAGGAGTCCTTCTCGAACAAGTTTGTCGAATGCAAGATTGCCACAATTTCAAGCTCGCTTCAAAGAAAGAAAGTAGAACCCGAGCTCTCAGAGCTTCTCCACGGTGTTCTCTGGCTGGCGAGTTGATGTTGTGGCTTTCAGCTGTGGCGACCGTGTTGTTGACGCTTTCAATCGAGTTGTCTACACTCGACATTCGATGTAGTGTAGAAGAGACTGTTGTAGACTCAAAACTACCTCGACAACGATTTGAAGGTCTCCGCGCACGTGCTGCCTTCCTTCAGCAGGTGGCTGAGTAACTCTCCACGTCCAGCTGCAGTGGTCTCCAACACGCTCAGGCAGTCTCCACGAAAGAGTTGTCTTCAACACGCTCAGGTTTCGAACATGGCTCGGCTGGCCGTGAGTTCGATGTAATTGATTTAATGCTTCCACGTGCTAGAGGTCACATCTTTAATGACAAGCTCCTCATAATTCCACCAACCTTCCAAAGCCTTTACTAAACATCACGTTTAATCCTCCATGTGCATCGACTTTGGGGCTAATCATCTTGAATGTTCTAGAATGACTGGATATCGTAAACTAGATCAGTGAAACTTCAGCAGTTCTCCACGTGAACAGCAAGATTCTCCACAACAATTGCAAGTTTCTCTACGCCTAAAAGCTTCAGTGCTTACACAGTTGAAAGTGGAAATTTGTGCTCTACCCACCGGATCTCGGGCCTCGACACTCCCTTCCAATTCCACCACGCTACACCCGAGTCGTTGAGCTGCTCGGCATCGCCGCACTGTTGCAGTGGAAGTTGCAGCAACCCGACTCCAAGATCTTCTCTTACTGCCTCGTCTGCGCTTGGGCAGTGTTCCCGACTAGTCAGAAAAACCTATCATCATCAGTGACAGCGGGAACAGGCTCTGTCGTTGAGCCATACACCAGTGTGCTAACAGTCCACGCACTCACTCCTGGAACACACGGATGTGGCCGTGCTCCTCGACAACGAAGCCGCCTGATGACACTCCTTTGCCCAACGCACACAGTCGTCAAATCTGAGTCGCTCTGATACCAAACTGAGAGAGAGCTAGAGAAGGAGAAATAGCAGAGATAGTTTTATCTCATATTATTCTATCTAAAACAAAGCATGCGTACAGTATTTATAGGACCAAAATCTGTACTGACTCCCTAACTAAATGGAGAAGATCCACAATAGTTGCAGAGAATGATGGAAGAAGAGATAATGTGATAAGATAGACACCTATGACACATCTAATAATCAACGTATCCTAACAATCATATTCCAGCAGTCATTTTTGGTATATTTATAGTTTCTTTTCCAACAATCATCTTTCCTTCAACAATTAGAATTGAGTTGATAACCATGTACTTCTATTTTGTATTTCATGTTGTGAATCAAGTATTTCATTTACACCATGAGAAAAGGTGCTATTGCTAGAAGATCAAGGAGGCCCAAAGTGAGAGGTGTACAATTATCACATAATGTAAGTGATGAAGAGGATAATTCAACACCAACCGGTATTGAACTGTAATGTAGAAACCCACCCATTGTCTCGGTTTAAAGAACATCTGCAAAAAGAATCTTAGTGTCATCTCGAGGTTGGAAAAAGAAGATATGGAAAAGGCGATAGATGATGTTGAGTTTAATGGGTTCTCAGTTAGAGCAGCAGCAAAGAAGTATTCCATTCCACCCACATCATTACACTATTGGCTAAATGGTCTCACCCACACAAAGAGGAGGGGTCCTCCAACAGTTCTAACTGAAGAAGAAGAAGAGGAAATTGTTGAATGGTGCAAAGAAATGGCTGATATGGGTCATGGCTTGGAGTTAATGCAGCTAAAGGCAAATGTTGCTCAGATTTGTGAAACAAGACAAAACCCCTTCAGAGATGGGTTTCCTGGTAAATCATGGTGGGCTGGATTCAGAAAACGTCATCCAGACCTTGCAATCCGAACCGCTGAGGGACTTGACAGGGATAGAGCTTTAAACTTGTGCCCTGCAATAGTAACCAAATTTTATGATAATTTGGCCAAATGCTATGGAACCTATTCATACGGCGCTCAAAAAATTTGGAATTGTGATGAGACTGGTTTGTAGGCTGGGAGAAATTGTGGAGTGCGTGTAATTGCTAAGAGGGGCAGTCGTAATGTCCCAAAGGTAATACCAAAGAGCAGGGAGTGGATCACTATATTGTGTTGTGTCAATGCAGAAGGTTTGTCAACCGCAGGATTTTATTTGTTCAAGGGAAAGAGAATGGTAAAGAATTACATTAAAAATTGTGAACCTAGAGCATGTATGACTGCACATCCAAATGCATGGATGACAAAGGAATTTTTTTTAAATTGGCTATGTCATTTTGCACGTTCAGTACCAGGAGGTGTTTCTCCAAATAATAGACACCTATTGATATTTGATGGCCATGGCAGCCATGTAGCATTACAAACTGTGGAGGAGGCAAACAAATTGGGCATTGATTTGATAACACTACCAGCACATACTAGTCATAAGTTGCAACCTCTTGATGTGAGTGTGTTCAGCCCTTTCAAGACATATTTTAGAGTTGAGAGGTCCAAATGGATGGCAGAGAACAAATGTGTAGATGTGAAAAGGAATGACATCTCTCGAGCTTGTAAGTAGAGCCTTAAAAAGGCACTAACACCATATAACATGATTACGGGTTTCAAAAGAGATGGTATTTGGCCATTAAATTATGATGCTCTCCTAAATGACATGGCATGCAGCTAGGCATTTGACATGCAAGGTGAGGAAGATGTTGATGTTGTCACAAACATTTTGAGCCTATCTCAACGAATAAATCTTGAATTAAATAATAGTGAAGAGGTGGTACCTGAAACTCAATTCATGCAAAATGTTGACTCAAGAGATGATATGGAAGCAGCTGCAACACATGGAGTGGAGCTAAACGGTGCTCTTGGAAACCCAAGTAACATCATCAATAATAATGAGGGGTCTACAGATTTTGTAAGTAAAAATGATTTTTCCTTGCCAAGTCAAGTTAACCCACCACAATGGTTAGAGGATGCCATGAAAAACATGGGTTACCAGCTACCATCTAGCACAGAAAATCAAAGCTTAAATCTACCTTCCTTTCCTGAAGGACTAGAACAAGAAGCAATAATTCATTACTATGCAGATGTTGGAGATGAGGATGAATAAGATGAAGTCGAATTTCAAGAGGATGCTTAGGAAAATGAAATAAACTTAGAAGTTAGGAAACATGAACCTCAACACCCTAAAGAGATTGAAATCCAAGATGGACGTGGTAAGTTACTTTCCCATTTTCTACAACTTCCAAGGGAGATCATAAACAAATCAGATGGTTCTATTATACTGAGTAGGCATTCACAGATTTTGACTGCACCTGAATACATGGAGCTATTGGTTGATGCGGAAAGAAAGAAGGAGGAACAAGAAAAACTAAAGTTAAGGAAAAAAGAATTGGCACAAGAAAAAAAGGTTGCTAGACTTGCAGCAAAAGAAAAAAATTGCAGGAGAAGCTTGAAAGAGAAAGGGGGAAGTAGGCTAAGGAGCAACAAAAAGAGATTGAGAAGGCACACAAGCAACAAAGGAAAGAGCAAGAGAAGAGGGAGAGGGAACTTGCAAATCAATTAAGGGAATACGAAAAGAGGATGCGTGTAAGTTCTCCAACTGATCATGAAAATCGAAGGATTTTTCAAGATATGTTAAATATTCAAATTCTAGGTTATGCTCAAATTGGAACACCTCCATCACTTATGAATAACTCTTGTACAATTCCATCTTGGTATGTATCACCTCATTTACTTTGTACAAGTTCAAGCAGTCCTAGTAGTTCATTTCCAATGCCACCATGGATGCAAGCTTCAGCAGGAAACCAACTCCTTTGTCAACAACAGGGAAAATCCCTTATCAAGCGGACAACCAAATCATTTTTCAGCAGGGGGACCAGATCCTTTATCAGTTGGGCAACCAAATGCTCTGTCAAAAGGGATTCTAAATCCCTTTTCAGCTGGGCAATTGAACACTTGATATCGGTAGGAAAAGAAAATCCAAGTGCAGTATTGAAAGAGGGCGATATTACTTATACTAAGATATTGAACATGTGCTCGTAAACAATGTTTATTACCCCATATGATGATGGTAGTAATTTTGTTGGTGATACCATTTTGCTAGATGTATTCACCGAAGTCTTCCTATGTAGTCTCTAAAGTTATTTGTGCAATATAAATTTTGTGTATGTAATCAAAATACTTTCCATCCCTCTATGTATACAATTAAACTTATGTTAATATATCAGTATGATGATGCTCTATATTTTACACCCTATTTGGCGGTGTAATCAGAATACTGATATAAATTTTGCGTATGTAATCGAATACTTCCCATCGCTTTTATGTATACAATTGAACTCATGTTAATATATCAATATGATGATGCTCTATATTTTACACCCTATTTGGCGGTGTAATCAGAATACTGATATAAATTTTGCGTATGTAATCAGAATACTTTCCATCATTTTATGTATACAAGTAAACTTATGTTAATATATCGGTATGATGATGATCTATATTTTACCGCCTATTTTGACATCCCCCAAAACGCGGCTCGTACACATGGCACTGACCTGGAAATGAGGTGGCAAAGGAATGTAGGAGGTCAAGAATTTAGTGTTGCATATTCTAGTGGTGTTTTTACTCGCCCACGTGGCAGTGATGTGGCACAGTGATTGTGCAAAGATAGGGTGCACCACAACCGGTGCATCTCCCCTAATAAAGCAACCACCCAAAAAAATCATGTGATAGGCTAGTTAATATATTCAAAGTGTTAAAATAATAAGTTTGACCATAAATTTTAATGAATAAAATGTGGGGCGGTTTAATTTTATCAATCTCTAAGGTAAAATTCAAGTGAAAGGATGTTACGGGCATTTGACCATGTCAAGCATTTAACAAGGGTTTTAAATAATTTATAAAATAATAACTTAGCATATGGTAGTTTTCAATACGATGTCTTACAATTAAAACATAACAACCATAAGGAGGGGCATTAAATATAATGTTTATAAGATTTTAATTGAATTCTATTCAGCAATGAGTGTCCCAGCATCGATCACAGCTTTTAAGGGCATATTAATATGGAGGTTGTCTCCTCTTTAAGAAATTTATATTAAATCTAAATTTTATTTTCCTACACATATTATTATAGAAAATTCATACTAATGTCATTTATAATTGAGAGAAAAACAACATTATTTCATTTGTTGTTTGAATTATTTAAACTTTGATGTAGACCGCTTAGTAATACAATTTACATAGATATACAATTTTTACAAGATTTAAAAAAAAAAAAACCTGTGTATAGATCTGCATAGCGATAAGTATGATAATTATAGTGTTAAAAACACTTAAGTTTTTTTAAAAATAGGTTTTTAACTTAAAATAGCCAACCTATGATTATTTTATATAGAAATATGTTGGTCACATATATAGGTTTAGTATGAAAGGGGCCATATGTACATAGGTATTGAATGAAATTATTCCACCATATATAAATGTCTTGAAATTGAATAAATTTTCACATGGGCCAATGTAAAAATTCACAAGCCTATTTCCAGGGAGATTTTTCTCTCTCTCTTTCTGGGAGACCTTATGTTAAACTAGAATTTACTCTGTAATTTTACTTCTTTCTTCACATTGAAAAACTATTCAATTATTATTTAATTAAAAATTATCTTCTAAATTATTTAAATATAAACTAAAGCTTATAGGAACTTAATATTATGTTCTAACACTATTTACCCCCTCCTCCACAATCGACATCCCTCCTCTACACAAGCATCTTCCTTCCCCACCACCATGTCAGTATTCACCTAAGTCTTCTCCACCTCCCACTCGTGAACCATTGCACTTTTCACATACTATTAAACCACATGATATCTTATGTACCTTATTGATAAGAGGTTAATCCATTTACCTCCCAACCGTCATCATGCCCACACCAATTACACTATCATTATGACCATCCTTTTTGAAATTTTTGTCACATCAATCACCATTGTGATGATGAATTTTATGCTCTCTATGATAGACTACAAAAATTATAATATAAAGGTGTCATTTCCTTACACTCCCTATCTCACGAGTGATCTCTCTCTTCTATTCCACATAAGTGAGCCTTTGCCACTATTATCTTATCTCATTCACCTCCTCCTAATGTTATTATTTGTCCACCTCCTAAGTTCATCATTCATCCACCTCCTCTAGTTTTCCCGCCTATAGCCACATCATCTCACCCTACACATATTGTTATTGCATCTCATTGGATTCCTAAGCAGCCTGCTTCCACACTTCCTACCATCACACCTCCCATTATTGACACCATTTCCTCTTATATCTAATTCAGAACCTATACTCGTACTACTACTATTAGACATGCTTCTACTACATATCTCAGGCCTCTTCACCTCTGGTAGATGATGTCCATTTCCATCTCATTACCCAATGATGCACTCGATGTTCTTAAGGTTCATACATGACTGTTGAGGGAATTGTTACTAAAATGAACCCCATTCTCACATTGGGGAAATCAATTTTCTCCCTCCATCATCATCACATGTAATTTTAAACATTGTTATTTTATCTCCTTATTCTATAATTATTGACACATCATTATTTTACTCTCTTATCTTATCTAAATCACATTTCCACTTCTATTTATCTACCACATTACATCACATACATACATTTCTATTTATCATATGTTATACCATCTACCCTTATTAATATACAATTCCTATTCACTTTATTATTTAGAAATTCTTTCCACATCATAATGAATTTAACAACTAGAATTATATATTAAATCAACCATTCCAACAATGCACATAAAATCTAACAAACTAAATAATCACTACCAAGTGTAAATCGTAATCATCATATAGTATACATTGAATATCAATAACACATACGACATCAACATGTGTCTATTTATACATATATCATATCCAAAATTATAGTTACAAAATAAAATCGCTAGGGAAAGCCCCATGGATCATTACATCATATATCATCCTCACTACCACTAGATCTAGAAATGTGGTGGTTCTAGATCTAGAAGTTTCACCACTCACTCTATACATCGGGCCTCAAGACCTATATCTCTCTAACTAGCTCCATAATATAGAAATATCTTCTGTCCCCCCCGCATATAGGCCCCGTAAATGCACATACTATATATATATACATCCCGAGATAGGCCTCCTCCTCCCACATCCTATCTCACTTGCTTTGTCTCTATGTGAACCTCATTGTTCTTGCTTAATAAAAATGTGCATGTGGGTGCTTATATAGCCACCAGCTCAAAAAAATGGGCATGCTCATCCACAATCATGTCTAGCCAATCTAGCATTCCTCCTTCCATAAAGCACATCCACGGGAACATTCTCGTGTCAACGTGTGTATAAAGGTATCTACTATCAACTTCCAATAGGCATTGCTTGTAAATCACACAACAAAAATTAGCTATTAATTCATCAACTATATTAATCAATCAACAACTAACAAACAACAATGAATGATACTTACACTTCTCTCGCACCATGTTATATCATCTACCTTAGTGGTAAGTTCTGGGCTTTCAACTCCTCCAAATTTCTGCTCATCTACCACTGGAAATAGAAACACCCATCGGTGTGTCTCCCACGACTGAATATACACCTAATTACACCATGTGTCATCCACATGTATAGGCCCTATGGTTAGATCCGCCTCATTAGGTCCTAGGGGTACTATAGGGCTTGGCCTCAACCCTAGTCATCTCTCCACCCTAGTAGATCAACACCATATATATGGATTTGGGGTCACATCATGGACCATGTCGAACTAGCCAGACACTTGTTCACCCTGGGATAACTCTATTACCTCATGTAACCAATCCTCTAACCACATGGTACACCAAATACACTACAACTCAACACCATCCTCTAACCACCCTCCATAGTTTCCATATGGTCTCCATATAATGGAACTAGGGCCCATTTGATCTATCATCGATCTATATGTGGTCATATCCATCATCGTATTATAGGTTCTAACCCACCTCGCCTGTAAGTATCTCTGGCCGAGTCCAATCGGCCTATGGCCCACTAAGTGGCCTCAATATAACTATATTCTCATATATTCACACATGCAATAAATTAGTAGCTCCTAATCCACCTCCATGATCCTCCTAAGTAAACCTATATAATTCCTTGTATAAATGTGCTAACACGCATCGCCCCCATGTATATCTAATACCATGCTCCTCTATCTTTGTGATAAATATCATGCATCTTGTATAAAATCCCAACTCCATCATCCTCCATGGCCACCGATAAAGCTAATACCACTGCAATAAATTTCCACAATCGTGGAACCCCAAATCTCATAATCGTAGCCAAGACAATATATGTCTTGGCATGTACTATAGATAATGTAAAATATCATTGTGTCTTCCTCATCCGACTACGACCATCCAATACGGCCATAATCTATACTCTATCTCCAACAATAGGAAATTGTAGTATCCTATATACATCCTCTAATGTCACCGTCATCTAGCTTGTCGGTGCAACGTATAAGTATCCACACACCATCTCTCACACAAAGTAGTCAATAAAGGCATATTATGGGGTATCTCCCACAAACTAGTAATCTACCCTCATCCGACATGGTCCAATATCTCCCACTTATCTTCTATCAATCTCAAACCAAGTAACATTCTTAAGTGATGGCCCACATTGAACTCCTTAGAGTAAATATATCTCTACACAACACATACACACAAAAATTCAAAACATTAGCATGCTGTAAAAAAACAAAATTACCTATAATGACATCAAAACAATCTAAAATCACAAAATTGTGTGAAAACCCTAGCCCTTGGACAATAACACCTGCATACACGGTCACTTATGCCTAGAATCGGATCACTAACACCAAGAACTGGGTGATAGTGTCCCAAAGGAGAGAAACACTGTCTAATTCTGTCTTAGTAAGAAACACATAATTGTACACAATGTAAAATTTTACTAAAACTGATAAAAACAAGCATATTTGACAAAAATTCCAAATTTGGTCACACATACCAGCTCTTTGATCGTATACATAACCATGACCTCTGCCACCCTCTTGAATCTCATTTTACTAGGTGCTCTAACTCATGACATCCTCGCATCTCAAAGCTCCATATTTTAACCAAGATATGGGCATAAATGAAATTACTATTCACTATTTCCATATTACTATATATAGTAATTCATATTTACTCTATATTATAGTCGCTAATTGCCACAAGTATTACAACTAATACATGACAAACTACTCGGCTTGTATCTTGATCCTCGTTACTCTGCTTTCCTCCCCATTTCCTCCATCTGGATCACAGCTCCCCCTAACACCATAATATACAAATTTCACCATTCTATATTCAACTATGACATATGTACTAATTAATATATACACATAATTTGTCAATACTACTACCTCTCCTATACTATCTTTCATTTACTATTACAAATTTTTATAGCCTTTCTTTTATCTCAGTGTTCATTTATCCACCCTTCACCCTTTCATTGAAAGGGGGAATATAATTGAGATCATCTTATAATCAATCTTAGGATATAACATAATTAATCAACACTCCCGATAAACTAATATCACAATTTTATCTCGATCTCATTCAAACATGGTTACAACTATTCCATACAATAGTCAATAGTTACTACTATTTCAAATCTATCCCCCCTAATGACCTAATCTAGGGGAAAATTAAAACATCTCCGTGAGTAATCTACTAAATACATCTTATTCAATCAAATCATATCACTCATGTCAATCAATCAATACAATGATCATAATTACTATCCCTCCTATACAACCTAGCTTGGGATCCGCATTACATCACAATTTTTTTCCATATGACCTAACATGGAAGCCATCTAATACTATTCAAATTGGAACACTTGTTACTATAGGAGTGGAGGAAATGAGTTGTAATTTCCTTTACTACTAACCCTATGTGGGTTCTTTAATCGGAAAAACATGTTACAATTATAACTAATCAAAACTAAATAGGTAAAACAATTGGTCTTTATCCGTTTAAAGTGGTTTGAATTTTTGGAGAAGCATCATGAAAGGATAGAAAAACATACCTCTCTCCCCAACACTCTTCCTTTAGTGGCACGACACCCAAATCCTCTAATTATCAACAAACCAGTTGGGAATTTGTCACTCCTTGCCCCCTCTATCATGTTTGGAAAACAATCCAACATCTCCAATGACATCACAACTATGTGTCCAAGTTTCTCCATACGATAGTTTTCTATCTTCTCCTATGCCACATGGGTCAAAACATTGATACCTAGTTTGCCACACTACAAGTTTCTATATTCTACGTAGACTCTGCAATATGGCTTCTTTGGAATCTATACATGTATGTTCCTTACTTCCTTTACACTACTTGAATTTCATTCAAATAACATAAAGGTACGGGAAAATATAGACACCAAATCATGCACATATTACTATTTTACTATGCCATCAGTATGTTGTTATATGCATGAATCTTAAGTAAGAAAAGTATTCACTAGTGACACTATCTTTTATCCATCTAGAATCTTTGATTGGGTTTTACTGTAACTCTCTTCTACATCTCTCATTTCTGTATCCACTTCTAGTGAGGTCACAGGGATCCATGTTTGTCTATTTTCTCACATTTATCACCATTTATCTTAGGACAGTAGCACACACTCTGGACACTAGTACCCATGCACTTGTGTCTATTATAGGTGTTTTTGTGCTGTTTATTCTTTTTTACACTTTTTTACAAATTTTGACATTTGTGGTTGGCCTTTTCCATTTTCTTGTTTATCTCTTGTGTTCATAGTTGGCCTTTTGTTTCACTAGGTTGAAATTCAAACAATAGACTCATATATATACACAACATACACACTATTATTCGGATGAAAATTCAAAGGGGCCATCACATCTACAAACTATCGCTACTATCAAAAGGGACTATATTTTGAGTTGCATACACCTGTAGAAGAAGGGGAAGTGCTGAATGTTGGTGTGAGTTATCCTATGAGTCCTCCACTCACATATGGAGGGTTATCTCACATGGGTTAGGTTTAGGGTTAGGTTTAGGGTTTTCTCTTGAGTCATACACTAGGGTACTCAACACCCTATATGTATCCCTTCATTTGACATTTATGAGTATGCCAAGACACTATGTTGTCTTTTCTCTACATGTGCAAGCTTTGTTTTGTTATACAAGTTATTTATTTGTTGATCAATTCTTCCTTGTGATTGTGTTGGAGCCATTATGATTCAACTAGAGTGCAACTTAATCATGGTGCATAGTTTTCGATACGATTCCTCAACTCTTTCATGGTATCAGAGTTGAGATTGGGTAAATGTGCACTCATCATTTTTTTGAGTTGTGATTACTCTTGTTTTTTTTTTTTGTAAACTCCTCGTGCAAGTTTTCGATCATTATATTATGGTTTTTCCTTGCTAACATATTTAACTTATTGCTCTTGGAAATTTTTCTGTGTTCTTCGTGCATGTGCAGGTATTCCTGTAGCTTTCGGGGTTTAGTGTTTTTGCTACATTTAGCTAACTGCAGCTAAATTTGGAGATTAGTTAAAATAGAGGTTTATTTTTCTGGTTTTTTAAATTTTTTATTAAACTCTAAATTTTTTCATCTTTGTTTTTGGTCTCTTCTATGTTTGCATGGTATTTTGCAGAATACAGGTTTAATATTCAAAATTTGAAGGATTGGTTTTTAGCTTAATGAGCTCCTTCATTCACCACCGATTCTTCCAGGTTTTCTTCTTACGAGCTGAGGCCGAGTTTATCCTCTGTGAATCGTGCTTTTTCCCTCTAGCTCATGTCTGCCCTATGTTTTTTGAGGATGTTCTTTCTCACACTCATCTCGCTGGCTGCCCCCTCTACCTACATTTTTAGGGACGTGTTCCTCCCAACCATGGGGTTTGCAAACCGTGGTCGTGTTTTCTTCTAACCGCTGACCTCAAAACTAAGCGTGGTCGATTCAACAAAAAAATCTTCAGGGTGCCCCCTCCCTCCTCCTCCTCTCCACCCTCCTCTAGTTTTCTCCTGCACAACCTTATCCATCTAGCAAAACCTTGCACAACTGCCTCTCGGTAAGTTGTTTCCATTGACTATGCTTTCTTGGTAAGTTTTTATTTTTTTGGTAAGTTCCTTATGATTTTTGATAAGTATTTTTTAAATACTTTCTAAATATTTTAAAAACAAAAACTTAATCTTTTTTAGTTAGTTTTTAAAAAGCTTTCCATTTTTAAAAAGCCTTCCATTTAGTGAAAAAGCATGAAAGTATTAAAAATTAGAATACTTTTGATTCTTATTCAAAAACTTAGACTACTTTCTAATTAGAATACTTTCTACTTTGTGTTTTTTTTTTTTAAATTCAACCGATTTTTTTTAAAATTAGTTGAATAATTTAAATTTTCATTAAAAATGGAAAGTATTTTTAATATTTAATTAGGATTTTTTAAAAAAATATATTAATTAATAAATCATATTTAATTAGATTTAATTAAATCTAGCTTCTTTAAATTGTGATTCTCATTTACGGTCAAGTACTAATTTAAAATCATCTTTAAATTAACATTCCTTATCATTTTTTTAGTCCAAATAGCTCTAAAATTAGCTAAATCGAAGTTTCCAAACCGTAATTTTTTTAACGTTATTGTCAATTTTTTTTACTACTAATCATGCATTCAAGTGTATAGTGACACTGAGAGCACTTCTTGACTTCCACGCACTTTCCTTCGCATTCTGAAGATCATCGAACTCATCCTGAGTTCATCTAAACATTGTAAATTACCCTTATTATTGCTTGCGACTAGTGAGCGCATCCACCACAGTTTGCAGCAAGGGGGTCTCCATTTGTGATATGAGATGCTTTTTCTCACAACCAAGATCTGATTTCACCTCCTTCCTAGTTTTTAGCAATTGTGCTTGTGTACGGTGTCACTTTGCTGCACTTCCCGAAACATGATTGTGGTCTCCTCTCTTGCACGTTATTACGTTGATTGCAAGGTGAGTTACCAAGTGTTTCTAGACACACGCTCGACCCATTGTATTCAACGCACTAAACTATAAAGTGCCAAAAGCAGGGGGTTATTATATTGTCTTGGGTGGTTGTGTTTCTTTTCTACATTTCTTCTCTCTCTTTTTTCACTATGGATGCACTTTCAATTCCTTTGCTTACATTGTTCAACTTTTTTGAATGGAGATCAAAAATAATAATGAAACTAAGGGGTAAAGGGTTATTCCGCATCACCATGGGAAATGAGACTGAACTAGATGACGAACCTAAAAATCTAAGTGGTTAAACCACAGTGATGAAGCTTTAGGTCTTCTTTGCATGTTTGTTTCTCCCGACTTGCTCTTCCACATTGAGTCATCTGAAACACCTAAGTTTGCGTGGACAACGTTAGATGAAATGTTTGGACAACACGATGACATGAGAGCACATGAGTTGGAAAACGAACTACTAGGGTTAAATCCTAGTGATTTTGAAAACCTACAAGCATTCTTCTTCAAGGTTTGTCCACACTAGATCGTTGTTAAAGGAATGTCAAGTAGAGAAGAAAGATTCTCAACTGATCTTGTTGATTCTCTCTAAGTTAGGTCCTGAATATTTTGTCTTTGTGTCAACTTTTTATGCTATAAAAGCTGCCTTGGGCAAGGATTGGAATATGCCCTCCTTTGACTATTTTTCATCCCAACTCATTCGAGAACAGGAAAAACTCATTCAAATGGGGTCTCTCAAGTCCAAATCACATGCCCTTGTAGCAAGTACTAGTAAGGAAAAATAAGACTGAAAAGAAGAAAGAAAAAAAGGATCAACCTAAGAAAGAAACCAAGACCGATACTAAAAATAACACGAACACTTCGACTTCTAAGCCTAGAGCACAGAAAGACAGTATTTGTGTTCCTATTGTAAGAAGCCTGGTCATAAAGAGCATACGTGTATGAGAAAACAAATTGATCACCTTACTCAATTACTTGAGAAAAATAAAATAGGTGTTCCTGAGTCTATCAAACAAAATGCTCCAAAGGCCGAGTCTTCCACTGCAAAAGGTTCTAAATCTGATAAGAAGAAAGGAAAGGCCCTTGTAGCCAAAGTTGCTCCTTCATCGACGTGGATTATAGATTCTAGTGCCTCACACCACATGGGTTCTTCGCATGTTGAGTTCTCCAACATCGAGCCTTGTGGAATGTCCCAAATCATGATGGGTAATGACAAAATAGTGTCAGTTTCTGGTAGTGGATTAGTAGAGATGGATGGGGGAACATTCAACCAAGTGTTGAGTGTTCCTGATCTCTCTACCAATATCCTATTGGTTTACCAAATTAATCACCTTGGTGAAGGAATGCGAGTGGAATTTTGTCCTAACTCGGTGATTATTCGTGAGCTTAATGATGACACTACAGTGGCTGAGGGAAAGGCGGATCACCGTTCACGGTTATATACCTTTTCCCACTTTACTTCTGATTCTATGCCCATTTCCTTGCTCACTCATTCAAATGAGGTTAGTAAGCTATACATGAGTGTTTCAGACATCTAAATTATTGCTACCTTGAACAATTGAGCCAAAATGAAATGGTCAACGAGTTACCTCACGTCAAGTTTTCTAAGGGTCTTTGTGAGGGTTGTAACTTTGAAAGCATCCTAAAATAAATTTTACAAAGGAAAATCTTGAGAGCTACTCGTCCCTTGGATCTTGTTCACAATGATATTTTTGGTCCATTTCCATCTCCTTCATTTACTAGAGCTCTTTATGTGCTAACCTTCATTGATGACTATTCACGATATACTTGGGTATATTTTCTTAAGCTTAAGTCTGAAGTCTTTGAACATTTTCAGGACTTTAAGGCTCTTGCTGAGAAACAGGAAGAATGGTCTATCAAGGTTCTTTAAACCAACAATGGAGGTGAATATGTAAACAATAGGTTCATGGATTTCTATACTTCTGAAGGGATCTCCTTGTAGCATATAGTTGCATATAACCCTTCACATAATGGAGTAGCGAAAAGAAAGAACCATACTCTTAAGGAGATGGCCACTTGTATGATTCACTCAAGAATCTTCCTCCACATCTTGGGTCAAGCAAAGAATTGTGATAATTACATTCTGTAACCGTGTTCCACACAATGCAGTAAGAGGGATTACACCCTTTGAAGCCCGGTTTAGATGGAAACCTGATGTTGAGCACTTTCGAGTCTTCGGATCCAAGGCTATGGCTTGATTCCCAAGAAGAAACAAAAGGCTTTGAACCACAATCCAAACCTTGTATCTTTGTAGGTATCCTAATGGCATGAAGGGATATCATTGATGAATCCTACTTCTCATGAGTCAGTATATTGAGAGAAGTGTCAAGTTTGATGAGTCTTCTTCACTTCTACTTCTCCACCTATTGAGGTTCTTCACTCATTGATTCAGATTCGACTCATCGATGATGATACTTTGCGAGCGTGCTCCTTTTCTTGATCCTCCCGACCATCATGCCTCTAAGTCTTCCGATTTTGACAAGAGTGATGATGAGGACTATGTCCCTTCTCACTCAAGTGAAGAATCTTCGACTCGAGCCCGATCCTCCTGGTCCTCTTGGGCTAGGAAAACTTTGTAAAGTTTTGAGATTTAGTTGAGATACTTCGGATATGAGACATACTCACTCAGATTTCGTTAGACCCCACTCTTTCTTTACCTCTCTTTTGATCCACAAAGATTTCCAGGAGGCTTCGGTATTCCCGAGTGGGATTCTACCATGATGAGGAGTATTCCTCTCATAAAGAATGATACTTGGGATCTCACCCCTCTTCCGAAAGGAAGAAAAATTGTTCGGTGTAAGTGGGTGTTCTAAACAAAGTATGGAGTAGATGGAGATGTTGAAAAGTTTAAAGCATGATTAGTAGCTAAGGGTTTCTCCCGGAGATAGTGGGGTTAATTATACTTGAAACCTTTTCTCCGGTTATGAAGATGACTTCTATTCGACTGACCCTAGCCATTGCAGAAAACAGATGGAAAGTCCATCAAATGGACGTTAAGAGTGCTTCCTTCATGGGGACCTAGAGGAAGATATCTACATGGAACAACCTCTGGGTTATGTCCATGATCCCTCCCTTGTTTGTAAGTTAAATAAGTCTCTTTATGGCCTTAAAAAGCCCCTCGGGATTGGTATGCCAAGATGGAATCCTTTTTACTTACATCAGGGTTTACTAGGTGTCACTCTGATCCAAATGTTTATATTCTATGGAAAGATGACTCCATACTCATTCTTGTTCTCTATGTTGATGACTTGTTGATCACAGACAGTTATTCCTCTATTATTGATTCTGTGAAGATTAAATTGGCCAACAGGTTTTCCATGATTGACTTAGGTTTTCTTCATTACTTTCTTGGGATCCAGATTTCACAATCTAACTCGAGAATTTTGATTTTGCAACCTAAGTATGCTCTTGATTTTTAGCTCATTTTCAGATGTCCGATTGCAAGTCTTCTCCTACTCCTTTTCTTTCCGGGGTTAAGTTGGTTTCTGATTGCTCTACTCCCTTGGTTGATGGTACCCTTTATCGATAGTTGGTGGGGAGCTTGATTTACTTGACTCACACTTGACCAGATTTATCGTATGCTATGGGATCATGTCTAGATTCATAAAAGAGCCACATGAATTGCATTGAAAAGAAGCTAAACATATCCTTCATTATGTTCATGGCACCTATACTGATGGCATTCACTATCATGGAGGGGTGGATATTGACTTGATTGGGTTCACATATTCTGATTGGGCGGTGACTTAGATCATCAAAAATCTACTTCTGGCTATAGTTTCTCTCTTGGTTTGGGTCATATTAGTTGTCTAGCAAGAAGTAGAATGTAATTATGATATCATCTATAGAGTTAGAATACAGAGGAGTAGTTAATGCTACCACAGAAGCTATTTGGCTATAGGGTATTCTGATAGAGTTTGGCATCCACTTTTGGCGGCCTACCATTATCTACTATGATAACACGAGAACTATCTCTATTTGTAGAAATCCATAGTTCAACATCAATAGACGAAGCACATTGAGATCCATATGCACTTCATACGAGAGCTTATTCATGATGGTATCATCATATTCAAGACATTCAGATAACCGATCGATTACATATTTATTTACCAAGCCCTTCACCGAGATGAAGTTTCTTCACTTATGATTTATTCTTGGGGTGAGTTCTTCTACAACTACTCATCTTCTTCGGGATATGTATTTTTTTTTCTTCTTCTAGGAAGATGTTGTTTGTATATGGGCACCTTATCAGCCCTTTAGTTTTCGGGTCCCATTGAGACATCTTTTTTACTTGTTTAGGAGAGTCTTCTCTTTCTGTCTCAATCATCATAGCCACTACCCCAACTTTGATGAAGGGGGTGTTAGTGTGAGTTATCCTATTATTCCTCCACTCACATATGGAGGGTCATCTCACATGGATTAGGTTTAGGGTTAGGTTTAGGGTTTGCTTTATTGAGTCATGCACTAGGGTTACTCAACACCCTATATGTATCCATTCATTTGACATTTATGATCATGCCAAGACACTCCGCTATCTTTTCTTTACATGTGCAAGCTTTGTTTTGTTATGCATATTATTCCTTGTGATTATGTTGGAGCCATTACGATTCAACTAGAGTGCAACTTAATCGTGGTGCACGGTTTACGTCTGATTCGTCAAAATTTTCACTAAATTTCATACCACACATTTGCATCAAATATAATTATATCCGATTATCTTAGCATCATTAGCATGAGGGGAAACTTAAGGAAATTATCACACACACATTCACACAAAACTATATGGTGTCCGAAATGTATTGCAATGCTCAAGACTAAGTTTACTCATCGGGTGACTATCAAGGTTATTCCGACTTCACATATTATATATTTTATGAAAATATAATGTTCTTGTGAGCTTGTATAGATATCTAGGTTTTTTTTTCAAGATATGAGTGTGATTAAAACCCCTAACGGTGAAGTTAGAGTGACAAAGTAGATAATGGAGCGAAGACCCTCAAACTTAATAAATAGAAAATTCTAAACATTCACAAAGACACTAGTGCCCCGACGCTCTTGTCTTATTGTGGGTGCTTATTTCTCACAAAATACATAGTCTCGTAACTCTCTATCAGCCACTGTGACATCATTCCCAAGAAGATCCAATACATACATAGTCTTAACCGCCTCTTGACTAAATAGGAAGTAACTAAGTCATCTATATATCTCATTTGCTTATAGTTTTACAATGTTTGAGTAATTTTCATTTATATATTTCTATGTATTATCATTTGTAGACCACTTGTTATATTAGTTACTTTGAAATTAGATTTAATTCTATTTATATTAAATCAATAACATAACCAAAGTGCAAGACTAAAAAGGTAAAGAGCGCATCACTCACACATCTTAGAGTGCAGGGACTCACACATAGCAAGTGTGATAATTTTAGGTCACAGAGTGTAAGACTCGCAAAGTACAGAGTCACAAATCATAGAGCACATGAATCATAGAAAAAATCTATAAAAAAGTTACAGATCTCAAAAAGAGAAATTATGAGAGGTTTTTTTGCTCTCATTTCTAGGAGAAAACTTATCTCCATTTTTACACAATAACAACTATAAAGATATTAATATTTAAAGGAGGAGGTTTTCAAGCACAAGACTCACACAAGAAACACCAAATTCACTATAAATAAAAGTACAAACCTCCAAATGAGAAACTAAAATATGTGTATGTTGTTCTAATTGATAGCAGGATAAAACTCTCTCCATTTTTACATAACAACAATAAGTGAGGAGATATCTCCATTTTAAGTTTCAATAGAATAAGGTTAAAGGAAAGTAAATAATAAAAAAAATACAGGTTCATTCAAAATGTGATATATCCCTCATTTATAAATGAAAACAATAATTTCAAAAAAAATTAAGAATCTTAGAACAATGAGTAACAAACCAAGAAAAGATTTGAAAATATTCTAAAAATTGAATTCACAAGATGTTGATCGAATATTAGGGATGAGAATATAATGGAACAATTTTCATATTGAAATATTCAATCATGTAAGAGAAGACTTGGAAAATGGAAAGAAGTAGTTAAGTGCATGTGGAAGAGGTAGTTAAATCTATAGAACCATAATTTTGTTAAGTTTGGACATTTTATAATCTAGATTAAATACTCGAAATCAGCTATATCGGTTTTTCTTATAAAAATATTGGGATTTGATTTTTCTATTATTTGAATCCAAAAAGGTGATTTTTCGAATTTTATTTAGCTATTATTGGAATCCAAAAAGGGATTTTTTGGAATTATATATAGTGTATGAGAGAATTCCATTTTAGGAGTTTACAATTGTATTAAATGGGCATGTGTCCATTCTCATACAAACAAATATTTTTATAGTGTGTTTAGTGGGAATATGCCCATTCTCATATAAGAATCATAGAAGAAAAATAAACTCAATATAGAAAGAAAGAAAAAATTAGATGTGATTTATTTTAACTATGGGGTAGTGCGCATTTGAATGTTGTATATTTTACATATTTTGATCATATATATTTGTGTGACAAATGTTTAATTATAACGTGGATTTATTTGCATAGAATGAAGGTAGGAAATGTGTTATGAGATATTTACAACATAAAATGATGGTAATAAATGAATTTTTAAGAGATAGTCTATAAAAACTAATTTTAATATATTGTTATGAGATAGACTACAAAAAAATAAGCCAATTAATTTATATTTATTAATCAACATAATAGTAACAAGTAAACTCAATCAAGCTCAGTAATCATGGAAATGTGTTGTTATGAGATAATACAAGTCAATTTTTTTTTATATAAAATGATGGTAATAAATCCAATATTACTGATTTTTATGAGAAAAAGAACTAAATTTTTCTATATAAACTCAATCAAGTTCAGTAATTGTTTTTTTAAATGTTTTCGAAGACTAACATAAATTTGGGTGTGAACCCACATGATTTAACCATGTACATATTAAGTGTGAATTTTTTTCTATAATGCATTCAAATTTCCACCCCCAAAACCAATAACTTCTTTTCATGGAAAACAAGATCTTTGTATAAACCTGTCAAAGCTAGTTTTGAGCATTATATACTAATCACATCATTTGGATGAAATGTGAAGAAGAACTAAAAAATTGTAATAAACATATTTTGAGCACTACATACTAATAACCATCAATAACATCACTTCAAATGGAAAATGGAAAAGAAAAACTAGAAAAATGTAATAAACACAATTTTATATATTGATTTGTTCCATTGTTGTTTGAAATAGAGAACATCCCTTTAAGATGTCTCTTACATCATCCACAACCCCTACCAAGAATAGTTCTATAAACAACGATGACATAAGCCACTTATTATTTTTAAATTCTTTGTCAGAAACCTTTGGAGACACCAAAAAAATTCTTCAAGAACTCCTTTGTTGATTACATTAACTACAACCGTAGTTTCACATTTGTATGGAAATTATGGTGTTTTCCAAATTGTTTCCAAATATTTAATAAATTTGTCTCCCTCTTTTTTGCAATGCTCCATACCACAACAAAACAAAGGATGCATATCCACTTTAACTAGTTTTTCTACATTGGCATTTGTATCCAATGTAGACCATGAGAATGCAATTCGATAAAACTCTTTAGATACAAAAGTTAGAAATTGGGAAATAAACATTAATTATTAACTTGTATGTATTTCAAATATGATAATAATATTTCACAAAAATACTTTTACCTATTTATTTACATATATTTTTTGGATATTCTCTAGTTGTATCTGCACATAAAAATTGAAATTAATATATATTTATCAAATCGATTCAAACTAATATTGACAAGTAAAAATAATATTAAATTTTAAAAAATACTTGATAACTGTTCATGAGCCAACTGTCATAATTGATGGTGAAGGGTTTGATGTAGCTTCAATATGGGCATCTACCCATTCAATACAATACAAAGGATGTGAGAATTCGCTACTTCCCATTCTAAAACAAAGTGAATATTTAGAGGTATTAAAATGTTTGTTTGTCCGAGAATGGGCATATGCCCATTGTAAACATTCAACTACAACCAATATTGAATTCAATCATTTTAATAATTTTAAATATTATGAAACATATTTAATTTTATTTGTGTTCATCTTCTATGATATCTATATGAGAATGGGCATATACCCAAGCAATATTGAACTTAATCATTTTAAGAAATCTATAAAAGTTGTGAGAATGGAGAAATTTTAACTCTATTCTTCTGATTAAACTAGTTGTGAGAATGGAGAAATTTTAACTCTATTCTTCTAATTAAACTTCTAACTTCTATTTACATATATTCTATAACATGAAAAGAAATTTTAGGAGTAAACTATATGAAGGATGTACATCTTAATATTTGAACAAAGTAAACATTGTTAAGAATTAACATATACATAATGACTATAATAAAAAGAACACAAAAATCATAGAGGGGATGCACCTAGAGGTGTAGTTAGACATTTATAATATTGTTGGAGCATGATCTCCTGCTTCCGATTCTCCACCATAAAGATAAGTGAGGAATTATTTGTTTAATGCATTTGTCCCACCATGTAATATTAATACAGGGGACACATTAGAGTTACATCTCTCAATCATGTGCTCCAAAAATGCATTGATCTCGATCATTTGAAAGAATGTTCAGGATGAAAACTCCAATTTCATTCAGTTTGATAATATCCAAGGGCTCTGAATGTTTCCAATCTAGATCCACTATCACATCTTCCACCTCCATACTAGTTGAATTATGAACACCATATATGGAAAAAATAATTGACATCCCTTGAAATGCATTTTATGCATTCATAATTCATAATTGTTTATAATTGTATCATATTGGTTGGACTATCCCTGGCAGAGCCAAGTGTTACACTACATACCCTCTAGAGGGATCAAGCCTTATGTAGTTCTCATTTTATAATATATATATATATATATATATATATATATATATATATATATATATATATATATATATATATATATATATCCATTCACATTTAGGAAACATAGAAGAAGAATATATATTTTGAATGGTCATATGCCGATTCTCATATAAGAATTATAGAATATAGAATTGGAAGATGTGCATTGTGACAATTTCAACAAGATTTGAAGAAAATGTTTATGCTAATTTTACTCTCTCCACTTTATTTGTTAATCCTTTCCACTTTAAAACTTTAAGAATAGATATAAATTTAAGTTCAACATATTGTATTTACTTTCTTTTAACATGGGAAGGAATGGGAAGTTGTGCATTGTTACAACCTTTATAGAATTTGTGCCCATTTATAATGGGCACAAACACGCTCTCATACACACAAAAAAATTGTTTTGAAGTGTTTTAAAACTTTAAGAATAGATATAACTTTAAGTTCAACATATTGTATTTACTTTATTTTAACATGGGAAGGAATGGGAAGTTGTGCATTGTGACAACCTTTATAGAAGTTGTGCACATTTATAATGGGCACAAGCCCATTCTCATACAAAAAAATTTTTTGTTTTGAAGTAATTAATAATTGTATTATACTAGTTGGACTATCCTGGTAGAGCCAAGTGTTGCACTACATACCCCCAAGAGGGATCAAGCCTTATGTAGTTCTCATCTCAATATATATCCATTCTCATGTAGTTTATTTTATATAACTATTAGAAGAAGAATAGAGATAAATTTAATTCCATGTAGTTTTTATATAACTAATAGATGGAAAATCAGGATTTGCAAGGATGTTTTTTGGATTCCATTGTATGTTGCCCATCAATAATATATAAATGATGGGAAACATACAATGGAAGCCCAAAACAAATAACACCAGTAAATTTTTTAAAAAGGAAGAAAAATTACATCCCGCTGAAAAGGTATAGGGTTGCATAACATAGAGTGGACAAGGAAACTAACACTTGCTAAATCAAGTGATATGTATTGGTATTTTGTAGGAGCTACATGGCAATGAACAATATCAATTTTGAATGAATTTTCATCAAATAAAAAAGATGAATCTTTTCATCAATTTTGAGCTTGTTTTAATAATAATTTCTCTTTTGTAGATCACTTCACCTCTTGAAAGTGTGATTCTGAAATGCCTTTTTCTAGCATAGATAATTTGTCTTCTAAGCATGGTAAACATATTTTTGTCTTCTAAGCATGGTAAACATATTTTTGTCTTCTGAGCATGGTAAACATTTTTTAATGTAATTTTTTTGGCCCAATTCCTTATCCATATTCATGCGGTGGGCAACAGATGAACCAAATGAGCCTTATGTAGTTCTATTATTTTGTTTATAATTGTTACTATCATTTTGGCTAGACTAACCTTGGTGGAGCCAAGTGTTGACACTAAGTGTTGCACTACATACCCTCAAGAGGGATCAAGCCTTATGTAGTTCTATTATTTAGTTTTAGAATGGACTCAATCATTTTGGTTAGACTAAGCATTGCGTCTTTTGTATTTAATTGTCTCATTTTGGCTACTATTGTTTATTTTTTAACACAGTTTATTTATTAATTAAAGGTAATTGTTTTGAAACACATATTCCATTGCAAAATGAGGAGCAGCCCATTGTAAAACAAAGTAATCTTCATCTTCATGTCAAGCCCATTCGAAATGGGTAGATGCCCATTCTCATATAGAAAATGTAGAAGAACAAACGAAAGAAGAATATATGTTTAGAATGGGCATATGTCCATTCTCAAATAATAATCATAGAAGAATTGTGAGCATTTTTTATCTCATATAAAACATAGAAGAACAACATATGGAAGATCAATAGATGTTTAGAAGAGGCATATGGAAGATAAATATTACTTTGTTTTAGAATTGGGAAAATGCCCATTTAACATATAGAAATCATGAAAGAAGAATGACTCATAGAAGAAGAATTTACTTTTTTTAAAATTGAAGATAAGTTTCAGATATACTTCTAACTCTTCTCTGTTGATTTATTATGAGATGAAGAATATCATCTAGCTTTCTTTCTTTTGTATTTTGATCTGGGTATAAAGATAATGCCATATTTTTGATCTTTTGTATTTTTTATATGTGTTTTAAGAATATCACTTCAATATTTTGTAAGACTTGTATAGTATTATCCTCCATAGTTATAAAAGGATGCATCTAAATATGATCATTTCTTGCATGTTTCAGAGTCTCAACAAGATCATTCCCTTGCAAAAAATGTATAACTACATAGAAAAAATGAGAAATCATTCAATGTAGGTGAATCATGTCCATGTGTGTGTATATGTATATATGATATCTGTATTTTTAAAAATACAAGAATCCCAAAGTAGAAGGACCTAGGAAGGGTTACTTATTTTTTGAGCTAGGTGGCCTAGTTGCACAGGCCTAGATGGGCGAGTGAGATAAGTAGGCTGAGTTGGGCAGGCAAGGTGATCTTCTTATCTGGTGGCCAAGATGGGAGGTTAAGATCACCTTTTGAGATAAGAAATATTAAATGATGTATCTAATGAGAAAATGCTCATTCTCATAATTGGAATCATAAAAGAAGAAAAAGATAAAATGTAGCTTGTTTTATAATGGACAGGTGCCCATTCTCACAACCTTCATAGAGTTATTGAAAAGAATAAGTTCAATATTACTTGTATTACAATGATTAGAATTGGCATACACCCATTCTCATAAAAAAACTTTTTTATCTTCCATTGAATGGTTAGGTATCCATTTCTATAGAGGTATTAAAATTTTTAAGTTCAATATTGCTTGTATTGAATGGGAAGATGCCAATTGTCATATAGGAATCATATACCTAAAACATGGCTATGATATTGTTTAATATTTATATTTGTTTTTACCATGGCATAGTGAGACCATTAATTTGTAAATAAATTATTTACCACCTTTTATTAATTGAAGGTACTTGTTTTTCAAGCACGTCTTTAACCACCCGTTGGAGGGAAATTAAAAAAATTAATGGAAATTAATTCATGCCACTCCGTGGCACCATAGATAGATTGACGATGGTTAATTTTTATGTTGGTAGATGTCGTGGGAATTTTAAGGTTGATCGTGGGTCATCAAATATATTTCTTTCTTGTTCATCCTTTCCGTTTTATTTTTATCCAGTTTTCAATTTTCGTGCCGCATGTATTTCAAAAAAATACGAGATACTTATACAGCATACACACACACACATGGAGAGGATTCACTAGCATTGAATGATTTCCCATTTTTTCTGTGTAGTTAACCATTCAAGAGGGGTTTAGGGAGACTAATATTTTAGGAGAGGGTGTTAATATAATACAATTATTAATTATTACAAAACAAATAATGTTTGTTTGTATGAGAATGGGCTTGTGCCCATTATAAACATGCAAAACTTCTATAAAGGATGTCACATACACAACTTCCTATTATGCAACAAAGTTCCTTACCATAGACTATTTCATCCTATGAAGTAGAATGTTTGAGAAATATTTATGAGATATTGTTTTTCTCTCTCACTAAATTTTTGTTGACCCTTTTTGCTTTGGGCTCCCTCTATTTCATAAGACTGCATTTTGGCTTGTGAAGAACCATATTTGAAGAAAATTTGAGGCATATATTATTCAACTCTTCTCTGTTGAATTATTATGAGATGAAGAATATCATTTGGTTTTCTTTCCCTTATATTTTGTTCTCGGTTTAAAGATAATGCCCTATTTTTGATCTTCTATATTATTTGATCTGGGTATTAAGAATATCATTTCAATATTTTTTGAGACATGCGTAGTTTTTAACCTAATCGTAGTTGCTAATATATGGAGTTACATATAATTTAAATTTAAGATAAGTTTCAAAGATACTTCTAACTATTATCTGTTGTATTCCAAGTCCTTGGGTATAAAATTAAATTATAATGTTGTATTTTAAATCTTTTGCTTTAAAAATATCACTTCAATCTTTTGTAATACTTGCATAGTTGTTATCCTCCATAGTTATAAAATATTACATCTAAATATGACCGTTTCATGCATGTTTCAGAGTCTCAACATGATCACATTCCCTTGCAAAAAATGTATATGATTCTCCTTCTTGGTAAGATGGGGAGTTACCTAAGAAATCCATTGCCAATCCTTCATGCTAAGACGAGGAGTTATTTGTTATGTTTTTACCAAAATACAGTGGGCTTACCACCTAGGAGGCATTGCTTAGTTTCCAAATTGGACGTGACAAGTTGATCACAAAATAAATGATAATTCTATAATTCTTCTTTCATCCATAAAATGATATTTTTGTTCATGATCGATGTTCATCAAGGTTAGATAATATTAATAAAATTAAATCATTTTATCCTGAAGGTGAATCATTTACAACTTGGCCTTGCATCAATGGTGAATCATGTCAAGTAAAGCATTTTATCCCAATGGTGAATCATTTTCTACTTGGCCTTGCATCAATGGTGAATCATGTCATGTCTATTAGCCTTGATATCATATGTTTCTCTTTGCATTGTTGAATGATTTACCACATACGCAAGGCCAAGGTACACATGGTTTATCCTTCGAGATTAAATGTTGCACTTCCATTACTATGATCTTACCTTGCTGAACAAAAGTCTTATATTGTATAATATTGGGTATTAGAATGTTTATAATGGGCACAAGCTAAATTTTAATTCTAAATATTCTTAAACAAACTAAATTTTATTTCTATTATTCTACTTTGATTCATACATGAGAAGGGAATCTACCCATTCAATACAAGTAAATATTGAACTTAAATAATTTTTAGACCTCTATAAAGGATGTGAGAATGAGAAGTTAGTTTGTACAAGAACTTAATCATTTTAATACCTCTGTATAGGTTGTGAGAATGGGAAACTTCCACTTCAATAAAAGACAAAAATGTATGGTTTCCTGAGGCTGTGAGAATTTATACCTCTATAAAAGTTGTGAGAATGGGAAACTTCTGATTCAATACAAGGAAAAAATGTTTGGTTTCCCAATTCAATACAAGACAAAAGGTTTTTTTAATATGAGAATTGGCATATGCCCATGCTAAATGTTCAAATGAAAGCAATTTAGTACAAGACATAAATGTTTGTTTATATGAGAATTGACATATGCCCATTCTAAGCATTTTAATTTAATCAATGTTTTAAAAATGTTATTTTAGTATTATTTGTTTTTCTTTATTCTAATAAATCTCTAAAAAATTATATGGGTCTAAACATTAGGAAAATTAAATCATTAAAAGCATGGTTGGTAAATTTTTGTATAAAAATATCGGTCTCATGTTAGGCTTTATGTCACTTCATATTTTTAAATATTTTTTTGAATATGAATGTAATTATTGATGCTTTGCGACGCTACCAAACATTTATATCGTTTTGGTTGGACTAACCCTGGCAGAGACAAGTTGTGATTCTGCCAAGTGCTGCACTACATACCCTCGAGGGGGATCTAGCCTTATGTAGTTCTATTTAATAATTTGATTTAGAAATGGAAGATGCCCATTCTCTTCCCATTTTCATATAGGAGAAATTAACATATATTGTTTAAGACCATGACATATTGAGACCAACATGCAAATATATTGTTTACCACCGTGTATTTATTAATTAAAGGTAATTGTTTTAAAACAAGACTTGGACCACTCATAATAATGAGAATAGGCATTAGATCATTCTATAGACATTCTAACATTTTTTTGGCCATATTTTTAGTCAGTTGTATTGGACTATTTAGAAATATGGGCATTTGTCCATCCTCTAACAATTTTTTTGGGTTGTTCCTCATGATAATAATGGTATAGCTTAGATACCAAATGATAGAATAGAATAAGATTGCAATGACCAAAGAGGGACGAAGCCTCACAAATATTATTGATCATGAAATCAGATTACATAACAATGCAAGAGCTGTAATATTTATAGATATTAGACTGCCTCATATGGATAGAAATGACACCCTAGCAGACACCAACTACGAGATGATAAGACCCATCTCACATGCACATGTAATTACTACTAATACCAATATTGAATGTTATCCAACATAACAATATTGAATGCAAGTCACTAGACTAGAGTGCACATGTTGCACATTATTAAATAAAAGACAATGCAATAAAATGTAATAAATATGCCTATGCTAAATTATCCTAACATTCCCCACTTAATTTTGCATAGTTTCCAACGAAGTGGAGAGGAACTCTTCAATAAAGTGTGAATTTGTCACGTGCAAGTGACTTAGTGAAAACATCTCGCCTACATTGGTGTCACCAGGACAGAGGAAGTCCGTATGTTGTGCTTCAAGACATGCTCACGTATGAAATGACCCTGTACTTCAATATGCTTGGTTCTCTCATGAAATATTGGATTACGAACAAGCTTCAGAACTCCTTCATTATCAACATATACTGGAGTAGATTTATGTTGTGGTAGACCAATTCCTTCCAGTATTCGGTGTAGCCATATTGCTTCACAAACAACTTCACCTGCAGCTCGATACTCTACTTCTATAGAAGAGGGAGAAACAAAGTTCTGTTTCTTGCTTCCCCATGATATCAGTCCAGATCCCATAAAGAAGACAAAGCCTGATGTTGACTTCCTATCATCCATGTTTCCTGCATGATCTGAATCTGAATATCCTGTTAAGAAGAAGTTTTCATTCTTCTTGTACTCTAGACCAAGGTCAACTGTACCCTTTAGATATCTCAAGATTCTCTTTCTTTGCTTTCCAATGACATATTTTTGGTTCTTGCATGAAGCGTGATAAATAGCTGACTGTAAAGCTGATATCTGGTCTAGTATATGTCAGGTAAATGAGACTCCCGATCAACTGTCGATAGAGAGTTGCATTCACCAATGGTGATGGATCGGAACGAGATAATCAAAGTCTCGCTTGTAGCAATAGGAGTGTAGTCCATCATCTTGAATTTCTCGAGCGTTGTCTTGGTGTATTTCAACTGCGACACAAAGATATGATTCTCTTTTTTCCATACTTCCAACCCAAGACAATAGTGCATGAGCTCGAGATCTGTCATGTCAAACGATCGATTAAAATCCTTCTTTGTTGCATTGATCATCTTCATAGAACTACCCGTAATGACTATATCGTTAACATAAACAACCATAATGACAATATCCCCCTTTCTTTTTGAGGTAGAGATTGGGGTCATAAGGATTCCTTTCGAATCCATGACTTATGAGATGCTCATCAATTTTGATGTACCATGCCCGGGGTGCCTGTTTTAGGCCATATAGAGATTTTATGAGTCTGCATACCATCATCTCTTTTCCTGGTATTACATAACCCTCTGGTTGAGTCATATAGACTTATTCTTGCAAATCTCCATTAAGAAAGGCACTTTTCACATCCATTTGGTGGACTTTCCAACCAAATTGTGTAGCTAGAGCAAAGATCATCCTGATTGTCTTGATCTTAGCTGTGGGAGAAAATGTCTCCTCATAATCAATGCCTTCTTGTTGTGCATACCCCTTTGCTACGAGCCTTGCTTTATACTTTTCAATAGTCCCATCTGATTTGTACTTAGTCTTGAATATCCATCTACATCCAATGGGTTTCTTCCCTGGTGGAAGGTCGACAAGTTGCCATGTGTTGTTCTTCATCACTGACTGATACTCTGAATCCATGGCATCTTTCCAAGCTTTTGATTGTAGGGCTTCCTGAACTGTAGATGGCTCAACTATTTCAACAACTCTGCTCATTAGGGCATAATTGACCTCTTCATGAGCTTGACTGCGAGTTCTAGGTCCAGGATTGGATGATGTGCTAGGTGCTTCATCCAAATTTACATCTCTTATTAATTGAGTATACCATTTAGGTAACTTCTTAGTTGTTCCATTGGCTTGTGGTGGATCCAAGTTTTCACCATCATCCAATTCATCACTGTCATCTTCAGTGGGAACATAAAATTCTATCTTCACAAGAGGTGTATTCTATATGTTTGTTGAGTTGTTGAGTGGAGCATCTGCTTGTTTCTTCTCAAAGAAATCAACATCCCTACTTGTGTATACTTTCTTTGCTTTTGGATCCCATAATCTGTACCCAAGTGCTTCTTCACTGTATCCAATGAATATCAGTTTCTTAGCTTTCATATCCAACTTGTTCCTGTTCTTCTTGGGTATGTGCATGCTAGCTTTACACCCAAATATTCTTAGGTGTGCAATTGATGGTTTCTGATTTGACCATGCTTCTTGAGGTGTCACTCATTCAAGAGCTACACAGTGGGCACTCTGTTCAACAAATAAACTGCAGTTCTTGTAGCTTCTGCCCAAAATTTCTTTGTTAAACCTAAGTCATCAATCATACATCACACCATTTCCATGATAGTACGATTCCTTCTCTCAACTATACCATTCTGCTGTGGTGTGTGAGTAGGAGGCATTTTTCGACAAATCCCATGAGCTTCCAGGTAAGTCTTGAACTCATTGCTTGTGAATTCCCCCCCTCGATCTGAGCGAGAGTTTTGATCTTGCGACCAACTTCATTCTCAACAAGTGCTTTGAACTTCTGAAATGTCTCAAAGGCTTGACTCTTGTTTCTTAGACAATATATCCACATCTTTCTTGAGTAGTCATCAACACAAAGCATGAAGTATTGACATCTAGAATGACTTGGTTGCATGGGCCCGCAAAGATCGGTGTGCACCAAATCAAGCTTTCCCTTAGCTCTATATGTGTTCTTCTAGAAGGGTACTCTGTGTTGCTTTCTAGCTAGGCAATTGTGACACTTGTCAGTGTTGTGCTTGAGTGTAGGCAATCCTTTCACCATGTTGCCCTTTTGAAGTGTTTAGAGATAGCCAAAACTGATGTGACCATATCTACGATGCCATAGTTCTACAGATTGTGTGTCTTTGGCCACTAGATCTTGATCATCCTTGTGGACAAAATCAAGTTAGAACATGCGTCCCACATTGGAGGCTCTTGTTAGAATCTTGGAACCTCTTGACTTATCTCTTATTAAGCACACTTTTTCTCCATTATTATTGTCAAAATCCAACTTCAAGTTGTGATCAAGGAGTTGACTAGGCGATAGAAAATTCTTGGTCAACCTGTACATATAATACATTTGTGATTTTGTAGTCATGCTTTCCAAGAGGTAGTGAAATGTTTCCAATCCCTTGACACTTTGTATGATGAGTCATCACCTAATGACACATGGTTCTTGTTAGGTGAGTCACGCGGTGTAGAACCAATCCTTGCATTCGATCATGTGTCGAGTTGCACCCGATTCAACATACCGGATATCTTGTGTGGTCTTTCTTTCTTCATCAAATTGAGCAGAATACATGTGGTGTCCTTCATCCGAATCATCCTCATGTTCGGTAATGTACCCTTGTTGTTTGGGTTTTCTTTTCTAATTACCATTTTTCTGCCCTTGATTGTTGTTGTTGTTGGACTTCTCTTTATTTGAATTATTGTTACCCCGATGGTTATTGGGTTTTGAATTTCTTGATGAACCCTTTTATAGGAATTGTACCAAAAATATTTGATGTCATGTCCCCTCTATTACAAATGGGACACTTCTTGGTATTGTCTCGTTGACTTTGGTTTTATTGGGACTTCTTGTGATTGGACTGAAATTTTCCCTTTCCTTTATGATTGGAAGACAATGCTTGCTCATCTTCCCGATCTTTGTTGTTCATTGCCTCTTCTTGTTGGAGTAGATTGACCAACTTCTCAAAGGTGACTATGTGTTCACTCATATTGATAGTTGTCACAAAGATTCTGTAGGAAGGCGGAAGTGCTCGCAACGTAATTGGTATGATGTCTTCATCACTTATCTCTTTTCCCAATGCCAATAGAGATGCCCTCAAAGTAGCAACTCATCTCAAAAAAACTTCAACCTTCTCATTGTGCTTGAACTTGAGAGTATGCAGTTGTGATAGTAGGTTGAGGATGGCATTCTTGTTCTTTGCCTCATAGATTGTGCTCAACTTATCCCATGCATCCTTGGCCGATGTGGCATCTCTAATGTGGGGTTGCACATCGTCTGTTACGCTAAACAAGATGATCAACTTGGCCTTTTGATTGGCCTTGTCAAATTGAACTTGTTGTCTTCCATCATCAAGTGATCTTGTTGTTTTTCCATCTACAACTGTCCATAGGTCTTCAAACTCAAGTAACATCTTGATCTTCGGTTTCCATGCATAGTTGTCTCCTCTAAGCAGTTGTGAATCTGGCAAGAAGAACTTTGGTGCTTGTGCACCCATTTCTGCAATCTAAATTTCTGAAACTCTGAATTTCTGACAAAGGGTAAGGCTCTTATCACTCCAGGTTTATGGTCTCCCTCTCAATATACCGTCAGGCCGATATACCAAACCTTTCTATATACGCTCCCTTCCGATATACCCGTCGGTACATGGAAGAAGATCACCCTTTCAATATACCCGTTAGTATGGAAAGAGGTGTTAACGCACGTGAAATAATTTAGTACGTGGTACTTAGACAGTACGGAGAGGGGTTTGTGCAAGCACAAATGGATGGGAGGGCTCAAATGTGTGTGTATTGTGTCCTTATTACTCCCCGATTTTATAGGGTCGATGCCCAGATGACATTTAGGCAACTGTGTTAGGCGTTAAGTGCAGTAGTAGTCGCGACGGCATCACCCGTAAGCGCTTCCCAGAGGCACCGTATATACCGAATGTTGCTATGAGATCAAAGATCTCGTGTGATAGAACCAAACATAAAATAAAAAATGTGCACTTTTTTTTCACTTTATGCACCAAGATTAGTACAACATCCTCTCAAAGTACATTAAAATGAAGTTTTTGTGTCCCCCCTCTTTACAAAAAAGGGTCTAGAATCACAAAATACACAATTTAGGCCAAAAATATTTTTTTACCCCCAATAGGTGTTTTTCCGCTAAATTTAGCGGTGGCTCTAAATGTGTTTGGTGAGCTTCTAAATTTGGAAATATCCCAAAATTTAGTAATTTCTCCAAATTTTCTAAAAAAATATGGAGAGAGTGGGAATCGAACCCACTGACTGCTTTTGTTCCCAAGATCCAAACAAACAATCTGAATATTGTTTTTAGTTTTTCTCACAAACCGTGATCTAGGTTTTTCTAAAATTTTGACAAAGACATCATACAATATTTTTATTGAAACCCACAAAATTTCAGAATAATCGAATCTTAGTTTTGAGATCTTACAAAATTACCAACTAGATCTGATTTTTTTGAAAAAATTGATCGACTTGTCAGAATTTTCATCATATGTAGAGGCCGAATCAAGATGATGTAAATCGTAAAGTTGTGCACCTCCTTATCTTTCCAAAACAAAATGACACATCAATCGACCTTTGTATGAAAAAGTTATGTCCTTTTTTCTAAGAGCTATCTGCTGGAATTTTGTTGACGGGACTGCTTCAACCTTTGCTCCCGAATTCTTCACACCTCCACTTTCAGATCTGATTTTTTTTTAGATCTGATCTTTTTTTTTTTTAGATCTGCAATTTTTTTTCAAGATCTCTCTCCTTTTTTAAGATCTTTTTTTTTTAGATCTGTAATTTTTTTCAAGATCTTTCTCCTTTTTTTTAAAGATCTCCAAATCTGAAATATTCCGCCAATATGTTAGATCAATTGGCTATACCAATGACTAATAAAAAATTTTTACCTTCCAAATAAGTGGATAGGTCAAATTTTAGTTGAGGGATGCTTGGAAGGAATGGAGGCTGCGGGATGCTTCAATGGCTCTCCTTTGATGTAGATCTTCTTCTCCAATGGATTCTCTCCAATAGTGCTCATCTTCAACCTTGCTTGGATAGAACTGCTTTCGATACAAAAATGATAATAATGGTATAGCTTAGATACCAAATGATAGAATATAATAAGATTGCAATGACCAAAGAGGGACGGAAGCCTCACAAATATTATTGATCATGAAATCAGATTACATAACAATGCAAGAGCTGTAATATTTATAGATATTAGACAGCCTCATATGGATAGACATGACACCCTAGCAGACACCAACTACGAGATGATAAGACCCATCTCACATGCACATGTAATTACTACTAATACCAATATTGAATGCAAGTCACTAGACTAGAGTGCACATGTTGCACATTATTAAATAAAAGACAATGCAATAAAATGCAATAAATATGCCTATGCTAAATTATGCTAACACCTCATTTTTCATTGAAGGAACAAACATTTATTTTTGGGTTGTTCCATATTTTGCATTGAAGGAAGACCATTTCAATCGAAGGAGGACCATATTAGAAGAATATAAAAGTGTAGAAAACATTATGACAACCTTTATAGAGTTAGTAATTGTATCATATGTGTTTAACTATCCCTAGCAGAGCCTAGTGCTGCACTGCATACCATTAAAGGGGGATCAAGCTTCTATCTCTAATTATTGTTTATTATTTTTCTTTTGGGATCTCTTTCTTTTCATGAAGAATATCAAATAAATTTCTAAGAAACAACAATGAATATTTCTAACTCTTCTCAATGTGAAGAATAACATCTAGTTTTCCTTCAAAATAAAAATGAGGCCCAACCCACTTCATCTTCATGTCATGCCCATTCAAGTTTTCCATTCTTTCATACAAACAAAAAACATTTTTTTCATTTTATCTTGAATACAATTGTATCATTTTGGTTGTCCTAGAGCCAAGTTATGCCTCTGCTAAGTGTTGCACTACATACCCTCAAGAGGGATCAAGCCTTATGTAGTTCTATAGTTTTGTTTTAGGAATAGTTATATTTATGGGCATTCATCCATCCTCAAACAAAAAAAAATTTATTGTTGGATTGTTCCCCATTTTGCATGAAAGGAGGATGATTACAATGGAAGGACACATTCTAATAGCCTTTATAGAGTTAATAATTGTATCATATTGGTTGGACTATCCTTGGTGGATAGCCCCTATGATTTTGGTCTCTCTCTCTTTTCATGAAAAATAAAAATGAATATTTCTAACTCTTCTCAATGTGAAGAATAACATCTTCTTTTCCTTTCATTGCAAAAAATGGGGAACAATCCACTTCATGTTCATGTCTTTCCCATTCAAGTAGATAAATGCCCATATGTAGTTTGCCTTATGCCTATTTTTCTTTGTGATTCCTATTATTAGAATGGGCATATGCCCATTATCAAGATGCTACAAGAAATTGATATGAACATTTTTCTAATTTTATCTTTACATACAATGAAATTTTTCTAATACGTATATTAGAATAAATTGATATGAATTGAATGGGAAGATTCCCATTCAATTATAATATGAGTAGTAGAAGAAAATTATTGTCAGTTTAGCACTTATGTAAACTTAATCATATCTAACTCCACAATGAAAGATGCTAGTGGAGAGATAAAATTTACTTTGCCTTTGTTTAAGAATGGGCAATTTTCCATTCTTTCATATAAACAAACAAACATTTTTTTCATTTTATCATGAATATAATTGTATCATTTTGGTTGTACTATCCCTTGCAGAGCCAAGTTCTTCCTCCGCCAAGTGTTGCACTACCTACGCTCGAGGGGATCAAGCCTTATGCAGTTCTATTATTTTGTTTTAGGAATGGGCATCTTTTCTCTACCAAGTGTTGCACTACATACCCTTGGGTAGATGCACATTCTCATAGTTCTATTAATTTGATTTAGAAATGGCATATGACCATTTTAATATAGGATAAATGAACATATATATTGTTTAAGACCATGACATATTGAGACCAACATGAAAATATATTTTTACCACCGCATATTTATTAATTAAAGGTGATTGTTTTAAAACAAGGCTTGGAACACCCATAATAATGAGAATAGAAATTAGCCCATTCTTTAGACATTCTAACATTTTGTCTTGGCCATATTTTTTTCAGTTGTATTGGACTATTTAGAAATATGGGAATTTGTTTGTCATCAAAAAAAAACATTTATTATTGGGTAGTTCCCCATTTTGCATGGAAGGAGGACCATTGTAATGGAAGGAGGACCAGATTAGAAGAAGAATTATAGTGTAAAAACATTCTGACAACCTTTATAGAGTTAATAATTATATCATATTGGATAGACTATCCCTAAAGGATCCTAGTGTTGCACTACATACCCTTAAAGGGAGATCAAGCCTCTATCTCTAATTGTTGTTTATTCTTTTGCTTTTGGTCTCTCTTTTCATGAAAAATAACAATGAATATTTCTAACTCTTCTCAATGTGAAGAATAACATTTGGTTTTCCTTTCATTAAAAATGGGAACTATCTACTTTATCTTCATGTCATGCCCATTCAAGTAGACAGATGCCCATTTTTCATTCTTTCATACAAAATTTTTTTTTTTTTCCATTTTATCTTGAATACAATTGTATTGTTTAGGCTGGACTATCCTAGTGGAGACATGTTATGTCTCTTCCAAGTGCTACACTACATACCCTCGAGGGGGATCAAGCCTTATGTAGTTATATAATTTTGTTTTAGGAATAGTTATATTAATTTGATTTAGAAATGGTAGATGCCCATACTCATATTTTTCCTAATTAGCATATTTTGTTAAAGACCATCTCGAGGGGGATCAAGCCTTATGTAGCTCTATTATTTTTTTTAGGAATGTGCATCTTGGCTCTACCAAGTGTTTTGGGTCTCATAGTTGTATTAAATTGATTTAGAAATGGAAAATGTCAATTCTCATAGTTGTATTAAATTGATTTAGAAATGGTAGATGCCCATTCTCATAGAAATTGGCATATTTTTTTAAATACCATCTCGATGGGGATCAAGCCTTGTTGTAACTCTATTATTTTGTTTTAGGAATGGGCATCTTGGCTCCACCAAGTGTTGCACTACATACCCTTTGGAAGATGCCATAGTTGTATTAAATTGATTTAGAAATGGAAAATTCTCATTCTCATAGTTGTAGTAATTTGATTTAGAAATAGCATATGCCTATTCTCATATTGAAGTAATTAGTGTATTTTGTTAAAGACCATATTGAGGGGATCACGCCTTATGTAGATCTATTATTTTGTTCTAGGAATGGGAATCTTCGGCATCTTGGCTCCACAAAGTGTTACACTACATACTCGGGGCAGATGCCCATTCTCATATTGGATTAATTAGCATATTTTGTTAAAGACCATCTCAAGGGGGATCAAGCCTTATGTAGCTCTATTATTTTGTTTTTAGAAATGACATATTCTCATTCTCATAGTTGTATTAATTTGATTTAGAAATGACAGATGTCCATTCTCATAGTTATATCAATTTGATTTAGAAATGCAAGATGTCCATTATCATATTATAGTAATTATCATATTTTGTTAAAGACCATCTCGAGGGGATCAAGCCTTTGTAACTCTATTATTTGTTTTTAGGAATGGACATCTTGGCTCACCAGTGTTGCACTACATACCCTTGGGTAGATGCCCATTCTCATAGTTGTATTAATTTGATTTAGAAATGGCAGATGCCCATTCTCATATTGGATTAATTAGCATATTTTGTTAAAGACCATCTTGAGGGGATCAAGCCTTATGTAGCTCTATTATTTTGTTTTAGGAATGGGCATCTTGGCTCTGCCAAGTGTTGCACTACATACCCTTGGGTAGATGCCCATTCTCATAGTTTTATTAATTTGATTTAGAAATGATAGATGCCCATTCTCATAGTTGTATCAATTTGATTTAGAAATGGTATACGACCATTCTCATATTGAAGTAATTAGAATATTTTGTTAAGACCATCTCGAGGGGATCAAGAATTATGTAGCTCTATTATTTTTTTAGGAATGGGCATCTTAGCTCTGCCAAGTGTTGCACTACATACCCTTAGGAACATGCCCATTCTCATAATTGTATCAATTTGATTTAGAAATGGTAGATGCCCATTCTCATAGTTGTATTAAATTTATTTAGAAATGGCAAGTGCCCATTCTCATAGCTCATAGTTGTATTAAATTGATTTAGAAATGGAAGATGCCCATTCTCATATAGGAGTAATTAACATGTTTTGTTAAAGACCATCTTGAGGGGGATCAAGCCTTATGTAGTTAAATTATTTTGTTTTAGGAATAGTTGTAGGCATTTAGAAATATGGGCATTTGTCCATCCTTGAACAAACAAACATTTATTGTTGGATTGTTCCCCATTTTGCATGGAAGGAAGATGATTGCAATGGAAAGGCACATTCTGACAACCTTTATAGTGTTTATTCTCTAGCTTTTGGTCTCTCTCTCTCTGAAAAACAAAAAATGAATATTTCTAACTCTTCTCAATGTGAAGAATAACATCTCGTTTTCCTTTCATTTCCAAATGGGGCAATCCACTTCATCTTCATGTCATGCCCATTCGAGTAGACAGATGCCCATATGAAGTTTTGAAATTTATTTGTATTATTAAATGATACGATGTTATTTCTTGTATTTAATTATTAGTATTATTAATTAATGTTGTTGATTAATTAATTTTCTTTAGTCCTAATATCATATGTTAAATACATATTCTTTGATTTCTAATTTTTTGAAATAATGGAGTTTATGTCGTTAATTAGTTTTATAAAGTTTTATTATATTTTCATAATTTTAAAATGCACTATAATTAATTAAGCATTATAAATAATGGTGATAAAGTTGTTAATTAGTTTTATAAAATTTAATTATATTTTTAATTGTTTTGAAAATATTGTTTATTTGTTTGATAAGAGAATTAGATGTTATTAATATGTTTCTATTTAATATAGTAATGTAAGTTTGTTGGAAATAATAATTTTGGTATTTATTTATTAGTATTACTAACAAACGTTGTTAATTAATTAATTTTTAAAAAATCTAATATCATATGTTAAATACATATTCTTTGATTTTTAATTTTTTGAAATAATGTTTTTATGTCATTAATTAGTTTTATAAAGTTTTATTATATTTTTATAATTTTAAAATGCACTATAATTAATTAAACATTATAAATAATGGTGATTACATGGTTAATTAGTTTTATAAAATGTAATTATATTTTTATAATGTTAACTAATTGTTTTAATAACATTTCTTTTTCATTTGATGATATAATTAGACGTTGTTAATATATTTATAGTTAATTTAGTAATTTAAGTTTGTTGGAAATAATAATTCTTGTATTTATTAATATTATTAATTAATATTGTTAATTAATTAATTTTCTTTAATCCTAATATCATATGTTAAATACATATTCTTTGATTTCTAATTTTTTGAAATAATGTTGTTTATGTCGTTAATTAGTTTTATAAAGTTTTATTATATTTTTTATAATTTTAAAATGCACTATAATTAATTAAGCATTATATTTATAAAATTTAATAATATAATTAGATGTTATTAATATGTTTCTAGTTAATATAGTAATGTAAGTTTGTTGGTAATAATAATTCTTGTATTTAATATTATTTGATAGGATAATTTTTTACTAATTAATTATAATACTATTAATTACTAATATCATATCTTGATTAGAAACACTTTGAATTCTATTATTACTTGTTGTTATTGATTAATTAATTTTTAATAATACCAACATGATTGTTTCAAATTTCAAATTTTCAGCGCTTTCTTTTTGGAAGGCTCTTAATGGTCATTTATTATGGTATCTTTGATTCAAATTTTGAAATTTTAGCACTCTTTTTTTAGATTTGGTCATTTATTATGGTAGGTTTGATTCAAATTTTCAATTTTGGGTGCTCTTTTTTATGAGGCACTTATTTTGGCCAAGTACAATAAAAATATTGATTTTGAATGAATTGGGTTTTGATTTTGCTCTATTATGATTGATATTTTTTCATTCAGAGATTTACTTGGGGAAAGCTAAAGAATATAGATGTAGCTGGAGAAATACAAAGATACAAAAAAATTCAGAAGAAAGAAGAAGATATAGTTGTTGATAGTAGGAGAGATATGAAGATACAAAGATTTTGCAAAAGAAAGAAGAAGAAATAGCCACCGATACAATGATTTTGTAAGGGAGACTTTTCAAGATTTCTTGAAGGGAAAACAACAATGGCAGAGCAGGCTATTCCAGGTTTTTATCTCATTTTTTCCATGTTTACTTCTAAATCCTAAAAAATGTATAAACACAGATCTTTTAGTTCACAATAGACTATCTAAACCATTTTTCCATATATCTCGTTTATTTTTATGTCTAAAAATGTATCGATTTGTTTCCATTCATAAACGTAATAGCAAACAAATAGAGAAATCAATTTCTTTACATTCATAAACGTAATAGCTACTAAATATACAAATCAAAATTATTTCGTTCAAATGCATACTTGTTTATGGTGCGAAAAATGATTAGATAGATTAAGTACCACATGTCTCTTTCTGTGTCTTTTTTAATAACCTCTACAACAAGTTTCTTTTTCAATAATCTTTGTATCCAATCAAGCCAAATCCTTTCGCATAAGAAAAAATGATTTGATAAAATCAGTACCATCTTTCTCTTTATGTATCTTTTTTTATTACCACTGTAACAAGTTTCTTTTTCAATAATCTATGTTTCCAATCAGCCCAAATCCTTTCGCATAACTTCTTCTTTCTCATACAAAATCTCTGAATGAAAAAAACTTGGCCGTAATAGAGAAAAAATAACTCATCCGTAAGAGAAAAAAATCAAAACCCTAGCCATTCAAAATCTATATTTTTATATAGTAATTGACCAAGAAAAATTGCCTCTAAAAAATGGTGCTGAAAATTTGAAAATTTGAATTTAACCTACCATAATAAATCACCACCCTTTAATGATTAAATTTCTTTAGTATCCTAATATCGTAAGTCTCAAAATTTGAATCTATCCGACCATTATAAATCACTACCCTTTAATGCTTAAATTCCTTTAATATCCTAATATCCTAAGTCTATCGTAAATACTTAACCATGAAAGGGTACATATTTAAATGCTTTAATGTCATATTATCCCAATGTTTAGAAACATTTAAATGTTTTGAAGAGGTATTAGAATAATGAAAAATATATAGTGCTATTTTTGTATATACATTCAAAATTTGAATATATAATACATTAACAAATCACCACCTTTTAATGCTTTAATATGCTTAGATATTTGAATTTATTGGACCCATTTAAATGTTTTAAATAGCTATGTGAATAATGAAAAATATATTGTAGAATTTATTGTAATACCTAAGTAGACACATGCAATGATTTTAAAATGTCCACATTTATAGAAAATATGTTTTAATAATGAAATCATTAAATTCTAAAGATATTTTTATAATAATGAAATTTATGTTAGTGTAGGTTATTATTTATCACTTTATTTATTTATTTATTAGGATAATTCATACACTTGTGTTAGTTCTACACTTGTTGGGTTAGCTTTCTTAGGTGTAATAGTTGTGTGGAGTTAGCTTACTAATTGTGTTGATTTAGCTTCTCGGTTATGTGAAGGTAACTTACTAGTCTTGTGGAGTTAACTTAACTATCAATATCGAGTTAGTGGGAGTTCTTTGCCACTGATTTAGGTAGTAGTTGCACTTCTCTACTCCTATATGTACATCTTTCTTATTGAGTAATTCAATTCATTGTTTTGTAATGTATTAATCATTATGGATTATGATGGATTTTTATATATGGTATTTTAGCTCTTATATTTTACAAATATAATGTGGTGTATTATTATCATATGAGATCGCGACTTGGATAAATCTTCTTATCATTCATTTCAATTTAAATACATTGTAATTTTTTCTGTATTTATTATGTTTTAGAATGGGCACCCACTCTCACATCCTGTATAAAGTTATAAAAATTTGAAACTATCCTACAATAATAAATAATGAAATTTTAAATAGTAGAATTTATTGTCATTCTTATTTACTATGTTTTAGAATGGGCACCCATTCTCATGGCTTGTATAAAGTTATGAAATTGATTGAGAATTTTTACATTGTATTGTATTGAATGGGTAGATGCCCATTCTCATGTAGGAATCACAAACAATATTGCTTGTATGAGAATGTAGAGAAAATGCACATGCCCACTGTCATAAAATTAGTATTTCTTGTATGAGAATGTTTAGAATGGGCACATGCCCATTCTAAAAATAAAACATATTACTTGTATTATAATGTTTAGAATGTGCATTTTAAATAGTAGAATTTATCATCATTCCTATTTACTTGTGTTTTAGAATGGGCACCCATTCTCACAGCTTGTATAAAGTTATGAAATTGATTGAGAATTTTTACATTGTCTTGTATTGAATGGGAAAATGTCCATTCTCATATAGGAATCATAAAATACCTACTTGGGAAGATAGGAATCACAAACAATATTTCTTGTATGAGAATGTAGAGAAAATGCACATGCCCACTATCATAAAATCAATATTGCTTGTATGAGAATGTTTAGAATGGGCACATGCCCATTCTAAAAACATATTACTTGTATTATAATGTTTAGAATGTGCATATGCTGTTTAGAATGGGCATATGCCCTTTATGAAAGGAATAATCAAATTTACTTTGTTTTAGAATGTGCACCCATTCTCACATCTTGTTAAAAGAGTTATGAAATTGATGGAGCTTTTTTGCATTGTCTTGTATTGAAAGGGCAGATGCCCCTTCTCATTTAGGAATCATAGAAGACTTGCTTGGGCATTAGGAATGATAAAATAAGAGTATGGATTATACATGCTCATAGATTTTAAATAGGTATGAAATTGATTGACCATTTTTACATTGTATTTTATTGAATGGGAAGATGCCCATTCTCATATAGGAATCCTTAGTTTGGGTAGATAGGAATCACAAACAATATTGCTTGTATGAGAATGTGCCCATTCTCATAAAAAATATTATTCAATCACGACTGTGCACATGCCCATTCTCAAAAAATAAATATTACTTGTATTATAATGTTTAGAATGGGCATATTCCCTTTATGATATGAATAATCAAATTTACTTTGTTTTAGAATGTGCACCCATTCTCACATATTGTTAAAAGAGTTATGAAATTGATGTAGCTTTTTTACATTGTCTTTTATTGAATGGGAAGATGCCCCTTCTCATTTAGGAATCATAGAAGAATTTCTTGGGTAGATAGGAATAATAGAAGAAGAATAAGAAGAGTATGGATTAAACAGTCTCACAATTTTTAAATAGGTATAAATAGGAATAATAGGAGCAATCTCATAAAATCAGCATTGCTTGTATTACAATGTTTAGAATGGACATATGCCCATTCTCATGCAAACAAAATTGTTTCGTTTTGTATTGAATGGGCATCACATTTTTAATCCTATATTCTCATATAGGATTCATAAAATTACTCACAAATTTTAAATAAGTATTAAAATGACTATGTATTGAAGAATGTGAACATGACCATTCTCATAAAATCAATATTAAAATCAATATTGCTTGTATTAAAACATAAATGTTTCAATTCACGTTCAATGTGCACATCCTCGTTCTCCAAAAAAATAATATTGCATGTATTAGAATGTTTAGAATGGGCATATGCCCTATTATAGTTCACATTCTAAAAAAAACAATATTGTTTGTATTAGAATGTTAAGAATGGGCATATGCCCTATGTTATATGAATAATTAAATTTACTTTGTTTTAGAATGGCCACCCATTCTCACAACTTGTATAGAGTTTTGAAATTGATTGAGTATTGGGTGATGCCCCTTCTCATTTAGAAATCATACAAGAATTGCTTAGGCAGATAGGAATAGTAGAAGTAGAATACAGATACTAGCATCATTGTTTCAAATGGGCATATGCCCATTCAAATACAAACAAATATGTTTTGTCTTGTATTTGGAATCATTGTTTCCCATGGGCATATGCACATTTTAAAACAAAAAAAAATGTTTTATCTTGTATTAAATGGGCATATATGCCCTCACAATCATTAAATATGTATTAAAGAGTGGTCAGTTGAGAATTTTTTTCTTGTATTCAATAGTCATATTCTCATTCTCACATCCGTTATAGAGGTATCTCAAAGATTAAGTTTAATATTGCTAAAATTAGAATATGTAAAAATGGCATATGTGTATTCTCTTTAATATTTATTTTAGAATGGGCATTTTCCTATTCTCATAAGGGAATCATTAAAAAAATGTCAATTATTGTTCATACTAGAGATAACTAAAAATATCATAAAAAGAATTATAAAGATAACATTAGAATATGAAGAATGGGAATATGCATATTCTCTTTAATAGGATTCATAAGAGAAAGTCCATTATTGTTCATAAAGATATGTGAATAAGTATAATAAAGAGAATAGAGATAATGTTTACTTTGTTTAGCATGGGAACTTACCCAATATCGTCACCTTTGTAGGTGTATCAAATCCAACGTATCACTTCGTAATGATTACTCTGATTCTTGCATACCATATAAAAATAATAAATTGTATGCATGTTAGTTCAATGAATTGGCTTGAATTTTCAACTTGTAATCATGTTGAATTATTATTAAATTAAGATTAAAAAATGGTTAACTATCATTTTTATCTACATAGTACATAATATCAATAAACAAGGTAATAATGTAATCTTTGTTGGAAAACAACTTTACTACCTAATTTTATAATCATATAGACAACTACAAATTTGATAAGAAAGAAACAAAATTCATTCATCATCACAATAATCAATATAAAAAAGGAATTAGTAGCATCTAATAATGATACAAATGTCAACATTAAATAAAATCATTTCACAATCAATATTTTACATAAACAAAAGTCATACATCATCACAAAAATTAATAGAGATAAAATTTAATTTGTTTCAGAATAGAAAATTCCCCATTATAACAACCTTTATATAGCTCTCAAAATGATTTAATTCAATATATATTCCTATATGTGAATGGGCATATTCCCTTTCTCATATAAAACTAGAGATAAAATTTATTTTGTTGTACAACTACCAATTCAATACCATGTAAGGAAAAATAACCAGACGATATTATTCATCTCTGAATAAATCACAAGAATCAATATAGATGAAATTTAATTTCATATTGTTCTATTATGATTCCTATGTGAGAATGGGCATATGACCATTCTCATATAGAGATCATAGAAGAATAGATATAAAATTTACTACATTCTAAAATTGTGAAATAATTTTTTTCTCTATTATTATGTTATGATTCCTATGTGAGAGTGGGCATATACAATGGGAATATGCCCATTATCATATAGGAATCATAGAATAAGATTAGAGATAAAAATAAAATGTTGCACAATGGGAAATTCTCCACCGTAATGCCTCCTTTTACTATAAAATAATAATAATAATAAAATAAATATAAAAAATGAAATAAAAGAATTAAAATTAAAATCTCATGATATTCTTCTATGGGGCAGATTTAGGGAAAAATTGGTTCTATTTTCCATTGTTTTGGTTTTGTGTGGAGAGGAGTGATCTTATCGCTTCTTTGCCATGGGAGGAAACTCCGGTCTAGCTCTGCCCTTTTGCACCAAAGTAGTTGCTAAAGACGTGTGAGGGGAGTCCTGAGACTGCGTGGCATCCATCAACACCTAAAAGACAAGAATTTTTGTTAGATGTTGTAGTTTGAAATCCTTTGGGGGTGTTCAAATTTACTTTGGGGCCCCTGCTTCAATGTTTGACCGGATGAAAGAATGAGGTAGCTTCGCATGGAGTTTGATGGCAGCTGTGTGCGTGAAAACATGGGGCGCTTTCGTCGAGAGACAGTCACTCCATTCCACCATGCATCAAACAGGTCTCCAACATGATGAGTTTACATTTTCCAATGCACACCTGACCTGTGCAAAATCTAAGCCTGGGACAACGTATGGACATCCAACAAAACATATTGGAAATTTATTTTTTTTTTTTTTGTTTTGTTCACTATGCCAGCTCCTCCCAAGCTGCGCCAAAGGGGGATTTTACCAGTTTTAATTTAGTTGTAAGTGCCCTGTCAGACCAGCGTGTAAAACATGGAAGCTTTGGAATAGGGATATGTGCAAAAATGAGTTTGTTGAAAAGGCTTTAGAAACATTCAAGCAAATGCATTTGGTACGTGTTAAGCCAGACTCCACAACCTTTTTCCAACATCCTCCCAGCCTTTGTCAAAATGGGAGCTTTAGAGTAGGCCTCAAACAACTGTCAAGGCATAATGGTAGAGGATTTTTAGTTGCAAATGCGCTAGTAGACAAGTTTGTAAATTGCGGAAGCTTACACAAGGCAAGTCAACTGTTTGACAAAACGCCTCAAAGAAATGTTGTCTCATGGAATGCTAGGATTGCAAGATATGCACATAATGGATCTATTTAAAAGGTTTTAGAAATGCACAAGCAACTACTTACTCTGTTGGAAAACTTCAAGTGATCAAGAAGTTGGTGTGACATGGTGGAGGTTAGATCTAGGCTCGTGAATTGGTTGGCGAAGTGCCAAGTGAGATACTAAACCGAAGCCGTGGGTTTGACCGAATCCATCCCTTCCAAGCATGGTTCGTCTCTCATCATTTATGTTCTTTAGTTTTTCTTTTGCGACAAAATTAAAATTTATAACCAAAGGATTTTCGTATATTATGTTGTATAAAATAAACTTGTTTTAAAAATAGTAAAACCTGGTATCGAAATGTACAAGATCCAATATTTCTTGATAGACAATAAACTTGGTCACTCACATTGGGATGATTTAGTAAGCATCACAACCAAACTAGATTTCTACATTACCCTTTTTAATTGACAGACTGAAGTTGAGTTCCCTATAAATGATTGGATCACTCCCTTGTTTAATTAGATAAATTGCAAATTTCGGGACTCACAAAGTAACTTTTGTACTTCCAAAAAGGAGGTTAAGATTTCTTCGCATACCTGGTTATGTGAGGTGTCACTTCAATCTTTGGATTGACCCCGAATGAACATTTGTGATCTTTTGGCGCGCCTTATAGAAGCCCCGTTACTCTATTTTGTAGTGATAGGAAGTTTTAAATCTAGAAAGTTGGCTTTCTTTCTAGACCACCATTCGAAAACTGGAAAGAGAAATCACTTCCGTCTTCTCAAACCTCTAGTGTTTATACTAGACAATTGCATGGAACTTTTAGTTTAGGAAAAAGAACTTTTTGGGATAGTTTGGCAAAGCCATTTTGTAGGCCTCCGGTCGCAGTTTGACAAGGCCAAACAGGACCAATTTCGACTTGTCGCTCCAAAAAACTTGTCACCGTTTGAAAATGGTTTTCTAGTTCTCAGTCCCGTTGAATCTGATGAATTCTCCTTATATAGGGGAACTAGTAGGAAGTGTCTTGTTGCGTGCGCACCCATCAAACGTCAGTTATGGACACGATTTTCTGGGCCCTCGAGCTAAATTTTGTTCATTTGCAACTGGGTCAACTACGACCGGTGGCTCTAGAAGAACTGCCGCCAAATGCAAACCGTTCACTCTTTCCCATTTCCATCAGTTGCTATGAACTCTTGGTATATCTGGGGACACATAGAAAGTTGATCGTGGTGTGCGTTCTCATTGAAAGATAACTTTTAGAAGTGGTTTCTTAGCCTCTGAGCCTATTTTGAACATTTTGTAGCTAGTAAGAAAATGTAAAAATAGAAAGTTGCGGGACCCTCGTAGGGTTTCCAAACCACCCTAGAAACTTTAAACACATGTAAATAACTGTTTAAAACACTAGTGTAACTTGTTGTGTGCAGTAGAACTTTTGACAAAATGATGTTTTCTCTCTCTTCCCTTCTCTTTCTATCTCCTGTGTTACAAAATGAAGTAAAATGAAATGTAATGAATACATGTCTCTAGACCATTTTATTTCGATTGCAAATTGTAATTATTATCATATGTAAATGGGAAATTGATAAATGATACTTATGTTTGATTAGGGTGGATGTCATGCCGGTGATTTATCGCTAATATCTTGCTCACATGGTTTTTGTAGGATGAAAGAATGATAATGTAAAGGCATTGAGTAATTCATTGTTTATTTTTGGTAGTATATTGAAAGAAATATTCTTGAAATTGGTAGTATGTAAACGTCGCTAGATTAATAAGTGCTTGAAAAATTGGTATTTCTTTCATGGATGTTATTTTGCTCCCAAAGTGGAATACAAATGTCAAAAGGAATTGAAATTTATACCTTGTAGTGAACTTTCATTGGGCTATTATTGGTTTAGTAATTGGTGTTGTGTTTCTTACCTTAAAAATGTAATAAAGGAACCTAACCACAACAGTCAACTCTTGTTCAAAATTTGTATATAACTAACCTGCCTATGTTAATCCCTTAGTGTAGAAAATTTTGACCCTTCAAACGAACCTTTACACTCGATGGAACATCCTAGGTTAGGCAATTAATATCCCAAGAGAGGGGATTAACGCCTTAGTAGGTGTGTTTAGTGTCATCGACATAAACCAGACATATAGGAGCAACACAGTCAAATAAATCTTCTGCATCGAATGAATTTCTTGTGGGATCCAAATGACATCATGGAGCTAGTGGAATAGTGGTTCTATCACTTAAAATTTTGTTAAGGAATAGATCCTCTTAGCTATATGTACTATCTTTGGCTAGTGACAATAGAGTGCTTGATCTGTTACGGAGGGTTTATAGAGTGAATATGTTTTGAATCTTATTCTAATCTATAATGGAGCGTAAATCCCTAAGTGAAAAAAATTGGAATTAAACTAAACCCTAGTGGATTAGGATGTTAACTTGTGGGTAGAAAACTATAATTTAACTCCTTGCATACGAAATTGAGTTGAAAGATGTTGATTCTAGAGAACCTTAGAAACTGAAATCTTGTCCCATAATCCCTCGTTAGGTCATTTTATGGCATTAGGGAATAAATAATATTTCTTATGCGGAATCGTGAAATGCGGAGACATGGGATCTTCGTGAACATAGGTCACTTGTGGTTCATGTGTAGTTTATAAGGCTTCTAACCATGTACTTCCTTAAGAGGTCCGATAAGTGCTTTCGTAACTCTTTTGTTATAAAATGATGGTAATAATGTGATGTAAAAGTAAGGCATAGAAGAGGAATAAAAAAAAAAGATATTTGAGGTTAGGGTTACTGCCACTCTTGGAGTCCTTATAACTCAATTAAATATCTTTATGTGTTTCAAAGAATATGTATTGCCTTGGTGTGACCAAACTTCAAGAAAACAAAAGATATATAAATATAAATGGAAGTCAATAAGTTATTGAACTTTATTAACTATGGTAGCGAAATAACTATTCCGTGATCGAAGGATGTTCTTGGGAAAAAGCTATTTCGAATCTATGTCTTCCTTAATCCCAAGATTTCATCTTGACATCACGTTAGATTCTCTTGTGTAGCAAGGGTAAATTTTAAACATTAAATAAACGTTTGAGAAGCATATTCTTAACATAAGAACAAGATAATTGAGTACTTTATATGTGATTTGAATTGTGCCAAATAAGCAAGTAAGTTATGGAAATTTCCGTGATGCATAAAGGAAGCCAACTTAAAATGGTCAAACTGTAAATTAAATGTGGAATGAACTTAAGATTTTGTAGATGGAAAAAGGAGAAAGCTATCCTTGCACAATAATGTTCTTAGAATGTTAATCGTAACTAAGATGCAATTAAAGAAATGATGTGTTGTGGGTTTGCCAATCCTTGAGTCATTTGTCTTGTGGTTAGGTCTTTGCTAGTACTTATTCATTTGGAAAAGTGTGGTATAAATAAGTATATGGCGTTTTCATGTGTCTATGTGATTTGATGACTGATGTAAGTGTTGTATATGTTTTTGAGTTTTCCTACTTGGAGTCCTTATGGCGCTTTGCAATGAGCAATGTAAGTAAAAATAAAATTATCCTGGTATTTTACTGTTGTAATTTGTGTGTAAAGTGTGGGCACTACATATGGTATCAGAGGGAGGTTCATGCTCTTGAACCTCTGGGACAGATTGGAGTTGTGATGATTCTGCATGATGGTGATGGTGTTTCATGATGGTGATAAATATTGGAAGAGTAATGTGTTTTAAGAGTGATGTGATCTATGTCGTAATTGTGATAGTGTGAACGCACATGATGTGTATGTCACTTAGTGCGCATTTGTTATCATGTTGATGTGCTGGGGATGGGAGTATTCTCTCTCCTTCATGTGGATTCTATGAAGAATTCACGTGTGAATTACTGCTTGTGATGAGAGTATTGACTCTCCTTTTCATGGATCCAATGAGGAATCCGTGTGTGATGTACCGCCTTGTTTTGTGTGAAAGGAATGATATTGTGAATTGCAGAGTGTTGAAACATTTTGACCTTATGTGATGTGAAGATGTATTGATGTATTGCATGACAAAATTGATGTAAAGTGAATTACAGTTTATCGTGATGTCATCACCGTATTGTGATTAGTTGTGTGCATCGTCGTGTTGTTTTGCAATTGACTATATGTTGTAAGGTTAGACATTGTTTTCCACATACGCATAATTCATGTAATATGTGATGGTTCATGTTATGTTTTAGGGGCATATGGTGAGTGTGATCCCTAGTGTACAGTGATTGCACTATGGGTGCAGGATGTGGTAATGTGATGTATCGTAACCTGTGAAAGTAGTGATTGTGTTATACCCTGTATATATACCATGCGTAATACGTTATGGTTGTTGTGTGTGAATTACCATTGTGTTAGCAATGTAGTTATGTGTATGTTGTGGACCTTACACTAGATGACCCTAAGGAGATAAACTTTCAAGAGTGTATGTGTGGAGAGAGGAGGCGTGGACCAGATTTTCATAATCTTGAGCCGAGTACGAGTGAGGAAGTAGAGTCTTATATAGACTAAAAACCCACTTCTATCTATTTAGTATACTTCGAGCTTGCTTAGTATATTATGGGTGCGCACCACTTTAGGCTCAACTTATGCAACTAGAGTTCCCTACTCTTTCCTATTGGATTGTTCATTGACAATCCTATGTAATTTTGACTATGTTGATCCTTGTGGGAGTTTGGAGTAATGATTTAGGAAGAGATGATGACAAATACATTATTTGATTTACTAATTTCTGGTTACATGTATATTTTTATGAGCTGAGGCTTGATGTTTGAGTGCCAGAAACTCGATGAGTACCCCTCTGGTGGCGGTATGAGGCCACATAGTGATTGTAATGTGCTATTTTCTCAATACGTATTTTATTCCTAAATTGATCATTATATCTTTTAGCTAGAACTAACCGTTTTCTTGATTGACATGTTCTTATATTTTGGGCATTTATTTGATTGATTGCATTAACATTTGGATTTTTCACTAACCATGGCTAATTAGCCATTTGTTTTTCTTAGTTTTAAAACTTTTGTTTCATATTTAAAAGTTTTGTAGCCTAGCCCAAGGCTTTTGATTTTGCCACTTGGCGTTTGATTGGATTGTTATGCTGGTTCTAATGTCGTAATGTGTTGGAATAGGATTATGGGATTCACCATGGAGTGGTGGAACCTATGGACCCGCTTCATTGTATGGGGGTATGCCCCAAGGAGTTACAGATAACTAGCAGGTTGTTGAACCATGAGTTATTATGTCACTTGGGTTGGGGGTGACGGGGCTCTATGTGCCTAGGGCCATAGGGTGACCCAACCTCATTTAAAAGGAGAAAGGAGATGGGGCTATATGGTTGAGTTACACGATATTCCATTTGGAACTCTATGGTGGGTGACTTGATATTCTTGATGGGGCTCTATGGTTGAGTAACTTTGACTTGGTTCTAGAACTATGTTTCTTCCTCTTGGGAGGTATATGGAGATTATCTAGTGATGCTTTGGGGAGGTATATGGAGTTGTATTTTGTTTCTTTTGGAGATATCTGGAGTTGTTTCGTGATGCCTTGTGATGTGTGGAGTTGGTATAGTGAGTTATGTGTCCTCTTGTGAGTCTGGTTAGACTTTGTTATGATTGATGGCATGACTCTCCCCTTGGTTGGTATGGACTATTGGATATTGGATTGGAACTATGTCGTTATAGTCATGGATTTTTGTGAGTCATGTGATACCCGTTGTATATGTATCAACGTGTTGATTCTATTTGTCAGTCATATGTGTGTACTAGATCTATGTCTAGGACGTAATTGTTGGAAATTATTTGCTATGTGGTCTACTTGTTGTCATTCCATGGTTTGGTGAAACCCTTGTAATGTGATACGGTCGTGAAAGTATGTAAAAGTATGCTTGTGAAATTTTAGTGTTGTGTATGACCCTGGTAGGGTGTTGTGACTATAGTTCATGATGGGAACCCACGAAATGAATAAACTAAAATTCTACAAAAATGAAAATTTAAAGGACTTGAATTAAGAATAATGTTAATAGAAAGGGATTAATGAAATAACAAATAAGAGAGAACTACCAATCTTCACAGAACCTTGAAAGTTAAAATTTCTACCAAATGTTCCTAGGGCCACCCCATAACCGTGATTTTGGATCTGAAATCTTAACCTTAGAGCGTACCTTCGCCACATTCGTCCCTTGTTGCGTACCTTTTCTCTTCTTCATTGTATGTCGCATCGAGGACGATGCTTTCTTAAGGGGAGGAGAATGTAATGCCTCCTTTTATTATAAAATAATAATAATAATAAAATAAATATAAAAAAATGAAATAAAAGAATTAAAATTAAAAGCCCGTGATATTCTTCTTGGGGCAGATTTAGGGAAAAATTGGGTCTATTTTCCATCATTTTGGTTTTGTGTGGAGAGAGGGAGTGTTGTCGTCTCCGCTGCCATGGGAGGAAGCTCCAGTCTAGCTCTGTGCACCAACAGTTGCTGAAGAATGTGTGAGGAGTCCCAGACACATGTGGCATCCATCAAAGCACCTAAAAGACAGGAATTTTTGTTAGATGTTGTAGTTTGCAATCCTTTGGGGGCATTCAAATTTGCTTTGGGGCCGCTGCTTCAATGTTTGACCAGATGAAAGAATGAGGCAGCTTCGCATGGAGTTTGATGGTGGCTGTGTGTAGGAAACGTGGGGAGTTCCCTCAGGAGACAGTCACTCCATTCCACCATGCATCAAATAGGTCTCCAGCGTGATGAGTTTACATTTTCTACCGCACGCCCGACCTATGCAAAAATCGAGCACAGGACAACGTATGGACATCCAAAGCAAAACATATTGGAAATCTATTTTTGTTTTGTTTTATTTTGTTCACTATGCTAGCTCCTCCCAAGCTGCGCCAAAAGGGGGATTTTACCAGCTTTTAATTTAGTTGTAAATTCCCTATCGGACAGCGTGTGTGTCGAACATGGAAGCTTTGGAACAAGGATATGTGCAAAAAATGAGTTTGTTGAAAAGGCTTTAGAAACATTCAACCAAATGCATTTGGTACATGTTAAGTCAGACTCCAAAACCTTTTTCCAACATCCTCCTAGCCTCTGTCAAAATGGGAGCTTTAGAGTAGGCCTCGGATAACCGTCAAGGCATAATGGTAGAGGATTTTTAGTTACAAATGCGCTAGTAGACAAGTATGCAAATGCGAAAGCTTACACAAGGCAAGTCAATTGTTTGACAAAACACCTCAAAGAAATGTTGTCTCATGGAATGCCAAGATTGCAAGATATGCACATAATGGATCTATTTAAAAGGTTTTAGAAACACACAAGCAACTACTTACTCTGTTGGAAAACTTCAAGTGATCGGGAAGTTGGTGTGACATGGTGGAGGTTAGATCCAGGCTCGTGAACTAGTTGGCGAAGTGCCAAGCGAGATACTAAATCGAAACCATGGGTTTGACCGACTCCGTCCCTTCCAGGCATGGTTCATCTCTCCTCATCTCTCATAATTTATGTTCTTTAGTTTTTCTTTTGCAACAAAATGAAAATTTATAACCAAAGGATTTTCGTATATTATGCTGTATAAAATAAACTTGTTTTAAAAATAGTAAAACCTTGTATCGTAATGTACAAGATCCAATATTGCTTGGTAGACAATAAACTTGATCACTCACATCGTGATGATCTAGTAAGCGTCACAACCAAACTAGATTTCTACATTACCCTTTTTAATTGACAGTGAAAGTTGAGTTCCCTGTAAATGACTTGACCACTCCTTGTTTAATTAGATAAATTACAATTTCTGGGGACTCACAAAGTAACCTTCGTATCTCTGGAAAAGGGAGGTTAAGATTTCTTCACGTACCTGGTTATGTGAGGTGTCACTTCAATCTTTGGATTGACCCTGAATGAACATTTGTGATCTTTTTGATGCCCTTATAGGAGCCCTGTTACTCTATTTTGTAGTGATAGGAAGTTTTAAATCTAGAAAGTTGGCTTTCTTTCTAGACCGCCATTCGAAAACTTGGAAAGAGAAATCACTTCCTGTCTTCGCAAACCTCTAGTGTTTATACTAGACAATTGCATGGAACTTTCAGGTTTAGGAAAAAATCACTTTCCGGGATAGTTTGGCAAAGCCATTTTATAGGCCTTCGGTCACACACGGTTTGTGAGGCCAAATAGGACCAATTTCGACTTGTCACTCTAGAAAACTTTTCGCCATTTGCAAATGGTTTTCTAGTTCTCGATCCCATCGACTCTAATGAATTCTCCTTACATAGGGAACTAGTAGGAAGTGTCTTGTTGGGTGCGCACCCATCGAATGTTAGTTAGGGATGCGAGTTTTCTTGGCCTCGAGCTAAATTTTGTTCATTTGTAATCGGTCAACTATGACCGGTGGCTCGGAGAACTCGCCGCCGAACGCAAAATGTTCACTCTTTCCCATTTCCATCGATTCTTTATGAACTCTTGGTATATCTCGGGGACATGTAGAAAGTTGATCATGGTGTGCATTCTCATTGAAAGATAACTTTTAGAAGCGGTTTCTTAGCCTCTGAGCCCGTTTTGAATGTTTTGTAGCTAGTAAGAAAATGTAAAAATAAAAAGCTGCGAGACCCTTGTAGGGTTTCCAAACCACCCTAGAAACTTTAAACACGTGCAATTAATTGTTTAGAACACTATAGTGTAACTTATTGTGTGCAGTAGAACTTTTGACAAAACAATGTTTTCTCTCTCTTCCCTTCTCTTTCTATCTCTGTGTTACAAAATGAAGTAAAATGAAATATAATGAATAGATATCTCTAGACCATTTTATTTCGATTGGAAATTGTAATTATTATCATATGTAAATGGGAAACTGAAAAATGATACTTATGTTTGATTACAGTGGATGCCATGCCAGCGATTTATTGCTGATATATCTTGCTCACGTGGTTTTTTCTCTATGAAAGAATGATGACGTAAAGGTGTTGAGTAATTCATTGTTTATTTTTGGTAATATATTGAAAGACTTATTGTTGAAATTGGTAGTATGTAAAATTCGCTAGATTAATAAGTGCTTGAGAAATTGGTATTTCTTTCATGGATGTTATTTTGCTCCCAAAATTGTTATGGTAAAAGTGGAATACAAATGTCAAAAGGAATTGAAATTTATACCTTGTAGTGAACTTTCATTGTGCTATTATTGGTTTAATAATTGGTGTTGTGTTTCTTACCTTGAAAATGTAATAAAGGAACCTAACCACAACAGTCAACCCTAGTTCAAAATTTGTATATAACTAACCTACCTATGTTAATCCCTTAGTGTAGAAAACTGTGACCCTTCAAACGAACCTTTACACTCGATGGAACATCCTAGGTTAGGCAATTAAGATCCCAAGAGAGGGGTTTATCACCTTAGTAGGTACGTTTAGTGTCATCGACATAAACCAGACATATAGGAGCAACACAATCAAATAAATCTTCTACATCGAATGAATTTCTTGTGGGATCCAGATGACATCATGGAGCTAGTGGAATAGTGGTTCTATCACTTAAAATTTTGTTAAGGAATAGATCCTCTTAGCTATATGTACTATCTTTGGCTAGTGACAATAGAGTGCTTGATCTGTTACGGAGGGTTTATAGAGTGAATATGTTTTGAATCTTATTCTAATCTATAATGGAGCGTAAAGCCCTAAGTGAAAAATTGGAATTAAACTAAACCCTAGTGGATTAGGATGTTAACTTGTGGGTAGAAAACTATAATTTAACTCCTTGTATAGGAAATTGAGTTGAAATATGTTGATTCTAGAGCACCTTAGAAACTGAAATCTTGTCCCATAATCCTTCGTTAGGTCATTTTATGGCATTAGGGAATAAATAATATTTCTTATGTGAAATCGTAAAATGCGGAGACATGGGATCTTCGTGAACATAGGTCACTTGTGGTTCATGTGTAGTTTATAAGGCTTCTAACCATGTACTTCCTTAAGAGGTCCGATAAGTGCTTTCATAACTCTTTTTTTATAAAATGATGGTAATAATGTGATGTAAAAGTAGGCATAGAAGAGGAATAAAAAAAAGAGATTTGAGGTTAGGGTTACTGCCACTCTTGGAGTCCTTATAACTCAATTAAATATCTTTATGTGTTTCAAAGAATATGTATTTCCTTGGTGTGACCAAACTTCGAGAAAACAAAAGATATATAAATATAAATGGAAGTCAACAAGTTATTGAACTTTATTAACTATGGTAGCGAAATAACTATTACGTGATTGAAGGATGTTCTTGGGAAAAATCTATTTTGAATCTATGTCTTCCTTAATCCCAAGATTTCATCTTGACATCACATTAGATTCTCTTGTGTAGCAAGGGTAAATTTTAAACATTAAATAAACGTTTGAGAAGCATATTCTTAACATAAGAACAAGATAATTGAGTACTTTATATGTGATTTGAATTGTGCCAAATAAGCAAGTAAGTTATGGAAATTTCCGTGATGCATAAAGGAAACCAACTTAAAATGGTCAAACTGTAAATTAAATGTGGGATGAATTTAAGATTTTGTAGATGGAAAAAGGAGAAAGCTATCATTGCACAATAATGTTCTTAGAATGTTAATCATAACTAAGATGCAATTAAAGAAATGATGTGTTGTGGGTTGCCAATCTTTGAGTCTTTTGTCTTGTGGTTGGGTTTTTGCTAGTACTCATTCATTTGGAAAAGTGTGGTATAAATAGGTATATGGCGTTGTCATGTGTCTATGTGATTTGATGACTGATGTAAGTGTCGTATATGTTGTTGAGTTTTCCTACTTGGAGTCCTTGTGGCGTTTTGCAATGAGCAATGTAAGTCAAAAAAAAATTATCCTGGTATTTTACTGTTGTAATTGTGTGTGTAAAGTGTGGGCACTACATCCACCATGAAAGGGAAAGAAAACCATATGATATTCTTCATCTCAAAATAAATCAACAAAGAAGAGTTAGATAAATTCATGCCTATGAATGGATTGGTGTTTCTCATAAATTTACTTGATAACTTTTTCTTCACAAGCCAAAATAGTCCAACAAAAGAGAGAACCCAAAAAAAAGTATAAACAATCAAAAATCAAATAGCTCACATGCAAGGAAGTGGTCTAACGAAATAGAGGAGCCCAAAGCGGAAAGGAAGAACAAAAAAGTGGAGAGATCAAATAATATATCAGAATTTTTCTTCAAATATTGTGCTTCACAAGATGAAACAATCTAACGAAATGAGAAAATGCATGTTCTCATATAGGAATCATAAAATAATAATAGATGTAAAATCTAATTTGTTTTAGAATGGTAAAGCTTCAAATTCCCAAGAACTCTATCATCCTTGAAAACATTAACTGCCATTAATATCTCCACTGTGCCACATAGTGACGTGGATTAAATTCCATTAATATCTCCAATTTCCCTCTAATGAGCGGTTGAAGAGGTGTTTTAAAATAATTACCTTCAATTAATAAATAAATGGTGGTCAATAATATATTTTCATGGTGGTCTTTCTCATGGTCAGAAACAAAAATAGATTTTTAACATTTTTCATAGCCATGTTTTAGGTTATTTGCATTTAAAATACACCACCAATAATATCACCTTTGTGCCACAATATTAAGTTCAAATTATATTGCTTGAATTAGAATGTTTAGAATGGGTGTATGCCAACTCTCAATCAAACAAAAATTTTGGTCTTGTATTTATGGGTTCAACTGAATATATACCTCGACTATTTTAGCATATAATGTAGGTATGTTTTCCACTAGTAGATATATGTGCACAAAAAAATACGTGGTAATTGGATGATCTGCATAAAAACTATACAAAATATAAATGACATAATCCCATTCTATATTACTCGTATAGAATGGGAAGATGCCCACTCTCATTTGTGAATCAAAAAAGAATAACAAAATTAAAATTTACTTTGTTTTAAAACATTTCTATGACTCCTATGAGAGGTATTAACATGATTAAATTCAATATTTCCTTTACAAACACACTTCCCATTCTCACAACCCATTCTAAAAATGTTTACAATCATATAAATATATTGTATGATGAGAACTACATAAGCCTTTATCCCTCTTGAGGGTATGTAGTGCATCACTTGGCTCTACCAGGGATAGTCCAACTAGTATAATAAAATTATTAATAATGACAAAAACAAAAAAATTATATGTTTGTATGAGAATGGCCTTTTTCCCATTGTAAAGCTTCTTTCACTAGTAATATTTTCTATCGATAAAGGTTGTGAGAATGCACAACTTCGATTTGAAAATAAAGTAAGGTTGTGAGAATGCACATATTTTCATTCTAAAATAAAGTAAATTATGTCTTTATTTTCCTTCTATGATTCTTATATGAGAATGTGCATATGCTCCTTCTAAAAATATAGTCATATTCTACATTTCCTATATGAGACTGGGCCTCTGCTCATTACACTAGTTTTATAATAGACTTTATTTTATCATTTTCATATATTAAGCAACATATTCTTCCTTTGTAATTTTTTGTATGAAAAAGGACATACTCCATTCTATACAAAATACAAATATAACATTTATTCAATACAAAAATAAATGTAACTAATTTTCAATACCAAATGCAAATGTAACATCTATTTAGTTGGATTGCTACATGATAGACACCCAAAACCATCAATAACAATAATTCATTATTATCATTTTTTTATCTCATATTCACTCATACTGTACTGCTACTTGAATAACCTAGGACTTACATTATTATCAAATTTTCATTTATATTGCAATTTAAAGGACACTTGTAAGACTCAACAACACTACTTCAATATTATCATTTTATAAGAGTCTGAATTTTTGCATAATAAAGTAGTTTCTAAATTATAATTTTCATATAAAGTTCTTATTCCATAGTTTTTCTTCCTTTCCAATAACATCCCTCATATCATCCTTCACCATCTCGTCCTCCTCTGAGTTGTTGAGGTAAAGCTTAAGCATGCACTTTTTTCTTCCCTTCTCCAGTTGAACTAGCCTCCTTTGAATATCCATAACCATATTTTTAAGCCCAGACAACTCCTCTTTGATGGAATTTTGATAAGTACAAATTTTCTTTGAGGCCTCAATATACTTCATACAAGTACATACCATGGCCTCCTAGACTCATCGAGGGAATTAACATTCTTTTCCAGCTGTAGAACCCTAAGGGAAATTTTTTCCAATGCCATACTCCAATCAAACTCCAGATTTTATTTTCCTTTGGAAGGTTCCCCTTTGATATCAGACATAGAAACACGACCATAGTATCAATACCCTTCTTCTTCCTCAATTTATTCATTCATTCAACCAGAGTAAAAAATTCATCTAGGTCCTCCAAAGCCTCCCTCTCCATATTACCAACAACATCTATAGTGTTTATTAATGACATAAAAGACTCTTTTATGTCATTTGAGCCTAAAGAGGAGGAATCCTCATAATCCTCCTACTCCATATACTTCTCATCCTCAACATGCTTTACATCATCATTCAAAAATCCCCTAAACTTCTCATATTTGGTGAAATATGTAGAACCCAAACAGAATAAGGCCATCATCAATCCTTGATGAAGAGGATTTTCAAATTTCCTTTTAGAAATTCTTGATTGATTTGTGCAGGGAACAACTGAGAAAGAATGGGAAATTATAATGCATACCATGGTGGATATGACTTAACATAGGGAAATGGTGGGCATAAAATACCTTGTACCTACCCTCCAAGGTGATAAATTGCATCAAGTGTAGGGAAATTTCATTAAAAGGATCAGGTATAGAATCTCTCTTAATACCTACATAGTGATGTCTTAGTTTCTCTTCACCCACCAAAATTTTTCCCATCTCCTCATCATATTTTTCTTCAGTTTGTAAATATCCCTCCCCTCATTGTTCATCCTAACCAATATTACAATAAAATATGTAGATTATTTTATAGAGAAACCCCTGATACTAGCTCGACCATCCTTTCAATGAGTAGTAAAATCCTTTCTCAGGGCTTCTTCGTGGCCTTTAAAAATTTAAAATAGAGATGGCATACCTTACTTTTCTAGCATCATCCAAAATCTTCTACTAATCCCATTGGTCGAATCAGGTTCTAGATGAACTAGTTCATCGCCCATTTTTGTTTCTCTATTAAAATGGAAATAAAACCAACCCAGTTCAAAACCTTCTTATCTGTTCTAAAACTAATGATCATACTTTATCAATCCCTTTTCTAGACCAAATGTCCTTTCTAAACCCAATGCAAACACTTATATCATCCAACCTCTAACATGTCTCCTCATTACTTCTTACTCTTCCTTTATACCCAATAATGACAGAGAATTATTTTCAATCATTACAATGACACAAAAAGTTCAACCTCTTTAACCTCTATTTGTAAGGTAAACAACAACATTGTTCCCTTCCCTGTAGACATGATTATAGGAAATCAATTAAAGGATGTTTCCATGGAATTCTCCCATTATTTTTATTTTAATACAAACAATATTGAACTTAATCACTTTTTGATCTATGCATAGCAATCGCTAAACATTGTGGGCAGTGTGTAACCAACCTTCATGATTTTGAGGGTTGTTACTTGCGGTGAAGTGGCCTCTATCTTCTCGTCATGGAACTCATGCAACAATTTCTCAATCTAAATTTCTAGAATGCACCTCAAGAGGACTCCATTCACATCTATCTTAAATAAGATACCATTGATAAGAACATATGAAATGCATTGTTGTCTAAAATGCCTTCTTTTTCTTTGCTTAATCCTTTGCTTGAATGAAGTTGATTATGTCCAGGTCTAACAAGGGTGGTTCTATCATCACTTGTTTTTCTTGGTCATCTTGGAGCACTACAACAACTCCTTCTTGTTAGACCTTTTTCATTGTCATATGTATTGTCATTGATGTCAAGTTTAATTGATGGAAAAAATATTTGATTTCAAGAGGAATTGATAGAAAAAAGGGTTAATTGGTAAAGTGAGCAAGTGAGAAAAATAAAGGTTGATTGGTAGTGTTAGCTCATAGAGGCTTCAGGATGGTCAAGGATAAGTTATAAGGGACTTAATCAGATTTTATGCAAGCTACGGACATAAGAAGATAGCCTTTGTAGACTTGAAGAAGCCATAAAACTCTAGAATAAGCCAAAAAAAGATTAGTGAAGGCCATGAGTAAAAGAATGAAGCCACCAAAGAAAAGAGAAGCTAAAGGATGAGCTGCGAGTGAAAATGGTAAGGAAACAAATGTGAAGGAAGAGCCACAAAAGTATGAATAGTATGAAGACAAAGTGTAGGAGTAAGGAAATTTTTAGAAAGCCGCACATAAGGGGAAAAGTTTTGTAGAACCATAAAATTTGCTAAGGACCGAAGATAGCTGTGGAGAATGATAAAATCCATAGGTAAAGGGCTAGATTCGTGGACATGGAACAAAGCCACGGGAAGATAGTGAACAAGAAGGAAAGCCACAAAACCTTGAAAGAGCCACAAAGAAAATAAAAAGTCGTGGATGACTAAAAAGCGGCGAGAGAGGAGAAAATCCATAGATCAAAGGAAAGTGCCCCAATGTAAAGAAAAATTCAAAGAAGCTAAGGAAATTCATGAATTGATCAAGTATGGACTAGATAGGGCTTGAGGAAAATCAAATTGTTTTAAACACGTACAAGTGAGATTTTTTTCCAAAAATTGATGGTGATTGTGGCTGAGCATATGACTTGAGCTCCATGAAAAATGAAGAAATATACAATTCTAGCTGTCAACATTAAATACTCATTGAATTTGTGGAAATATAGTTGTAGTTCTCTATCTGATTCCTAATTTCAAGGAAAAATTAAATATCAGAGAAGAAAATGGCTCGCTCATCTTGATCATGTTAGAAATCCTAGAAAGATGAGAAATCTATTTTTAGGTATCGGTTAATAAATATTTTCTGGTGAAAGGTGAAATCAAGCTGAATATAGCAAGAGAAAAATATGGAGTTAGTTGTATTCATTTAATGAACCAGATTTTTAGGTGATAGAGAAGGATAAAATTACATGACATGCAAAAAGGAAGCATTAGAATGGGTCAATTATCTATATAGATAAAATTTGATACTAATATTGTTGTTTCTCAAGTGAGAAGATGATGCATTGAAGCTAAAGGAGATACAAAAATAAAAGAGAGAAGAAGGAGAAAAGAAGAAAATTAATGTAAATAAGATCATATGAGAAAAATATCGGTGAAATAGGTTGATTGAGAAAAAGGGTCCGATTCAAATGAAAAGAAGAGAGTAAAAGAGAGAACACAGACAGATACAAAAAAGTGATCATAATCTCTGTGTAGGTAATTTTAAATCTAGATGATCAAAAATTGTATGTAAAAAAAATAAGTCTAAGTTGTAGCTTAGCATATTCATGGGGTTGCGGCCTCCTTATGGGTGGGTGCCTACAAAATATCAGTTGTAGCTTATTAAATTAGGGGTTGGTGCTCCTTGTAAGTTGGTTCTTGTTAAAATTCACTTAATGGGTGCTCAATAAATCTTTGAGTGGGTGCTTGAAGTTGTGAAGTGGGTGCTTCATAGGTTGAGTGGGTGCTCAATCAAAACCATTGTAAGATTTGGAATTAATTTTCCTAATAAAGCCTTAGTTTCAAGTGGGTTTTTCTCCTGAAAGGGTTTTCCACTATAAATTTTGTGTTCATTGCATTTACATGCGATATATGGTTTATGAATGCACATGATATAGTATAGGTAAAATTTAATAAATTGTGGATTAAGTATAGCTCTATAAATTAATTTTAATCCACACTTTGATTAACCCCCATCTCGAGTGCTTGTGATATCTAAAAATTGGTATCAGAGCGATGTCCTTCTATTAGAAGCTTAACATCTTCAAGGAGTTCCTTTTTTCACAAGCATGATAGTGAATCAATAAAAAGATGACTTATCGGTGTCAGATCACCTCTCTTCACTGGATCAAACTATGCATTATGGAGAATAAGAATGAAAACTTATTTGATGTCACTTGGTTTTGATATCTAGGAATGCATTGAGAAAGGATACAATCCTCCAGCCATGTCAATCACTTCTTCAATAGATAAAGTAGAATATGAATGCAACTCAAGAGCCATGAATGCCATCCTATGTGGCCTGACTGAAACTGAATTTGTAAAATTTATGCATTGCATAATAGTAAATAAGATTTGGACCAAACTTCAAAGTATTTATGAAGGAGATGAATTGTCAAGTTAGTAAAGTTGTAGAGCTACCAATCTCGGTTTGAGAATTTGAAAATGAAAGATTATGAGAGTATAGTGGCCTAAATACATAGAATATATGAAGTTATTAATATGATCGAGAGATCTAGGAGACAAGTTAGAAGAATCTATTATTGTTCAAAAGGTTATGAGATCCCCGATTTGGAAAATTTTATGCAAAGGTTTCAATGGTAGAAAAATCCAAAGACATGAAGAATCTCACAATGGATGAATTACAGAGAATTATTTCAGCATATGAGATGAGGATGATTGGAACCAAGACTACCAAGAAAGAGGTAACATTTAAGGTCAAGAAAGAAACCCAGTCCAAGCAAGAAGAAGAAGAAGAATCAGATTTAGAGGATGAATTAGATGATGAAAATATTGAAGCAATGTTCATAAGAAGACTAAAAAGAGGTTCAAGTAAGTATAAAGGAAAACTCCCTTTCAAATGCTTCACATGTGGACAAGTAGGTCATTTTTTGTTAAATTTCCAAATAAAAATAAATAATCTCAGTCTGAACATGAAGAGGAAAATCATAAAAATAACAAGAGAGAAACTAGATATAAAAAGAAAAATAGCAAGAAGTTATTTAAGAACAAAAGGAACTTCTATTCAAAAGAAGAATCAAGTGAATTTGATTCAAGAAACCCAGGAAGCTCTGAAAATGAAAATGATGAAGATCAGTTTGAATGTTTTTTATGGCCATGGATACATCTGAAGAATCCAACTCTAAAGGAAATAATATAGTTCATTGTGACACATAAGGTTAGGAAATGTGAGCTTTGAGAATATTGTAAAACTAAGTGCCAAAGGGAGTGTGAAACAAATGACAAAAATATGAAACTAGCAAATAATCTTTGCAAAGCATGCCTACATGGAAAACAAACAAGGAGATCATTCAAATCAAAGGAATACTCAACAACCAAACCTATGGATTTGATTTATACATATCTCTATGGTCCTACCAGAGGCCCGAAAGTATACAAGGTGAGGTATAATGCATGTTAATAATATATTATTACACCAAAATGACATGGGTATCGTGTTTAAAGAAAAATTATGAAGCACGAGACATAGTCAAGAAATTCAAGGCACTGGTGGAGAATGAGAACAAAAATATCAAATGCTTAAGATCAGACAAAGGTGGAGAATTTTGGTCTAATGAGTTCAATGAATTTTTTGAAGAAAATGGAATTAGAAGACAATTCTCAATCACCAGAACACCTCAAAAAAATGGAGTTATTGAAAGGAAAAATATAACTATGCAAGAAATGGAAAGAACCATGTTGAATGAATCCAAACTACCAAACAAATATTGGAGTGAAGCGGTATACACAGTGGTGTACATTTTTAATAGAACTCAATTGAGAGTAAACAGTGATTAAACACCTTATGAATTATGGAAAAATAGGTCTGGAAATGTGAAACACATAAGATTTTTTATAAGCAAGTGCTTCATCAAAGAGATGAAAATAATTTGGGAAAAATTCGAATCAATGTTTGATGAAGGCATATTTCTTAGATATTTAGCGGTTAGCATGGCTTACAAGTGCTACAATAAAAGGTTGTAGAAAATTATTGAAAGCACAAATGTAGAGGTGGATGAAATTCCTAAGTCCAACAATGAGCATAATAACAATCATGAAGAACAGGAAGATGATGAGGAAATGGAAAGTCTGCATGAAGAAGTAGATGAAGAGGAAGAAAGACCAGACACTAAGAAACCCTCGAGAAAATTAAAGAAGGATCATCATCAAATCATATCATTGATAACGAGAGAATGCATCATTCTCACAAGAAGAAGACTAAGCGAGAAAAATCATGAAGATATAACACTCTTGTCAATGATAGAACCCAATAATGTTACAGAAGCAAGAAAGGATCGACATTGGGTGGACGTAATGAATGAAGAATTTGATTGGATAGAAAATAATGAAACCTGGGAGCTCGTGACAAAACCAAAGGATAAAAATGTAATTGGAACAAAGTGAGGTTTCAGAAATGGGTTGAATGAAAAGGGAGAAGTAATAAGAAATAAAGAAAGACTGGTGTGCAAAGGCTATGCATAAATGGAAGGAATCGAATTTGATGAAACATTTGCACCAGTGGTAAGGATGGAAGTAGTAAGACTATTCATGACTTATGCATCTTATAAGAAGATAAGAGTATTTCAAATGGATGTGAAATCAACTTTCCTCAATGGTTTTTTGAATGAAAAGGTATATATTGAATAACCTAATGGATTTTCACTAACTGAAGATAAATATTATGTGTGCAGATTGAAAAAGGCATTGTATGGACTCAAACAAGCTCATAGAGCTTGGTACAACATATTGGATTCATACCTCATTGAGAAGGGATTCAGAAAAGGTGTAGTTGAAAAATATATCTATATCAAGGAAGAAGAAGATCATCTACTTATTGTCATTGTATATGTGGATGACATCATTTTTGGAGGAGATTATGACAAGATGACATATGAATTTTCTGATATGATGAAAGAGGAATTTGAAATGTCTATGCTTGGGGACCTCTCATTCTTTCTAGGATTACAAATCAGTCAATCAGATCAAGGTATCTTCATATCCCAAACCAAGTATATCAAATAAATGTTGAAAAGGTTCAAGATGGAAGAGTGCAGACCTATAGGAACACCAATGGAAGTGGGATGCAAGATGAGCAAAGAGGAAAACTCACCAAAAGTAGACAAAACTTTGTATAGATCCATGATTGGCAGTATACTCTATTTCACTGCATGAAGACTTGATAATATACATGTGGTAGGCTTAGTTGGAATATTCCATGAAGATCCAAGGAAACACACCTCAAGGTAGTAAAGATAATTCTGAGATATCTCATGGGAACACTTGACTATGGACCCTGTACCTTAAAAGCAATGATTTCAGCATAAAATCATACACAAATGCAGATTGGGTAGGAAGTGTTGATGATAGAAAGAGTACAAGTGGCAGAGCATTATTTTTGGAAATTGTTTAGTCTCTTGGTTGAGCAAGAAACAATCATTAGTGGCACTCTCAACATGTGAAGCAGAATATATAGCTACCACAATGTGTTACACTTAAGTTTTATGGATGAAGTAGACATTGGAAGATTACAAGGTAAAATATGATAGTCTAATTCCCTTGTTTTGTGATAGCACAAGTGCAATAAGTGTCTCTAAGAACCCCATGTTCTAATAAAAATACCAAACATATTCCAATTATATATCATTTCTTGAGGGAACAAGTGAATGACAAGAAAATCAGTCTAGAATATGTGAGCACAAAAGAAGAAATTACAGACATTATGACCAAACCACTACCAAAAGCTACTTTTGAGCACTTAAGGAATGAATTGGGGGTCATTCCTAATCCCAAAAACAACTAGAAGGTGTGAAGAAAAGGTGAGGGATAATTCTCAAGTAATTTTAGCTCCTAATTAGTTCTAAACAATAGTTGTGATAAGGGGAGCTAGTCTATTAGCTCAATGTTATCAAAGAATGCATCAACTCGGGTTAGCATTACATGAAGCATATTAGGTCATATGAATATGATGCATGTGCCTAGGGTGAGTTTTTTTGGTAATAACATGTATTATCCATGTTACTTACATTTTCATTCTTATGATGCATAGATGGCCCTTTTTCATTGTTTTCAAAGGGGAGAGAAGCTGAAATAAGAAACCAACTAGTCTTAAAGAAAATGGGAGAGATGTTGAAACTAGCCAAGTCATATCAAAAGGGGAGAGAAGCTGAATATATAAATATGCCAAGGGAGAGATAAAAAGTGTTTTAAGAAACTAGGAAACCAAGTATGCAAGTATTATTTTTCCATCAAAAGGGTGTAGGTTTCGTGGTATTGAAGTGTTGTCATCAATGACAAAGGGGAGATTGTTAGACCTTTTTCATTGTCATATATGTTGTCATTGATGTCAAGTTGCATTTATGGAAAAATTATTTGATGTCAAGTGGCATTGATGGAAAAAATGGTTAATTGGTAAAGTGAGAAAGCGAGAAAATAAAGGTTGATTGGTAGTGTCAGCTCATAGAGGCTTTAGGATGGTCAAGGATAAGTTATAAGGGAATTAATTTGCTTTTGTGCAAGCTGCAAACTTAAGGAGATAGCTTCCAAAGACTTGAAGAAGCTGCGGAACTCTAGATGAAGTCATGGAAGCTTAGTGAAGGTCGCGAGTAAAAGGATGAAGCCGCCAAGGAAAAGAGAAGCTAAAGGATGAGCTGCGAGTGAAAATGGTATGAACAAACATGTGAAGGAAGAGTCGTGGAAGTATGAATAGTCTAAAGAAAAAGCTACAAGAGTAAGAATTTTTTTAGAAATCCACACACAAGGGGAAAATCTACATAGAACCAAAAAATCTGCTAAGGATGAAAGATATTTGCAGAGAAGAATAAAATCCATAGGTAAAGGGATAGAGTCACAGACATGAAAAAAATTTGTGGGAAGGTGGTGAACAAGAAGGAAAAAAATTGAAAGAGCCATGAAGCAAAGAAAAAGCTATGGATGACTAGAAATCAACCAAGAGAGGAGAAAATCTGCATATCAAAGGAAAGTACCGCAATACAAAGAAAAATTCAAAGAAGCTAAGTAAAGCTATAAATTGATAAAGTATGGACTAGACAGGGATTGAGGATAATAAAATTGTTTTAAACATGCACATGTGAGATGTTTTTCTCAAAACGATGGTGATTCAATTGTGCAGTGATTACGGATGAGGATATGACTTGAGCTCCATGAAGAACGAAGAAATCTACAATTCCAACTATCAACATTTAATGCTCATTGACTTTGTGGAAATACAATTACATTTCTCTATGTGATTCCTGATTTCAAGGAAAAATTAAATATCAAAGAAGAAAATGGCTCACTCATCTTGATCATGTTGGAAATCCTAGAAAGATGAGAAATCTATTTTTAGGTATCAGCTAATAAATATTTTCTGGTGAAAGGTGAAATCAAGACAAATATAGGAAGAAAAAAATATGGAATTAGTTGTATTCATTTAATGAACCATATTTTCAGTGACAGAATAGTTGAAGTTTGCACCACACAACAAAGTAAGCATTGAAATGGGTCGATTAACTATATAGAGAAAAATTGATACTAATACGGTTGTTTCTCAAGTAAGAAGATGAGACATTGAAGTTAAAGGAGCTATAGAAATAAAAGAGAGGAGCAGAGAAGACAGATAATGTAAATAAGATCATATGAGAAAAACATCGAGTGTGACATGGTGGTTGAGAAAAAGAGGTCGATTTAAATGAGAATAAGAGAGTGAAAGAGAGAACACAAACAAATACAAAAAGTGATCATAATCTATTGTGTAAGCAATTTTGAATCTAGATGATCAAGAATTATATATAAAAAATTAAGTCTAATTTTTAGCTTAGCATATTCGAGGGTTGTACCTTTCATGTGGGTAGGTTCTTACAAAATCTCATTTGTAGCTGATTAAATTGGGGGTTGGTGCTCCTTACAAGTTGATGCTTGCAAAAATTCACTGAGTGGGTTCTTAGTAAATATTCGAGTGGGTTCTTGAAGTTGTGAAGTGGGTGCTTCATAGGTTGAGTGGGTGCTCAACCGAAACCATTGTAAGCTTTGGAATTTGTGTTCCTAATAAATCCTTGGTTTCAAATGGGTTTTTCTCTTAAAAGGGTTTCCCACTATAAATTTTGTGTTTAGTTTTTATGTCGATATATGGTTAATGAAATGCATATGATATAGTACAGCCAAAATTTAAGAAATTTTGGATTAAGTATAACTCTAGAAATTAATTTTAATCCACACTGATTCAACCCCCTCTCAGTGCTTATGATCTCTAACACTTCTTTATCCCTTGGTTCTGCATGCTAATTTGAAACCATATTCTCACATAATCCTTTTCCTCGAGAATAATTTTGTTACTTTGATCTCTATATCCTACTCCATGACACAAGTGATCTAACCATTTATTTTTTCATTTAAATCCTTGTGTAGTAGGAAATCTTTTACTCGGCATGTGACACTAGCAAGTGGATCTGTTGTGTGAGACCAAGTGTCTAAATTTATTTAAACTCCTTATAAAAATGAGGACATGATTCTTAATGAAATAGTACCTCACCTCATAGTCCTCTAGGATTTGGTGAAGAAATCAATGGGTTGTTCGAGATCCTTGTTTAACTACACCAATATTGCAGATATTGTGTCTAAAAACCAAAAGCATAGAGGATGAAGCCCTTGATAAATCGGATGGATGAGAGTTAGAGCTTGTGATATTTATTTCTTAATAGATTTAAAAATCTCATTTCCCTCGTTGTTCATTTAAAACACATGCTCTTTATCAACATCGGTGTTAATGGCTTAACAAGACTAGAAAAATTAGGTACAAATCTTTTGTGAAGTTGATCATCCCTAAGAATATCTGGAGATATTTCTTGTCGATTAGAAATGACAATGCAATATTGGATTCAAAACTCTCTGGTTTAATATTCAACCCTTCTTTAGACACAATGTGGCCTAGGATCTTACCTTTATGTGCTAGGAATATACACTTCTTTGGATTTAGGGAAAATCTAAAATATCTATATCTCTAAAATAATATCCCGAGATGAGAAATGTGGTCAGATGCATTCTTGTAAAATACCATTATATCGTCAAGATACACAAGTACCATTATGTTAATCATCCCCTTAAATGACATTTCCATGGCTCTCTGAAATGTAGCTCTAGCATTGGAAAATCCAAATGGCATTTTCCTATAAGCGTATGTGCAACATTTTCTCATGAAAATTGTCTTGAACTGATCTTCCTCCTTCACCATGATTTGGTTGTAGCCTGAGTAGCCATCTAGAAATGAAAACCTCTCTGAACCAACTACTACTTGTAAAAAAAAATTCCATGGAAGGAAGTTGGTAATGACCCTTGAGAGAAGCTTTGTTTAAGTCTTTAAAATCTACACACAACATGATTTCTACATTTCTTTTCCAGAATGGCACAAGGTTTGCAACCCATCTTGATTGATTGATTGGGAAAATGATAACTTCCTCAATTAACTTCAATTATTTCTTGATTAACGAATCTATGTGAGGATTAATTGTCCTTTTCTTTTTCCTGATGGGTTTGGCTTCTGGATCTAGCTCAATAGTATGTTGTGTTAAACTTGGGTCAAATCCCCTTAGATATTCTTATCTCAAAGAAAATACATTAGGAAACCCTTGAAAAAGTTATATGAAATCATGCTTTCCTTGGTGAGTACTTAATTTTTCTAATTTGAAGCACCTTTCCTTCTCTAACTAAAACATGTTTTGAATCTTCACCCTTACTGTAATTTTTGCTTCCTCTTTCGTGAACTAGTCATTAGGATTAATTATTTAATCTAGAGTCACTAGACCTTCTTGTAGCTTGTTTTCTCTCGGTTGGACCACACGATCCTCATATTTCCTTTCTAATATGTCTTGGTTCTTTAAAGAGAACCCAACCTCTTATTGAAGGAAATTGATGATTTTATGATCATTTTCAAACACTTTCCACTTGTGTTATTGTGCTGGCAGATGGTATCACTAACAATTTGACATGAGGTTGTGTTTGGTATTTCTTGATACTCTTAACAACGTCAAATGCTGCCCCAATTGCTACAAGCTTGTCTAAAGCCTCATTATTCTTTCTTAGTATGGAAATGATGTTAAATGCCTCAAAATATTCAATGATATCCCATACCATGTGTTTATAGCTCTTAATAAGGTTATTCTTGGCAGAATTTACCCCTCTATCTTAGTTCACAACCAACTCATTGTCCCCCAAAAATTTTAGGTTCTTGATGTTCATTTTCCTTACCTAGTTTAGACCATCGATAAGTTCTTCATACTCATGTGTTATTAGAAAAAATGGATTGAAACCTGAAAGTAGAATAATATTTATTACCTTTGGGAGACACAAGCGTTGCTCCTCCTCATGCACCTTGTATACTCCTTGAACCATCATTGAACATTTTCCAAACTTCATTTTCATCTTCATCATCTAGGTTTGGTGACACTAAAAGAGGTGTATTTTCTTCATGTAGATAATAGATTCCCAATTCAGCCTCCTCCATCTCTTTGTATGGATCATAGGCATGCCTCTTGTGAGCCCATTCGTCGGTGTCAAATGGAATGTTCCCAATTTTGGTATGTACTTCTTGATTTTTTGGGCAATATTCTTAATCAAAGGTTAAACAATTAGCATTGATCAGACTTGGAACATAAGGATCAATGTGATAGTTACAAATTGGTTCATATATGATAGTATCCTTTCTTCCATATATGGTTCTAAATAGCATGTGAGACTAATCGGTAGATAAGTACCCACCAATTTTAGCAGTGAAGTCCCGAGATAAACACAAAGCAAATAGTGGGGGTAAGTGAATCACATATGTGGGATTGTAAAATTTGGGCATGTAACATTATATTTAGATCCTTGATTATTCTAGTAGTTCCTAATGTTGTCTCATCTAATTGCACTACTCCCTTTGAGAAAGGTTCGTACTTAAGACCCATATGATCTCAGTAATTTACTTTGGCATCACCGAGCCACTTGCCCCAGAGTCAATCATGCAGTTATGTACTAGGTTGTTCACAATGATCAAAGATGCATACATTGGGGAGGTTTCATTTTTATACCTTATTGACCTCCTTATAGTTGAGTTGCATTGGTGAGAACATTTTCCGATCTTTGGATGAATCAATTGAAATTGAAAATTTGGCCATAGCTACTTGCAATAGGTCTCTATTTCTTGAAATTTTCAATGAATTCCACATAGAGATAATCACATTTTTTCTTCATTTGATCAATGATATTAAATGGAGCTAGACAATATTTTTTCGGCCCCTTGTTTGATGCTACTTTATCTTGTACTTGACCTGTACAACAGGTACTTTAGGCTGATTTTATGAATTTAGGACTGTATTTGAGATACCAATTCCTTGAAGTGTGATGTAAGGTTCAGAAGCACTTGAATATGATGAATTCCCCTCTTAAATAGATCTATTTTTGGATCATGTGTTCACTACTACACCCTAAGGAAGAGACTAATTAATTCCACAAAAATCCTCAACTTGCCAATTCATGAGTGAAGTATCATTATGAGGTGTCTCTTAAGTGTTTGTTTTCTGTTGATTTTCTTCTTCATTTGTCTCTTGAGAAACACCCACAATTTACACCATTAAGGCCTTATTTGGAATTCCATTAAAGCATGTTGTTTGATTATGGGGTTGACCATAAGGGAAAACCATTCATAGTCCTTAGAATAGTTGTTATGGACTAGATCCAAGGCTTGGGATGATGAAGCTATGTTAGGATTATACAGTTGAAATGGCCTAGAAATGGGAGGCTATCCTTAATTCTAGTTTACAGCTTAGACGTGAGGTATATTAGACTGATATGAGGGATTATTTGGTTGGTACTGAGGCTAGTATGGTCTGAAATTTTGGGCATGATGCATCTTAATTGTCACCAACTTGTTCCCTATATTTTTCAATTGTTTCATGACCTCTTAGAGCTCAACTAAGGTGTTTGAAGAGGTAGAAGCTTTTATAGAACTTTGATTTCTAGGAGTGGGAATATGGTCTAACTTAGGTGTTTGGATAGAATTAGGATTCCCCATCTCTAGATAAATAGGAATAGGTGTCCTAGGTACAAGTTTACCATTATGAATTAGGAAATTCTCATCTCTAATGGCTACTGAATAGGATCCTGGTAAAGTTATACCTCCCATAGATTACACCATAACAACAATATCAGAATTAAGAGATTTTAAGAAATAGAGAAATGCACCTTCAATGATTAGTCTTACGAGAGCCATAATCTTGTCCCACGTTCTTTGGAATCATAAATTGAAGTTAACCATTTGTTTATTTAGAGCCATTTTGATTGTGGTCAACCTGTTCCAACAAAGATAGATTATCCTCTCTTTCTCCAAACCGATAATGAAGGGTTGTGCATAGCTCATTCCAATTCCTAATTGACCTATTATTAGGATTACAACCACTATAATTATTTCCCTTTGAAAGAAGAATATATAAGTTTCACTGCCACATCCATATCAGTAATTTCTTGGATGGAATAAACATTTGCAATGTCCTAGATATGATTAACCAAATTTGTGTGATTTTCTCCACTAAAATATAGAATAATTTTCAATGTTTCCACTAGAATTGGATTATGTGCATTGAGGGCAAGTGGATTGTTTCCCATGAAATTAAAAATAGATTTTTTTGGGGAACCCATTTTGATCAGTCTAATAATTCTAGTAGATTGTAGAAATGGCCTACCAGGTGGAGGTGTTGATAGAGTCCTTTTTCATGGAGATGGAGATCTCTGAACTCATCTTCCTCTTCTTCCTCTAACTAGAGATAGTTGTAAGTTTTCAAATATCCATTATTCTCTTGTTCTTGACCTTGTTTAAATCCTTCTCATGAACTTGAACCAATAGTAATACTAAAACCAATTGATCTTCTAATTGGAGTCATCGATGTGTTGTTGAAGAGCCTCCAAAGGCTATAAATTTACAAAGATACACATCCAATCTTGATAAAATGGAAGAATTTTATTTTTCCCACCAAGCATGGAAAAATTATTATCACCAAATTATAACACCCTCTGATTTGTCATGTATGTGTGCATGAGCTATCAATGTAATTGGGTAACATGAAATTATCTCAAGGTGCGGGACCTTGCAATTTGAGATAATTCTCCAGAGAAGGTTGGTTCCTCTTGTATTCACCCAAAATTATTACAAATAAATAATTAAGAATACTATCACATAGTATTCTATAGTTAAGCTTAAGTTTATAAATGAATCATCAAGTTCAAATATTAAGAGAGTGCATAATGGAAACTAAATGAAATTCACCATTCAATCTACAAGCACCCTTACTAAGTTAAATGAATGCTAATTAACACAAACCTAATTAGATCACTAACAAACCAAATTATGGTTGTTGCACTTCACAAATGGTGAGAGCATCTCTCTAACATTGGTTACAAGGCCATATTATACATCCCTCTACTAACCAAGCATGAAGATTGGAAGAAAAGATTGATCAAGCTAATCCAAGAAGGAAGTATGGATCTTATGATCACATATATTGTGTAATTAATGTTAATAAAAACATGGTGTAAAATTAGAAGGTATGTGCTTAGTCCTTTTAATAGTTTTATATTTGAGGAAAAATTACATCTTGGTGCATGTGGTACTAAAAAAGATAAAGTATATTAAGGCTTGTTAATCATGATTAGTGAATTAACAAGTGATTAGCATGTGAAGTTCCTTAATTGACCAATTTGGACCAATTAAGATGCTAAGATAAGATTTTGAATCCTTTTGAGATGTCTTAGAGGGAAATGGGGTGATTTTAAATGGCTGGAAGAGGGGTATTATACCAATAATAGGGTTTATTGATCAAATACAAGGGTAAATAGGCTTAATTAGCTAATAAATGTTAATTGTTTGCTCGAAAGAGGATAATAACTAACGATGTGTCGTCAATTGGCATCCAGAATGTGATAGAGGTTAGTTGATAAAAAAATGTATCGTTAATTAACCAAAATAGAGGGAAATTTTAGTTAATTAGTGGAAATCACTAATTATAATGGAAATGGTAAGAATGAGAGAAATTAGTGTGCTTTTAGCAATAAAACTGTGAAAGAAGATTTTAGGTGTCTACATTTTCCCCTGTTTGAGGTGAAGTAAGTGATGTCACTTCAAACATAGTAGAAAAGCATAAAAAAGTAAAATTTTGAAGAAATATGAGTAGAATGAAGGATTCCCCCTCGAGTGTCGATGAGGTGATAGAAGAAGTTAATCGATGATCCAAAATTTTGAAGGGGATAGATAGAAGAAATAGGGTAAGGAAAAAAATGATTTTTACTGTCCCAAAAATGTTGGAAGAAAGATTAATAATAATAAGATATGATAATGAATAATATAGTAATATCTTTCTGCTTCCAATCGTTTAATAAACAACTTCGTTTCATCATGTTGATTCTTATCTAAATCATCGACCTTATTAAAATAAACACCTATAATAAAAGTGTAAAATAACATGAAAATATATAATACTAACATTTGCTCATTTCTAAAAATGCGTAACTCCATGCATCATACATAATGTAATGCAATATGAGAAAGTAAACCAACTAGCCTAATAGAGAACCAAGTATAATCACACATACTCAAACAAACAACGTTCAAGTTAGTTGCACCGATATTTTTGTTATCAAGCTTTAGTTCCCAAATGTTCGTGTTTTTCACGATAAGGGTAAAAAATGGTGCCCCAAGTAAGGATGCATGCAAGGGGGATAATGGAGGACACAAGTAGTTCCATGAAAATATTTCATGTACTATGACACAATCTATGGCAACTCATTATTACACAGAGTACCGACATAGTACGCAAAACCAACTTTGTTGATGGAGGTAGATCAAAAATGATTTGCATGAGTCGTTGCAACTAGAACAAGAAAGAACCAAAAGAAAGATGTTTTGTAGGAAAATTTTTGATGTTTGAGGATAATGAATTTGATACAGATCTTTAGCGACATGCATGTCATTTACCAATTTTTGAAAAACTTTAAATTTTTACTTTTTATTTTATTTTTAATGATTTTTACCATTTTTTTGGATTTTTTGAAAAAACTTATATTGTTTTGAATTTTTTGAAAATTTACCAATTTTTTTGGATTTTTACCTTGAGACAATGTTATATTGTTTTTGAGTTTTCTATGGAGACGTATCTGAATGTTTTGAATTTTCTAACTAACATATTTGAATGTTTTGGGATTTTCAAAAGTTTTACGAATGTTTTTGTGATTTTATAATATTTTTTTGAAGCTATGTGCAAGGAAAAAAAGAAGTGTTGATGCCCCTAGTGTTAGATGGGATGTACAAGGGTACAATGCCAGGCATATGTACAAGAAAGTGAAGATATAAAGTTTCCCCCGATGTTAGATGGGAATATACAAAGGAAAACTCTTCACACACAGAAGTTGGATCAGGGCCAATATGGATAGGTTCAACATGATGATGAGATTACACTAATGACATGTTAGGAAGGAGTAAGCATGACCCAAGTGTAATCTTGCTAAGAAACACATGATAGAAAGAAATAGAATATTATTTTAGTGAATGAAGGGACAAATTTTCCCGCAAACATGGAAAAATGGAAGTCTTATACACATGGATGTTCTGAAAAAAGTATAAGAACAACGAATTTTATGAAAGGATATGGAAAATGTTTCTAGAAGTGTAGTGATAAAAAAGTGATTAGCCAAAGGAAAAAATCACGAGAAAGATATGGACTAAAGCAAGAGTCCGAAAAAGTTCAAAAAAAGACACTTGGTAAAAACCAATCTTGTTTTCTCATCGATATCCAGTGTGTGCACATGGAAATTTATTACCTCTTGGAGGGAAGATTTGATATAAAACAAGTGAATACACCTTAGCTAATGTGTAGGAATGATTTATTTTCAAAGGTTGATTTGTGAATGGAGGGTAGAGGGAGAGCCGTATATTACTCCACTGACAGCCAAGTGTCCATATCCCTAACAAATATGTATTTGATTCTAATCACAAAATTTCTCTACTTCCATCCAAGTGTCCATATTCTCAGTAGATATTATTGGAAATGCCCCAAGAGAGATTTATATATCAATTTTTTTTTTCTTTTTATTTTTCTTTTGCTTTCTGAAAATTTATTTCAGCTCTCTTGATTGTTTTGACAAGGGGTTAAGAATCACTTATGGCTTGATGGAAGGATGTGGAAGTGATTATGATGAATAAATTGACTAGTATAAGAAAATACATCAATAGTTCTTCACAACAAGTTTATTAGAATGTGTGATGGTGAGAGGATCTTGAAGAGATCAATAATTCTTTAATGTACTAAGGTGATGAAATACCAAGGTCAAATGGATACCATAGAGATAAATTTCACAAAATGTGTGCAAATAGACTAACCAAAATATCATCAAAGGGATGAAAATGGTGGATGAATTACAGAGGGATGGTAAGAAAGGGAAGAAAGAAAATCCATGTGTATACAATACCTGATTGTAATGTTTGATCTTTGTACCTTTGACTTTTTTGTACAGTTTTAATGTTTTCTAATTTTTTGTATTTTTTTTTTTAGATTTTGGGAAATTGGGACCACCAATATCAATCTACATGATAAGATCCAACATTAATGTTTGTGATTTCCTTGATAAGGGAGATTAAGCATGTTTTCTTATCAAGATTCATATTATTTTTGATTTCGATGATCGTTGTGAAATCATACTCAACAAATGACTATGATTTATCTTGAAACATGGATTTCGTATGTGGGAGCTTGAGTTCCCTTTATAGAGGTTTATGCACTTTGCACCATACCTGATGGTTGTGTTTGTGTGCACTCTTGAATTATGTTTTATTATGAAATTTATGATTGTTTGAATTTTTGGGAGATTTGGAGCTTTTCGAATTTTTTTATCTTAGCTTGATAAAGAAACTATTTGGATTTCCTACAAGCTACTATGTGTGTTTTTTCTGATCCTGAGAAGTGGGAGAAGAATGTGGAATTTTATAATCGATGTGAGAAATGATGGTGGGATTACCACAATCATTGATAGAAGGCTAATCGATGGGTGAAAAGGATAAGGTCCAAGAATTGAAGAGGATGAGCCATGTCCCATAGACTTGAGATGGAGGACTAATAGGATGCGGTTCATGTATATAAGAGGATGGGCTACCCGCAGAGGTGTCCCATATACCGAAGATGAAGGACTAATAGGATTTGACCCAAGTATAGAAGAGGATGGGCTACCCGGAGGTGACCCAAAAATAAAAGATAAAGGTCTAATAGGACATGGCCCTAGAATAGAAAGTAATGGGATATGAGGAGGTGACCCCAAAATAGATGATGAAGGGATTCTTGGAGGTTTCCCACATAAATAAGAAGACAATGGGCTACCAGGAGGTGACCCAAGGTGAGATTGTGATTGAGGAATCATGATAGATAAATAATGATTGGGTAATGGGAAGATAGACCTTGGATCAATGCCAGACCCAAGAATTTCATCACACAATGAAGAATGTGAAGATGGAATAATAAGAGGATCAATTTTGATGATCCTAGGGTCTTCTTTTGTGTCTTGATAAAAGGAATCAACCTCTTCCCCATAATATGCGAACATATCGAGATTTAAAGATAATTCTTTTTCGTAACCTTCTAGAGGAATATATTCATGTAACCCTATAAATTCTCCAATCGCTTCTTCATTATGAAGTGAATCGATTGATATGAGTGGTTGTTCGACCATGGGAGGTTTATTGGAAAAAGATGTCCCTCAAAGCGTGGAATATTTAGAAGATGTTTGATGAGGGGAAGGTTTGACCTTATTGTGTCCACAAAGGAATTGGATAGTGTGTTAAAAATATATCTTAGCACATCGTCTCTTGTGAATGGTTTGACATGGATGTAAACATCAATTTTTAGAATATTGATGAATATGTAATAAGGTATGATCAAAATGACCCAGGGGTGAAGAGGATTGGATTCTAATTGATAAAATAAGATGACTCAAGAGACAAAGTAGACTTAGATTGAGATGTCTCACAAGTGGAAGAAGGCGTAGCTTTAAAATATCTTAGTATAGGTTTTCCTAGAAGATGACATAGTGTGGGTAGAAAAATATGATCATTCATCCGGGTAGGTTATTGCAATGTAGGGGTCGACTTGGATTATTTATTAGAATAATTTTGAGTCACACATATATTCTATAGAGGAATATGTTGTTGAGGTGATTGATAAACAAGATCCTGCAAAGAAAGGGAGGACCACCACTCCAGAGTTGAATTAGATGTTTGATTGGAGGAAATTTGAGTCACATAGATATTCAAATGAGGAAGGTGTCGTTGAAAGTGACTGAGAGAGGGGTCTGCGAAGAAAGGGAGGACCATGACTTAGGATTCGGATTAGATGAATGATGGGGAGAATTTGTTTCTACACAAATCCTAAGAGGAGGAGAACATCATTTAGGTGACTAATTATTCCTTAGAATAAAGTGGATTGAATGAAGCTCAAGAGACTAATAAGAATCCAAAATATAGTTTGGATTATAATCATCAGGAGATTGAGAGGAATCAAAATAATAATTTGGATTGGAAGCCTCAGAATCACACCACCGACTATGAGATGAAGGTGGGGAAAGGGGTAATTGAACGGGTTCTCTAGCGTGAAGAACCAAATAAGGTTTAGTCATGATGGGCATTCTTTGATGGGAATGCCAAAACCTAGGTTCCCTATTGTCATAATTATGAAGAACCATGTGGTAATCATTCATTTTTAGTATTTTTGAGTACAAATTCCTATAATTATATGGTGATTGAACTCCTTCATAGTGAATAAATTTCTATGTCAATTTAAGTAGTGTAACGGTAACTAACTAGATATTTTGCAAATATGGGCCCTAGGACAAACCAAACAACATAACGACATCAAATCATCACAAAGAATGGTAATAAATCTAAAGGATCAATATGAACCAAGGATACCAAAGAATAACGAATGACACACTAATCATAGTATTATATAACAAGAAGTATCTAGGACAAGACAACTACGTACAAGACTATAATCCAATCACAAAAATAGTATACTCCCTACGTTTTCTAAGATATGTGTAGTGTAAATAGTTGCAACACAATATCACAAATTATGTCAAGTTTAAACTAAACAAGACCTAAATACTAAGAAAGTGTTGACACAATATCTCAACAAGTTACACTAAAACCATTTTTTAGATAGAAACAAAGTCTAAGTTTCTGAAAATGGAAGTTAGAAACATGAGAGATGTAACAACACTATTTGGACATGTCAATCAAGATTTGTACGAAAATAAATATTTTAGTATAAACATGATGTTACCACAATGCTAACAAGGTAATAACAACACTCTCAAAACCTCCAGAAAATGTTGGGATAAAAAACTAAGTCTAAGTATATCGAGAAGTTATTACTTATGAAAGCAGCGTAACAATACAATACTGAGACTTATATCAACTTTCACAATGGAAACAAGACGTAAGTATCACAATTGTATGGCTATAATGTGGGAACCGTAACAAATCAAAGGAATTCAATGATGAAATCACCTATCTACAATGATAATGAGTCTCAATATGGGCGTGAGACAAACTACCTACTATAACATGAAGAAGTACCATTAACACTTTCAACACTTGCATTCTTACATTACAACCTATTCATGCAAGTAGACTACAAAAGTGGTAGACACGATTATTTCTAGTGGTATCCATGTATGTTGTTTTATTTTTTCCCAAAATGGGAAACAAGAAAACAAAGGAGTAGACCAAGTGGTGATGAAACAAACTAAGTGTAACTTTAGAAAAGTTTCACCTTTGCTTAGGGCAAGTGAAAACTAGGACAAAGTAACACATCGTAGGTCTCGTGATTAAATGCCACCCGGTCTCAACTTAAATGGAGTCTCCCTTTGTTTGAATAACAAGGTTTTAACTCCAAAAAAATTGTCACGTTGTGAGATATCTTTAGTACATAATAGATTAAGTCAAAATTGGCTCCAAGCCACAAACTTCCTATTAGTTCTCTCTCTAGGTGTCACAAACTACCTATGAGAGTGTGTTTTTCCAAGGAAGTCACAATGACTAAACCTTGGAGTATATCGACTTTACTTTATCCCCTTCAATACAATGAGTAATAAATTACGTTTAGTTTTATTTTCACTAGGGCCACATGAAGATAATTTTGACTCTAATCTCTCAAGGTGTACTAATCAATTGGGTAGTGGAGAACTTTCCCATTTCATTCACAAGGTTCCCTCTTGTTTGAACTAATTTGGGTTCCTAGTAGCATCCCTCTTGTTATCTTAAGGCTTATGCCAAAGGTATTTTCTACTAGTTTAAAGCAAGACGAGTTGTAGCTCTTAACCGAAACTTGCATATACAAGTGTCATGAGTAGAGGTGGTGTGTTTATTTTATCTTTTGGATTAAGAATTTTTTGTTTATACCACCATTTACAACCTACAACACACGTGTAGTTAGAGTTTTATTTATATTTTCCTTTCTTTTTCAATCGTTAGGTCTTACACACACATTGTTAGTAGTTATCCAAAAAGATCTACAATATCATAAAAAGAGGATTAAATTTTGTTTTTGGTTCTCAAGATCGTCCAAAGACATGAGAGAAGATCATACACAACAATTAACACAACTAGATAACAATTAAAAACTTGTAGATCAAATAACTAACATAATGCTTTGTAAATAAAGGATCATTCCAAATTAATCCAAGTGCTTTTTACTAAGAAACTAATTTTTTTATTCTCAAGATTACACAATGGTGCAAGAGAAGAGCATAAAAATATTTAGCTTTAATTGTTTATCAAATTAAAATCTCTTAAATCAAAGGATCATACAAATTCAATATGAAAAATTTCATTCCCTTAAGCATAAAAATGAATAATGAAATTTTCCACTTACTGTAAAGTTAGTGTTATCACTAAATCACTGCACCCTCTAAATGGCCATATGATAGATAGGACATTCAGTGTGATTGGGTAACATGGGATAACCTCACAAGTTGTGGGACTTGCAGCTTGATGTGAACCTCTGGAGAAGGCCAGATTCCTCTTCCTAAACTAAACACAACACTATTTCTAATGCAATAAAACAACTAACTAGACCTATACTAACATTTTCACAGGGATTAGGGAGAGGTATTTGCAATAATTAAAACCTATACTAGAAGAGGTGATGCACCAAGAAAGGGTATTTCTAGAAAACATTTGGTCTTCCATTGAAAAAGGATGAAACTGAGAAGGATGAATAAGCACCACAACCCAATTGCATACAAATATTCACTCCCAGATAAGCACAAAACTCCCAGAATCTGCGATGGAAACTTGAAATTGCACAGTATACCTGCAAACATGAGAAAGGCACAAAGACGTAGCAAAAACTATGAAAGGACTAATAATTAGTCACAGAACACAATCTTTATTAATTCAATATCATGCACAATACATCATTACATGAGGAAGAGGAAATATATTTCATTACAATCTTGGAAAAGAGGCTTGAAATTTCCCACAATTCTTAATATATTAACTTGTGAAAAGAGAGAGGAATTGGAAAAATTCTAACCCCTTGAAATGAGTTCCTCATTTACATTTATAGAAAATCCAATCTGGAGAGAAGGGATGAAGAAATCCTAAATATTTGGAAAATGGTCTCCATACTTGATTACATTATTAATTGCTCAACTGAAGAACATTCACCCATTACCTCTATAAATTCAAAATTTGAATTTATCCACATTTAATTAGAAATATATTAAATATTTTTATGGGATTCATTCGATATTTTTGATGGGACCCACAAGATTATTTGTGCTTTGGAGGGTGTTTTAATATTGCTAAGTTGATAAACCTACCACTCATCTCGGCAAGTTGGTTGGCGAGTTGTTTGGTTTACATGGCGTGGCGGTCTATTTATTCTCCTCACCATGTTCTTTGGTTTGTCACTCTACTCCCAGGTTGGTCATCCCATGTACTCCTCCCACTTCCTCATGATCCTTATCATCAAATATATCCTTACACTTGGCACTTCATGCATTAGATAATGGCCAACATGTTGACTTAGTCTCCACATGTATCTCATTAATCTTCTAGCTTGGGAGCTCAACCATTGTTTACCCTACGCCGAGCACTTCATGGATTCCTTGACACAAAATCTTGACAATCCAAAGTGGTGGAATCAAGACTCTTGATTCCATATTTCCCATACACCATCTTGAAGAATTGGCTATTGATGCCCATTTTTCCAGCAAGCAGCGTAATCAACAAATGACCTGTTTTCTCTTCGTGCTCCTCTCCTGCAATTTTGATTCAATGGATCTAAGTTGTTCGATGTTAAAATCACCCCTTTTTCATACACACCTATGATTATTTTTAATTTTTTCAATGGCCAAGTTATTACATGAATTCCCTACCTTCGACCAGATCATTGTGACCTTGGTGAATTTTCCGCCAAGTTTCCTTGCCCAAACTTTACATCGGCTCGACATAGCTTACCACGCTTGCAAGTAATTTTATCACCATTGGAATTAGCTTGACCCATAGATCCTAACCTTACATTGTAAGGTCACACATGTATTAAATCTTGTGAGCTTGTATTTTTCTGGCTCTCACTAGGATCTTCTACGTTCACTCTCCACAGACTCGCCCCATGATCATTGCGAAGTCTTGCCTCACGATCAATCCACCACGAGCTCGGTGTATTCTACCTCACATGATGCCAAGTAACATGGTTTTATCCCAAACTACTTCCCACTACAAGCTTAGCCCATTATATGTAAACTAATGAACTTTATTGCATCATTCTTCATTAATCTCGAGCTCCCTCTTTTTACCGCAAGCTTCGCAAACTCCAAACCTGGCTTGAGGTTTAAACATAACTTGAACTATCTCCTATATGATGTTTTGTCTCCATCAACCTTGACCAATCCATTTAGGCTTGCTTTGACATAATTCATAAAATGGCTCAACGAGCCCATTGGTTTAATCTCCATGCTAAACCCTGCAACCATTTCCATGAGTTTTTATATGGACTCAAACAAATTCCAAGCTCATTAATTTGGTGAGCTAACTCACCTTTCAAATTTTTAAGGCCATCCAAACCCATGAGCTTGTTGTGAGATCTTAGGAAATGTATTCACCTTAAAATATAACTCACCATGAGCCTGATGCACTGAGTCCGCATCCGAAATTCACCGACTTCGGCGTCTTTCCTCATTGATCCAATCTCACTCACTACCAAATCATCATTTAAGCTCTATTAAGCTCCAAAAATCTCATTTTAGCTCGCTTCCTCACCAATTCGACCTTCCAAACATGAAACAATCTCATCCTCTCCATGGCTTGACATCCTTCTTGATAAATAACTCGCTGACTCCTAGTTCACTACCTCAATCGTTGCTCGATTTTTACATATGAAAATCTTCATTGGACTACACTGATCTCCCACATGAGTCATAAAAATGGCTCAATCGAGCTCGTTGTTATTCAATGGTTTTATACTGGATTTGATCCCACACTCATTACTTAGCAAGATTATTTGCCTCTCCTTTGTTGATTCTTATCTTCATGCATGTTTAATCCATAGAGCTCAATCTTACACTTCATCGACTTGACATAAGTTGTTTAAATATCACTTGTTCATACTCTAAGTCATGGCTTCATTTCTAATCATTTACATTGACCTCTTATGAGCCATCCCCAAATTGCTTTGCTGACATGAGCCCTTCTACGATGAGATGAGATTATTTTTGTGAATATCAAGCTCCATATCGACTTATCCTAGCTTGTTTCATGTTTTTCCAACCACCATTCCTTCTTACCTCGAGTAACAGAGTTAATCTCTACATGATATGTGATCCTTGAAATTTTGACTTCCTTGCTCCGAGAGACTTACTTTTTCATTTCCTGAGTCATGCACCAACCTTTCTAAATTGGTCTTACTTTGAAGAATCTCCTTGAGCTCACCGATGAGTTAGTTCTTCCTATACAAGCTTTGTTTGGCCCCCAACTTGCGATTTTCTCCTTGTATATCCTTTGAGCTACCTTTCGATTCATTGTGGAAATCTTAGAATAATGCATACATCCCTACAACTTGGCCAAATTGATCTAGTCAATGAGTTATCCCTTAGCAAACTTAGGCAGCTCACCATGAAGGTCATAACCCAACCGAGCTACTTGGAACTATAGTTACTATGAATGTATGTCAGTTTACCAAGTAGCTCACCGAGCTAACTTTAGCTTAATGTAATGTGTCCCTTTAAAACAAACTTTACCCTCAATTTTCCTTCCCAAGGCCCTTTTATGAAATCATAGGGTAACAAAAGCACAATAAGACCCCTAGAACAATGAATTATCAATTTTGATCATTTTTTCCCGTGTTGACCAGAAATGGGCTCGTCGAGACAATTTACATACTTTGAGAAAACTCTAAACCTCCAAGACCTATAATTTCTCAGAGTTTCTTCATGAATTCTCTTTTTCACTCTAGAGTCCAATAGGCTTCCATTGTCCAATTTTTCCAAGTGTGTAAAACTACATAAAAATTTGGTGATCTCTCGAGGATGCTTATCCGTTAAGCATGGTTTCAATAGCCTTCAACAATTCATTGGGCATGGATTCAATGTTGGCATCCCAAAACCGATATGACCTCCTAGGATGAATCTTTAAATATCCTTGAGCACTGCTAAGTTTGGAATTCTATGAAGACTTGAACCTTTTCCTTCTCCTAAAAAACTTCCACCTTTGATACACTGTGCATGAGAAAAGATTAAACACAATGCACACAACAACTGAAAATTCATACATGCTTCAAATGAAACATGCAGAGTGTGCCAGGAACTTATTCTGTTGAAAGAAAACCTATTACTACCCTATGATAACTAGAGGTAGAAGTGAGCTATATAAACCTTGTAACTGGTTCTATAAAATAGCTCCCTTTCCTCAAAATGGGAATCCATGTAAATGATTTGATAATGGAAATGACTAAGACTAAGAGTGAAAAAATTGAGACAAGCTCGATTCTCCACCTGGTTCACCAAGGCATCAACTAGAAAGAGAAAGTACGCCTCTTTTAGCTGCTCCGAATTTGTCTTGTATAGGCACTGTAATTGATCCTTAGGGCTCTGAAACTTATCCTCACATTCATAAGTGAATGTGACTGGTTGTGGCTCCTCCCTTGGCTCTAATGAAGCCAAGTATCTAATGGGACATGGTCTAATCCATTGAATTTACTCTTTACTCAAAAATCCAACTTTGATAATGAAGTCTTGCAGATATTCTGGATAACTGGTGTTAAAGCTATGTTCCCTTCATTTTCATTTCATCCTTTGACAACAAGAAGCTCTTCCATGACATGCAACTCCTCTAGATTTTTGGAGCCTCTAATGGAACTGTTGTTTAATCATTGTAAGTGATTGAAGTATGCTTTTCATGTTGGACTTATTTCTCGTTTAATTGAAAACAAAGTTGATCTGCATCTTTTAACGCCTCATCTAACATGAAACTTATAACATACGATTCTTTCATCTACTGCTCTTGAAAACTATTAGGGTCAGCAAGATATTCCTGGACTTCTTCCACCATTACCAGGTTCATCTACCAATTCAAGCTCCACTATTGAGAGAAAGAAATCCTCAATATTGTCATCTCCATCCAATGCTCCTAAATCTGACCTAGCTTCATCTTCTTCATTTCCTAGTTGTGCCAAGGATTCAACTTCTTCCTCCATGGTGTTTTTTAGATTGGCAACTTGTTTATGATAGACTCTTTCATCCTCAAACATAAATTTTGAAAGATTAAATTCATCTAAGAAAACAAATTTTTGAAAGAATTAAGAAGGGGAAGGACTTGAAACCTCCTATGTTTCCTGTCTTGTATCCAAAATATCTGAATCCACCTTAGTTTCCTTAATGAAATGAATCTTCGTATGACTGAATTCACTCAAAACACCTTGCACCTTTTTCATCTTTTCCTCTTTTTCTTGCACAGGATCCTCTCCTAGAGGATTTGAATCAAACTCTTACTCTTTTTCAACTAGTTTTGTAACTTATGGTGAATCAATAGTCTTCATAAACATAGTGTTAGCATGTACACTGCATTCAGAACATATAGACTGTTGGTCATCATCCTTCAACTTTGGCTTTGTCTCTACTATAAAAATGGCCTATAACACTTGTTCTTGAGCCCTAACTTTTGGAGAAAGTTTTTTCAAAAGTATAACTTGTTTGATGTTAATTTTTGCAGCCCACCCCTTCAATTTTTTTGCAAGCTCTTATTTTTAGTCTTCTTAATCTCCTCCCCATTTTTCTCATTTCTTGATCATGCTCCTCCCAGAATGTGTTTGGGACTATAAGACAAGGGATGAATTGGGGTTCAACTAATTTCATCACTATTTGAGGAGGTGGAAGAGGTTCATCTTCTTTTCCTGATGGCCTTTGTAGAAAAGAAGGAATTTTAGAATAAAGAGGGGTAGAATATTCATGGTGAGATGGGAATTTAGGAGATGAAGAAGTGAATTCCACCATAGGGGTTCCATCTAGAAGGTTAGGACTATCGGGCTCAAGTTGAAATTACATGGATGGAGACATGAGAAGAGGGTTGTAAGGTGGTAATGTAGGGACCTCTCATTGACATGATTGAATAACATTACATTCCTAAGATTCCCTCTTCTTGATCCATTCTCAAACTTGAGTCACTATCTTGATTATGAATTAAAGCTTTTGTTGAGGATTAAACTCACTGTTATAGGCCGGTCCAGGGGTATGGAATTATGGAAAAAATCTAGGTTGCCTTTTTCATTTCCTTAATACTTATTTTCACCAAGTTATACTCCAACTCTCGAACCTTATTTTGTAAGTAGTCTTCTTAAGGTGTAGGATAACCTCCAGAATCTACATTCCATTGTTCTTCCCACAGGTTTGTGGATGACCCAAAGCTGTTCTACATCTTTCTTATGTGAACATGCATGCTCAAACAAATATTTATCATAGAATTGGTCGGAGGTAGATTAAAATATCTTGAATATGGAAAGTAATGTTGCTACTACAAGTGGGAATTCCACTATGGGAATGAAGCCATGATTGTAGCACTTCATGAATATGAGAAATAATGAAAATATGTGGAAGAAAAATGGATGGAAATGGGTGAAAAATAAATTTTGCAACTTAAAGAGTTGGTCACTTGGACCAATGGAGTCACTAGTTGTGCTTGGGTATACCTCCTAAGGCTAAAATTTCACTAAGAGAAAAAAACTTAATGAAAAAAGTGAACAAAAATACACACACCTGTGAAAGATATGACTCTTGTGGTCCCACCGGGCATGCCAAAAACTGTTAGTGTTGGTAGCATAGTGGCTAAGATATTACAATGGGATAAATGTGAAATGTATATATTTCACCTCTGCGTACTGCACTGGGAGTGCCAAAAGCTGTTAGTTTTGGTAGCATGGTGGCTAAGATAATACAATGGAATACCTGTGAAATGTCGAGATTTCACCTCTTGTCCCACACGCGCGTGCCAAAACTATTATCACAAAATCATTGCTCCCTTCAAATGGCCATGTGATGGATATGACATTTCGTGTGATTGGGTAACATGGAATCACCTTGCAATTTGTGGAACTTGCGGCTTGAGGAAACTCTCTGTAGAAGGCCATATTCCTCTTCCTAAACTAAACACAACACTACTTCTAATGCAATAAAACAACTAACTAGACCTATACTAACATTTTCATGGGGATTAGGGAGAGATATTTGCAATAAATAAAACCTATATTAGAAGTGGTGATGCACCAAGAAAGAGTATTGCTATGAAAAAAATTGGTCTTCCAGGTGAAGAATTATGAAACTGATAAGGATGAAGAAGCACCACAACCCAACCGCATACAAAGCTTCACTTCCAGATAAGCACAAAACTCCCATAATCTGTGATGGAAACTTGAAATTACACATTATACCTACAAATATGAGAAATACACATGAAGAAGGGAAATGAATTGAAACCTCCTATGGTGCCTGTCTTGTATTGAAAATCTCTGAATCCACCTTAGCTTCCTTTATGAAATGAATCTTCGCATGACTGAACTCACTCAAAACACCTTGTACCTTTTTCATTTTTTCTTCTTTTACTTACATAGTCTCCTCTCCTAGAGGATTTGAAGAAAACTCTTTCTCTTCTTCAATTGGATTTGTAACTTTTTGTGAATCAATAGTTTTCATAAACATAGTGTCGAATGTACGCTGCATTATGAACACATACACCGCATTAGTCATCATCCTTCAACTATGGCTCTGTCTCTACTACAAAACTAGCCTATAACACTTGTTCTTGAGCCCTAACTTCTAAAGAACATTTCTTTAGAATTGGAACTTGTTTGATATTAAGTTTTACATCCCACCCCTTCAAATGTTTTGCAAGCTCTTCTTTACTAGTTTCCTCAATATCCTCCCCCTTTTTTCTCATTTCTTGATCATGCTCCTCCTAAAATGGGTTTGGGACTATAAGATGAGGGATTAATTGGGGCTCAATTAATTTCATCACTGTTTGACAAGGTGGAAGAGATTCAACTTCTTGTCTTGACGACCTTTGTAAAAAAGAAAAAATTTTAGAAGAATGAGGGGTAGAAGATTCATGGTGAGATGGGAATATAGGAGATGAAGAAGTGAACTCCACCATAGCGGTTATAAATAGAAGTTTAGGAATATGGGGCTTAAGTTAAAATTGCATGGATGGAGACATGGAAGAGGGTTGTAAGGTGGTAATGCAGGGACCTCACATTGATAAGATTGACTATCATTACATTCATAAGCTTCCCTCTTCTTGATCTATTTTCCAAATTGAGTCATTATCTTGATTATGAATTGAATATTTTGTTGAGGATTAAACTCACCTAGTATAGGGTCGGTCTAGGGTATGGAATTTGTGATGCGTGTAAAAACAATCCACTTGAGACCCAAGAAACAACCTAGGGTTAGTTAGGAAAATTATGGAATAATTTTTTTATTAGAAGTGTCTATAACCAGGTTGCAAGACAATAGTTGACACTATCAGGTTCTAGAACAAGTCTAAAATTACTAGAACATAATTTTCATTTATTAACAATTATCATAGGTCACAAGGTCCAAATTTTAGGGTTAGAAGTTTCAGTTAGGTTCAGGGGGTAAAATATCACCATACCCACTCTCTAATAGGATTAGAGTTTCAACTTGATTTTCTCACACTTAACACATTCAAAATTTCCCTAAATAATTTCCATTGGATAGGAAATTTTCTCACCTTTCCAACAATATAAAGAAGTCCTCCTAACTCCTTGTAAAACTCTAGTTATGGACCGACGGACTTTAGGGGTCAAATTTTCCCCCAAGGGGACATGTGTTAAGTGGGTAAAAAGAGCAATTTTTAGGTTGGCAAGTTGCGGGGCAGCGTTTGGAATTTTTACTTAAACGGGAGAAAATGTCAATTTTCACCCGCGCCTCCATTATGCCGCCAGGGGACATGTGTCGGGCTCCGAGCCATCGCCGAGAGAAACGAGGGAAGGGTGGGGCAGCGGAGGTTAAATGGAAATTTTGCCAAAGGGGAAGAAAGAGCCAATTGGCATCCATGCACCCGTGGGTCCACCAGGATATATGGCACTCCATAATTCAACGTGGGGAGAAGGGAGAGGGACGGGCGGAAGCGTGGGGTTAATTGGTGAAAGTTTCCAAAGGGAGGAGAGGGGGTAAATGGCATGCGTGGGTCCACGCGCCTATGGAAGAGTCACCCCAAAGTGAGGGTGAGAGTGTGTGGCCATGGAGAAAAACTCAAAATTTTCCCAAATTTTTTTTTAAAAAAACAAAAGGGTCACGAGGGCTTCCCCACCCCACTGTCGCCCCATGCTTTGCCACGTGGTAGCCTCTCGTTGGCTAGGGGCGGCAGGGAAAAGATTAAATTTTCACAAAAATTTTAAAAGGCCCAAGGGAAAAAATGATGCCACGCCTCCACCACTAGCCCGTGAGGACATGTGGCAGCCTCTGATTGGTTGCGGGCTGGTGGAGGAAACTTTAAAAATTTCTAAGGATAATTCGACGAGAAATTTTTGGGAAAGAAAACTTCAAAGGGTGATAACTTTATCTCGAAATCTCGGTGAAAACAAGGACTTTCTAGAAATATATTGATGCCCTCTTTGCACAGGAATCATCAATTTTACATTTTGATAAATTTTATGGGGTAAATTTTACGAAAACGATATGCAGGATTTTAAATAGCAAACTGGTAATTTTGACCTATAAATTTTTGTTCAATTTGATCTCCTTCTTCACTCAACATGCCAAACAGACATGGAGGATTATTCCAGGAAGGATTTAGAATTTTTTAGGAAGGTAAATTTGCTCAATTTATTCCAATTTAATTTTTTTCTAATAATTGGTAGAAAACGACTGTGAAAGGGATTGGGCTCAATTTTGCAATGTTTTAAATAGTTTTCTTAAGTTTTATTTGTCAATTTGAGTTCATAGATAATACAACATACTAAATTTTAACATTTCCAAGTTGATTATAATGTGCAGCCCAAACTGTACATTTTGATTAAATTTATTTGTCAATTTTAAATTTTATAACAGAGATCCATTTCTAGATAGTATGTTTATCAATTTCATCATCCAAGTGTGGAATTTAATTTCTAATATAGTCCAAGGCATTTATTTATTTACAAATAAATCATTTCAAGCTAAATTGTAAAGTTTGATCACCAATTTAATATATTTCAAAAAAAAGACAAAGCAATATAATTCCTTCATACATATTTCTTTTTTTTTTTTTCCATTTTCTAAACAAAGATTTTAATCACAATTTGATATTCCAATTCAACACAACAATGCAATTGAGGGAAAATCTTGCAATTATTTATTAATTCAAAAGAGATACATATTTACATTCTTTCATTCCTTGAATGCAATTAACATAATTCTATTTCTTTCCAATAAATAGAACAGAATTTAAATGTCTTTCACAATTCGGATGAGTAACTTTCATAACCAATTACAACATCATTTCTTCACAAATATACATTACAATTTCATCCACATCATAGTGGGAAAGGTTACAATGAAATAAATTTCACAAGGGATGGAAAAATGTCTTCTTCTGCTCCAAAATAGCAACATGCAAGTTTTCTCCATTTTCAATTTGATCACAACAAAAGTGGGGGAAAGGCAACACTCTCCACCCAACCAAGACATCCAATGAAAGGAGAATCCATCCTTCATCATTAGCCCTCGAGCCCTAACCACAAAACAATAAGAGGTGTAATTCAACCCATGGAAAAAATTGGCTTCCACAAACACACAACATTATTTCAACATGCATAATTCAAATTAAAACATAGTTCAACACAAAACAATAGTTTATAACTGCAATTGAAAACATTCAAATCATGCAAGCCAAGGGAGCAAGGACTATGGGGGAAGATGCTTATGCCTCCCAATGGGAGTTGGGCATCCACCAGAACAAACCACCAAAATAATTCATCACACACACATCCTTATTCCCCCAAAATCCCTCCTTATGCCCCCCACAGATTTCCTTATGCCCCCACAAAGTAAGAAATGCGAGCTATTTCTTTTCCATAGTGGATCCCAAACCCAAACTCCCTCCACAAAATTATGATGCCAAAGGAATTCCCTTATGCCCCCACATGGATTCCCCATAGCCTTCTCCTACACCATCCCTATGGTAGTCTACCCAACCAGCCAATAAATAAATCAAAACATGCACCATTCACACAACACAACAAGAAAATAACAACATAAAAGAAGAGTTAAACTCCTACCTCTCCATGGTAACTTTTGTTTCCAACAGCAAGCTTTCAATGCCAAAAAAATAGTCCCAAAACAACAATCTCCAAGCATGCAAAGTTTCTCCAAACTCCTTCCAAAAGCAAGAGCTCCAAACACAAGAAAAATGTGCCCCCAAAGAAGTTTGCAAAAAGATTCAACAACCCAAAACAAGCAAAGAGTTTGAATTTTATAGAAGAGGGAAGAGAAGAGGATGATGTGGATCCATGTAGGATGCCACATCACACATCCTCAAATTCAAACACAAAAGACAAAATTTCATTCTCCCAAGCACAATAAAGAGGTGGGTGAAAATATGACAAATTACTTGCACACTCCAAAAGCCCACACCCCAAAGGACTGCAAAATAAATAAAATGTAAGAGAGTGCAATCAAAACTTGCAACATGATTAATAAAATTCATTATAAAAGTCTAAAATCACCTCTCCAACCATAAGTATGGTTGGTAAATTAAATTGAGAGGTATGAGACAAGTTTTACTTGTCCCACAAGCCTCCAAAAAGCCCCCAAGGACAAATTCGAATTTCCAAGGAGGTGGAGTGTTTCTTACTCCAAAATATGACTTACACAACTCTTACACAACTTACACATCCCTTACATATTTAATACAAGGAACCAACAACTTCCATTATTACTTTCCCATATCCCAATTTAATTTATTTAAATTTTAACCATATGATTTCTCACATTAATCTACCACATTTTAATTAATTAAAAGAAAGGGACACATCACTAATAAAATACATACAACAATAATAAAAGGAAACACATTAATAAAATACACAAACCCATGGTCACATATAAGGGTGATCCCCCCATGGGAATCCCTAACAAAACAACACACATACACAAAACAAGTTACCATGGTGACCTTGTCGAATTCACCTAGAATTCCATTGTGGTTGGTCTCCGATCCCCGATGTTTTGTTGTGATATTTTTAACCTGTAAAATACAAATACCTCCTTCAGCCTCATGGCCATATCAGAACATCCAATATGATACAAATAAAATCATCCAAGTATGTGAATCACAACAACATCAAGGCAATTTAACATTATCACATACAATTTATATCAACAACTATGTCATCATCATATAATCTCCATTTTTACATCTACTCATAATATCCAAAATCACATGTCCGAACAACATCCATAAAACATCCATGTCAAATAGTATATCATTATCAACATATGAGTGCCTCTAATAATCATCATGTATCATATCTAAATCAATATCAACAATAATCCATGATCAAATGTCTAACAACATACTAAATAAAAACATAATAATGTCCATAATGTGATTAATTGTATCAGAATAAGTATCAGCAGGTGTCAAAGGGAAGTGGGCACTACAAAATTCTAAATGCAATCTGGGTTGCCTTTGTCATTTCCTTAATCCTTATTTACACCATGTTATACTCCAACTCTTGAACCTTATTTTGCAAGTAGTCTTCTTCATGTGTAGGATAGCCTCTAGAATCTGCATGCCATTATTATTCATCAACCCCACACTTTGGTGGATGACCCAAATGTTTTGCATATTTCTCATGTGGAAATGCATGCTCAAACTAATATTCATCATAGAATTGGTCTAGAGGTGGATTAAAATAGCCTGAAGATGGAAAGTACTATCAACAAGCTACATGTGGGAATGAAGCCATGATTTAACCGCTTCATGAATATGAGAATCAATGGAAAGATGTGTAAGAAAAATGGGTGAAAAATAAAAGTATGCAACTATGATAGTGGGTTACTTAGACCAATGGAGTCACCAGTTGTGCTTGGGTATACCTCCTAAGACTGAAATTTAACTAAGACTACAAATTAATGAAAAAAGTGAACAAAAATACACACACCTATGAAATATATGACTATTGTGGTCCCAACGTGCATGCCAAAACTTGTTAGTGTTGGTAGCAAGACGCTGCTAAGATATTATAATGGGATGACTATGAAATGTAGAGATTTCATCTACTATCCTATCCAACATGTACAAAACTATTAGTGTTGGTAGCGTGGTGGATAAGACATTACAATAGGATACCTATGAAATTTATATATTTCACCTAGTGTCCCATCGGGTGTGCCAAAAATAGTTATCATAAAATCACTACATCCTCTGAATGGCCATGTGATGGATATGACATTTGGGGTGATTGGGTAACATTGGATCACCTCGCAAGTTGTGGGGTTTGCGGCTTGAGGTGAACCTCTGGATAAGGCCAACTTCCTCTTCTTAAACTAAACACAACACTAATTATAATGCAATGAAACAACTAAATAGACCTATACTAACATTTTTATGGGGATTTGGGAGAGATATTTCCAAGAATTAAAACCTATACTAGATGTGGTGATGCACCAAGAAAGGGTTTTGCTAGACAAATTTTTTGTCTTCCAGTGAAGAAAGATGTAACTAAGAAGGATGAACAAGCACCATAACCCAACCGCATACAAATATTCACTCCCAAATAAGTACAAAACTCCTAGAATCTATGATGGAAACTTGAAATTACAAGATACCTATAAACATGAGAAAGGAACAAAGACATAGAAAAAACTATGGAAGGAATAATAATTATTCACAAAACATAATAATTATTACTTAAATATCATGCGCAATGCATCATTACATGAGGAAGAGGCAATATTTTCCATTTCAATATTGGAAGAGAGGCTTGAAATTTGCCACAATCCACAATAGATTAACTTGTGAAAAGAGAGAGGAATTGGAAAAAAGTATAACCCCTTTAAATGAGTTCCTCATTTAAATTTATAGAAAATCCAGGCTGGAGGGAAGGGATGAATAAATCCTAAATCTTTGGCAAATGGTCTCCATACTTGATTACATTTTTAATTGCACAACTGAAGAACATTCACCCATCACCTCCATAAATTAAAAATTTGAATTTATCCACATTTAATTAAAAATATATTAAATATTTTTATGGGATTCATTCGAGATTTTTTATGGGACCCACTAGATTATTTATACTTTGGAGGGTGTTTTAAATTGTTAAGTTGATAAAACTACCAACCAACTGTCCAACTAGCTCAGTGAGTTGGTTGGCGAGTTGCTTGGTTTACTAGGCATGGTGGTCTATTTATTCTCCCCGCCACGTTCTTTGGTTAGTTGTTCCACTCATGGGTTGGTCATCCCGCATATTCCTCCCACTTCCTCATGATCCTTTTATCATCGAATAACTCCTTACACTTGGCCCTTCATGCATTAGAAAAATGGCCGACATGTTGAATCAAACTCCACTGTCTCTCTTTGGTCGCCGACACGTTACATATTGAATTGCAACTACCTCGCATGACTTGGATTGGTACCTATCAATCCATTTCCGAGCACTTATTGTTCGACCTTGTATTGAAATCCACCCACTGAATGACTCATCACATCAACTTCCTCCAACCAATTCTCTGCACGACTCCTTAGCGGGTCTAACACGTTGACTTGGCCACATGGAGATTAACTCCCCATTTTCCTCAAAGATCTCTCTGCATTGGATCTTCCAGTTTGGAAGACCAACCATAGTTTACCCTACATCGAGCATGCCATGGCTTCCTTAAAAAAAAATCCCAACAATCCAAAGTGGCAAAATCTTGACTCTTGATGCCATCTTACCCATTCACCATCTCGGCGAAATTGGCTCCCGATTCCCGCTTTTCCACCGGCTCATGGAATTACTAAATGAATCAGATTTTTCTTCATGATCCTCTCCTAGAAATAACAACTCAATCAAGATGAGTTGCTTGATGTTAAACTCACCCCTTTTTCATACATGTCTTAGAGTAGTTCAACTTTGTGCCAACAGATGAGCTATTCCATGAATTTCCTGCCTTCAACTAGCTCATTATGACCTTGGTGAATTCTCTGTCGAGTTGCCTCTCCTAAACTTGACATCATCTCGGCTTATCTTACCACACTTATAAGTAATTTGATCATCATTGGGTTTATATCAATGCATAGAGGCTAACGTTACACTCTAAGTTGGCCCATGCATCCGGCCATGCATTAAATCTTTTGAGCTTGGATTTTTCTCACTCTCACTAGGATCTTATATGTTCAATCTCCACTAGCTCGGCACATGGTGGTAGCGATACCGCCTCACAAATAAACCCACCACAAGCTCACTATGTTCTTCATCCCATGATGCTGAGTGACATGGCCATATCCCAAACTACTTCCCACTATGGGCTCAGCCAATTATATGCAAATCGATGAACTCGATTGCATCGTTCTTCATTATGTCCAAGCACCCTCTTTACTGTGAGCTTCTATGAACTATAAACCTGGATCAATCTTTGAACACAACTCAAACTATCTACTGCATTATGAATTTTCTCCATTGACCTTGGTCAAACCATTTAGGCTTGCTTCAACTTACTTCATAAAATTGCTTGGGAAGCACATTGGTATGATCTCCACGATGAACCTTGCAATCATTTCCGTGAGTTTATGCATGGCCTCAAACAACTTCCAAGCTTGTTGATTTGGTGAGATAACTCCCCTTTAAAATTTCTAGGTCCATCCATACCCATGAGCTCTCTGCGAGATCTTAGGCAATGCATTCACCCTAAAATATAACTTTCCATGAGCATGATGTGTCGGGTCTCCATCTGGGCCATTTTTTGAGTTTGACTTATTTCCTCATCGAGCCAAGTTCACTCACCCAATCGTTAATTAAGCTCGACCGAGCTCTAAAAACCTCATTTTATCTCGCTTCCTCACCGAGTCAACCTTCCAAATGTGCATCAAGCTTGTGTTCTCCATAGCTTGACATTCTTCTTGAAAAAGAACTAGTTAACTCCGAGTTCACTACCTCAATCATGGCTCAATTTTAACATATGCAACTCATCATCGAATACATTGATCTCCCATGTGATTCATACAAAATGGATTGATCGAGCTTGTTGTTATTCCATGGTTTTATACTATATTTGATCGACACTTGTTACTTGGCAACAATATTTTCCACTCCTTTATCGATCCTTCTCTTTATGCATATTGAATCTACATAGCTCAAGATTACACTTCATCAACTCACCTTGAACCATTTGAATATCACTTGTTCATACTCCGAGTTGTGGCTTCATTTCCAACTATTTACATTAACCTCTTGTGAGCCATCCCCACATTGCTTGGCGAAATGATCCCTTACTGCGATGAGTCGATCTTGGTAGCTATGAATTGGAGCTCCATATCAACTTTTCCTAGCTCGCTTCATTTTATTCCAACCATCGTTCCTTCTTTCTTGATTAACAAAGTTAATATCTACACAGGATATGATCCCTGAAATTCCTAGTGCCTTACTCCGAGAGACTCACATGTTCATTGCTTGATTCATGTACCAAACTTTATGAATTAGCCTTTGCTTTAAAGAAGCTCTTTGAGCTCGCTAATGAGTTAGTCCTTTCGTTATGATCTTTGTTTGGCCCCCAAAATTGTGAGTTTCTCCCTATATATCCTTCGAGCCACCTTTCGACTCATTATAGTGAGGTTGAAACAATACATGCATCCCTACGACTTGGGAAACTTGATCTAGTCAACGAGTTAGCCCTTAACAAACTTAGGAATCTCACCATGATGGTCATAACCCAACTGAGCTATTTAGAACTCTAGTTACCACGAATGCGTGCTAGCTTTCTAAGAAGCTCATTAAGCTACTCGATGAGATACCTTTAGCTCAATGTAATTTTCCCCTTTAAAATGAAATTTACCTTGAATTTTCCTTCCTAGGGCCCTTTTTTGAAATAAGAGTCTAATGAAGCACAATAAGACCCCTAGAATAATGAATTATCAATTTTGATCATTTTTTCCCCTGTTCACTAGAAATGGGCTCACTGAGCTAGTTTTTGTACCTTGAGCAAACCAGGGAACCTCCAAGACCTGTAATTTCTTAGAGTTTTTCATGAAGATCAAATCTCTACACTAAGCTTAATTGGATAACAGTTAGAAACAGAGGGTGTAAATATTCTTTTGATTCTCAAGATCACACAATGGTGCAAGAGAAGAGCATACAAAAGCTTTATCCCAAACTCATATAAAGCATGGAAACACAAACACTCATTAAAGCATTAGACATGTTAGAAGATGATTAGTTTTATAAAAATGGAAAACCTTAAATTTTTATAATTCTAAATCCTAAATTTATACTATCATCATGTATTTTTCTTCAATAAATTTCCAAAGAAAAAAATGGTCTCGTTTCGAGGTCGGGAGAAAATGTTATGGCCTCTAGAAGATAGGCTATGCACACATTGTAACACTAGTGCACCCTTGTTAACACTAGCACACCCCTTTTAACACCAGCACACCCATTTTAACGTCATCATTCCCCTTTTAACACCAATACACCCTTTCTTAAAAACATAGACATCTTAATGCCAGCATGTCCAGAGAGATGCCAACGCACCCCTTTGTCACACCAACGCGTGGAAGAGTAATACCAATGCGTCCCTTCCTGTAGGTGGGCAAAAAATGGATTTTGACAAGAAAATTGTCAAAAATCTCAAAACTTTAGCAATCTAATCCAATTTTGGCAGCAATTTTTCTCCCTTGATCTTGTAAAGAACATAAAAACAAAGCAACTACAACTAATCTAGCTAAGAAATTCATAATTATCAAAATTAATGCAAAAAGAGGGTTAGTAAATTCAAAACTTGAAACTAATCTAAAAATCTTGAAAAACTAATCTAGAAAGCTTGAAACTAATCTAGAAAGCTTGAAACTAATCGAGAAAGCTTGAAACTAATCTAGAAAACTTGAAACTGGTACAGAAAGCTTCAAAGTAAAAAAATTTGAAACGAAGTTAAAAAGCTTAAAAATGAATGCAATGGGGTTGTCCCACCGGGCATGCCAAATGTATTCACCCAAAACTATTGCAAATAACTAATTAAGAAGACTAATACCTAGTACTCTATAGCTAAGCTTAATTTTATAAATGAATCATCAAGATCAAAGCTTAAGAGCATGCATAATGGAAACTAAATGAAATTAACCATTCAATCTACAAGCATCCTTACTAAGTTAAATGATTGCTAATTAACATGAACCTAATTAGATCACTAGAAAATCAAATTATGGTTGTTGCACTTCACAAATGGTGAGAGGGCCTCTCTAACAATGGCTAGAAGGCCATATTAGATATCTCTCTACTAACCAAGCATGAAGATTAGAAGATAAGATTGAGCAAGCTAATCCAAGAAGGAAGGTTGTTATGATCACATGTATTATGTAATTAATGTTAATAAAAACATGGTGTAAAATTGGAAAGGATGTGCTTAGTCATTTTTATAGTTTTTATTTGAGGACAACTTGCATATTGGTGCATGTGGGACTAAAACAAATAAATTAGATTAAGGATTGTTAATCATGATTAGTGAATTAACAAGTGATTAGCATGTGAATTGCCTTAATTGACTAATTAGGACCAATAAGAGGCTAGGATAAGATTTTAAAGCCTTTTGAGATGTCTTAGAGGGAATGGGGTGATTTTGAATGGTTGGAAGAGGGGTATTTAACCAATAATAGGGTTTATTAATCAAATAAAATGGTAAATAGGCTTAATTAGCTAATAAATGCTAATTATTTGCTCGAAGAGGACAATAACTAAGGATGTGTCGTCAATTGGCATCTGGAATGTGATAGAGGTTATTTAATAAAAAAGTGTAGTTAATTAACCAAAATAGAGGGAAACATTAGTTAATTAGTATAAATCACTAATTATAATGAAAATGTTAAGAATGAGAGAAATTAGTGTGCTTTTAGCAATAAAACTATGAAAGAAAATTTTATGTGTCTACACCTCTTCCTAAACTAATGTTATAACTACCCTTAATGTTGCAAATATGCTTATCTAATCCTATTATATGATTCCAAGGGACCATGGAGAGATGAAAATACATAAAATGAAGAATTCCTACAATAAGAAGGTGATAGCACCAAGAGAAGGATGATTAGGACACTCTCCAATGAATGAAAATGTGTACAAATGGATATAGAGAGGGTATGTAGAACACCATATTCTATAAAAATACATTCACAACACATTTCCAACTAAACACAACCATTTTGAGCTTGCAAAAAAGTATAAGATACACAAAATACCTTTGAATGCAAAGCAAAGGTCAAAGAATGCAATAACATAAATAAGGATTGAATAATAACCACAAGATTGATTTTATTGCTTCCAAAATGTAACACAGTCCATTATAATGAGATACAGAGTCATAAAGTTCTTGAAAAATCCCTAAAATGGAAGAATTTAAGCACACAAGCATCTACAACAAGTTGTAGAATGGGAGGAGTAGATTAAAAAATGTCCAATAACCACCTTTTTAAATGACCCCTCCATTTTCATATATAGAAGAAAAAGAGGGGGAGAAGAAAGGGGAAATCCCAAAATCTGCATTCAACCACCAATAAAGAGCATTGAATGGCCTACAAAAATCATGGATAACCCTATAAAAGCTATCCCCTCATGTACCTTGGCTTGGTGTAGAAGAAAATGGCCTCCCATGCTTCATTAATGCCCTTATTATTCACATAGGAGTGATCATTTTAATCGGGAGAGTTTATTTCATTTTTTGTATGCCTACTCTCACCAATTTTTTGAGTGAAGAGGGAAAATTCATGATTCCATCGAGTATAATTTTGTCCAATTTGGTTGATTATTGAGAAAGATGTGATGATTTTAGTGCAGGTCACCTATTGGGCTCATTTCCACATTCTCGGGCCTAGGCATTTAAATTCCTCTGGCAAGAAATATTTATATTTAAATCACCCATCAGCTATATTTATTTTTAAGATTTAATAATTTCATGATAGTGGTCTTTAAAATAAGGGCCCTAAAAATCAAATTTTATTAAAAAAATGTGCCGAGTTGGGGGGGTGGGGGTTTAATGATATGGACTAGGTGGCTCGCTAACATCTCACCACTTGGCCTCAGGCGAGTTGACACTATCACTCCCTACTTGATGATTCTACCTTAATATTTGTTTGTTAGCCCAAACAAACATCTCAGTCCTCAAGGCGTCCGACTCACCCGTGTTCAACTATGTTTGGTCCTCCCGACAGACTCGTCACCCACACTTCATTGGAATTCCCACTGGATGTTTGTTTACCAACCTTAACTTACCGTGGGAGACAATGTTGCACGAGAAACATTGTTCCCTACATTCGTCATTCAGCCACATTGGTCCATTCCCTCCGATCCCTCCAAACATGAATTCCCGTCCTATCTCGCAACACACCGAGTTGTTCTTGTTCCTACCTCTTCAGCCACATCGCTCCTAGATGGCCTGCTCCATGATGTAAGTGTTGTCCAAAATAACTCCCTTAGTTATTTTGATGAATTGCATCCCCATTCAGGATCTAAAGTTCATTAGCATGGGTTTCACACACTTTGGTTTTCCTCATGGCACATTTCTTTAGTTGTTTTTCCTCATGCACCCTTGCGCGCCTTCCACTTTCCTTCTCCATTCCTCTATCCTTTCCATTTCCCCTTACGCACACTCCCGACATATTGGCCTATTTCCTAGCGGTCGTGCACCTTTGGATTGCCTTCCAAAATTGGTCAAGTCCCTGGTGCATTCTTCCACACTCCTTTCCTTTCTTTATGCACCCACATCACACTTCCTTGATTCTCGCACCCTACCAACATACTTGTCTCCTACAACTATGCTTCTATTTCTACTTTACCTATTAGTTCTTCATGCATGTCCCTTGCTTTCCCCTTATGGATGCACCTTGCACCTTCCTTCGCATCATTTACTGTGCCATGTGGTAACCTATCAAACTTGAGTGTGTTACACATAACCTATCAAATCATGCCAATAGGTTACCTAATCCTTGAACTGAACCATTACGTGACACGTGGTAGAAAAAAATAGATGAATAGTTTCCTGATCCTTCAACCAATCTATTCGTACCACATGCCATTTTGTGTCCAGAGTGACCTGTAGACTTCATAATGTCATAAATTTTTCTACAGAGCTCAAATTAATGTGTGGTTGTCCTTGTTGGAAAGCTGCTTTGACATGGGCTATAGTCCATATTGTTAAAAATCAAATGTTAGTAGGAATTAGTAGGTGAGAAGTAGGGAAACATGTTTTCATCTATTAATGTAGAATTAGATCAACTTAACCACCATATTTTATTCAAATCTTGCCTCCTTCCTTCCTCTACAAGTTAAATAGACATGCAAAGGAATATCTAATAGATTTGCATGCATATTTACATGAATTCAATGTTTTTTTGTGTGTTGAAGATTTAAATATGATTTTCCCTCTTCTTTTCTTCCTCTTTTCTCCTTCTTCTATATATTGCAAAGCTTTTCTTTTTGTAAGGGTTGGATTCTTTCAATTTGCAAGGGTATTATCTAGGTATTGCCTTGTATTTTGATTTACAAACCTTTGGATCTAGTTCTCTACATGTGGATACTCACCTCTTCTACTATTGTAGTCAACTATGCATTATTTGGAAGCAATAAAAAAATTTCGTGTCTATTTTATTCCTTGACTCGTTTGATTGCATCTTTTTTCCTTTATTTTCATGTTGGTGGGTTGTTTTGCATTCTCATGCCCCTTGTAGGTTCTCTTCTCCAATACATTTCATGAAAATGGATTTTTAAGTGTGTTTTAAATTGTAGTACATGTGCATGCTCACCATGTGTGCATTTCATTCATATTTTCTCAAAGCTAAACATGTTCACCCCTATCTTTACGGTGTTATCACCTCTATTAGATTATTTTTTCCTCTCTCCATATCCATATAACTCTAGTTGCTTTTCATGATTAGTATAGGAATTGATTTCAGCGTTAGTAGTCATAAAAGTAGAAATAGGTAAAGGAAGCAGCCTTCTCCAGAGGTCTATCTCAAGCGTGCAAGGTTTCATAACTTGAAACAGTCCCATTGTTACCTCAACGATCTAGTTCAACTTTGATCGAGATAGGTGCAAGTTTGAGTTCCAACAATTTCGGCACACGCGTGAGATCTATATTGAAAGCTTAGATTTCAAAAATTTATTTTCTGGTGTGTGACTTATCAATTTCAAGCCTTTAGAGGCTTATTAAAAACATCTAACAACTCTCAACACTCAGATCTATTGTTTATAGCAGTCTGCATGCCTTTTTCATGAGAAGGATACATATTAGAAAAAGTGCAGCTGCAATTTCTTTGAAGAGTCCTTTAAGTACCTTAAGATATCTCCAAGATGAAGAGTCATTATAACACCCACACAAGCATCTTCATCTCATGCATGCCGCACATTTTCCACTCCACCTCTTAGTATACCTCCGGTGAAACCTACCATGGTAGATCCACGACCCCCAAGAAAATTTACCAACTTCACTAGTAGAAGTCCTCTCCTTCTAAATGTGCAACATGATATGCAAGTAATAACATTCAAAATTATTCCATACTTCATTATTAAGAGTCAAGTCACCCCCTGTTGAGCATATCAAAGACGTGGAAAATGTGTGTTCAGTATACCTGGTCACACATGATGATGTAGTAGTTAGGTTTTTTGCATCTTAACTTAAAGGTAAAGTGCTCCAATGGTACAAAATCTTGAGACCTACATCTATTACTACGTGGGATGAACTTGGCACTTCTCTTTACGACTAATTTTAAGATAATTCAAAGAATTTTTCCTAGTGGAGAAACCGACAACAAGAAAAAGAGCACCTAGTGAATAGATGAGTGATTTTAACATCGGGTTTGAAGACTTGGGACAGAATCTCTCAAGTGGTAAGGCCTAAAACCCAACATATTTTCTTATATTATCTAAGGGCTTTGAATAGTGACATATTAGTCATGATTCAGTCCATGGGGGGTAGAACCTTACCTACTACTTATAATATTGCAATAAGGGTAGAAAATAGTCTCATTCAGGCAGGAAATTTAGCTCCTAGGCCGCCTATGCCCTTATTCCTAGAAATTTATCAAGCACCCCAAAATTCTACTACTCATGTTCCTAAGAAGATCATGCACCCTGTTGCATCCACATCCTATTCTCTGCGCACAGGGGAAAGAAGATGAAGAAAATAAATCCCTAATTAGGAAATTATCAAATAAAGGCGTGCCATTAAAAATTAATAGGCACGAGCCTTCGAAATAATTCTAATCAAGGGTATAACCAGAGCCATCATCCCTTTAGAAATCAATATGCAAATCAAAGATATGGGTAGAATCATAAAAATGATAGATGACATGCTAATGTGCACCTCCCATTGTAATTGGCTCCTCCTTCACAACTTCTTATGGAGTCTAGCGCAAGCCAAGCACTAGTTCTAGTAAAAAATAATATGGCTCAAGAGTCATATTGATACTTCTTGCAATATACCTCATAGTCAATATCACTGCACCAATGTCATGCACATGTAGGCTTACATGATCTAGAATGCTTCTAACTATGAGCCTTTCATCAGCGCAAGCAAAGAAAAAAATCAAGAGATTCCATAAGTTACTCTTGAGGCCAACCTTATGTTATTTGGCACCAAGGACTTCTGTGCAATCAATCAAGCTATAGATAGTCTAGCGATGCACCAAGGTTTCGATAATAAAAATATAAGACAAGAATGATTAAATATGGTGCGTAACCTCCATATTTTGTCACACAAGCCGACCCTCAAAATAAAAGAGATGTATTTCATCAACCCAAAAACCATGGCATAAAATACCTCCATGTAATGTTTGATACAATTCTCCCACGTAAGGAGTACCCCTCCTCCTTTAGTAGGTCAAGCCTTTGCTCCAACTAAGGCTCCTGCCTCTACACCTAAACAAACAAGAAGATATGTTGTTTTCTCCCAAATGCACAAATCAATGGGCCTTCCATTCAACATTGTGGACTAGATGAATAAGAAAAATGTAAATGTCATAATGTGGGATGCCTTAACATTCTATCTCGGTGTGAAATTTTACATGAAATTCGGGCATAACTTCTATGCATTAATCAAGTTATCCAAAAGCCACATGTTATTGTCAATATATTTCAAGTAGAGGAGAAACAAGTAAGTAAGGTTTTCAAAACCCCACCCTTCTATATGTCTTTGATCATAGGTAAACACCTTGTGCACAATTGTATGATTGACTCAAGTTGTCGGGTAATAGCACTTCTTTCATGCCAAAGAAAATTGGTAATGTGTATTAGGCCTTGAGTATACCCCTATGTCCAAAGGAGTCTTACAAAATGATGGTTCAATGGTAACCACTTTAGGAGTCATCAAGGATTTTGATTTAACCCTCCATGCATGTACAAACTTCATTATAACTCAATATGTGTCAATCATTTACCTACCTCATTTGTTTGCCTTGTGTTTAAAAATATATTAAAATACCAAAGTGGGTGGTTACTTATCTTCTAATTGGTCCCATATATTACTAATAACAAGGTATAGTACCCAGTTTACCATACAATTTGAACTAATTTTTTCATATCATGTTGAGTCATATGACCCATCCCCTCTCCAAGATGAATTCCTAATCCAAGAAGGCCAAGAACAAGTCTTATTTTTAGAAGAGAAACATGTTTATCCTCCTTTACCTAATTGGATATTTGATGAATGGGAAAATATACATCAAAAATTTGATCCATATGCTAAAGATCTTAAAGTCTTTAAAACAGGCCTTGGTACTTACTGTATCCTTGAAGAAGAAGTTGTGCTTCCACATGTGCTCAAGTAGAGTGAAGAAAATGTCAATCTATGGAAGTTATACTTTGATGGATCCATAAGTATAAATAGCGAAGTGGTTCATGTATTGTTCCCATTTCTCCCAATGAGGAGAAGTTATTCTTCGCACACAGGTTACAATTTAAATGTTCCAACAATGTAGTAGAATATGAAGCATTGGTACATGGTCTTCTTATTGCTGAGAAGAGATAGATCAAGGTGCTACAGAATTTTGGAGACACAGAGTTGGTTATCCACCAGGTCAAAAATAAGTGCATAATAAAGAATAATATTCTCAAATCTTATAATCATATAGTTTGGGAACTCCTAAAGGGGTTTGATGCTCTAAATTTGCAAGTGGTACCAAAAAAGATGAAGAAAGAAGAATATTAGATGGCCATGTTTGGTTCATAATTCTCACCCACTGAGGATTTTATTAAAGGAAGTATGCATCATGTTAAAATGATGATCGACTATCTATTCCGAAAATAATTTTAGTTGGCAAGTGTTTAACAATGACATGTAAATCATCCGGATCATTCGAATGAAGTTGAGTTCTCCTCAAGCATGCAATTTGACTTACATGACAACTATGGTGACCAAGTGATTCAACTCAAGATAAACAAGTTGCCTAAAGGGATAGTTACCTTCTTCGAGAAAAAAATTATCCTTGATGATGTGTTCAAGGGTTAAGAAAAGTATATGCACATGGCACAAGAAGACTACACTAGAGTCACTATTACACGTGGAAAGGAATTATTGCTCGATAAGGATTATCCACACAATGAAAAAAAGACTTCATATCTCTATGTCATAATTGCATAGACATATTTTCATGGGAGTGTGAAGACTTGAAAGGATTCGATCCAAGTGTTGGTCAACACTCCATTGACCTTGATCCTAGTATAAAACCCATCAAAGAAAAAATAAGGGACCAGTCAAACCAATGATATAACCCCTCATGAAGAAAGAGTTGTCTAAAATAATTGAGGTGAAGATAATATTTCCAATCAAATACTCTACCCGAGTCATGAAGTGGTTCCAGGTGTGTAAAAGAAAGGAAAAATTAGACTCGTGTCAATTTCGAGAGATCTAAACAAGGCATCCTTGAAGGATTATTATCATTTTCCTTCTATGGAGTAGATTCTACTGAGATCATGGCTGAAACATAAAGATTATTCATGTTGGATGGGTATTATGGCTTCAAATAGATCATGGTCAAGGAAGAGGATCTATTCAAAATAACATTTACAACCAAATGGGGAACATATGCACATCAGAAGATTCCATTTGGTCTTCAAATGCGAGACACAAAATTTTAGAGGGCCATGGACATTACCTTCAAAGGATATATCAATGAGCTCATCCTAGTCTACTTTAATGACATACCTATTATCTCAAATTAGAGCACGGATCACATAGGTGCACGTAGAGAAATTCATTGAGATATACAGAGAATTTGGAGTATCTCTTAACCCCAAGAAGTGTAATTTTCATGTGGTAGAGGGAAATATTTTGGGCTATATGATCTCAAAGGATGGTATCACTATTGATCCTGAGTGCATTTAGCCATCCTTACTGGCACACAAGAAATTCTTGCAATCCTTCCTAGGAAAAATCAATTTTGTTAGGAGATTCATTCCTAACTTTGCAATATTGGTAAGACCCATCACCCTCATGCTCAAGAAAGACACATTCTTCAAGTGGACATCTCAAGGAAAATAAATTTTTAATAAGATCAAGCAATAAATTACTTGCATGCCAACATTCATCATTTTGGATTACTTGCATACTTTATGATTATGGAGCTGATGTGAATGTTGTTGTTGTCTTAACACAAGAAAATGAATAATGAATGGATCAGCCATTGGCTTTCTTCTTCGTTAGACATCAAGGATTATGAACTGAAATACAGTCACACATGCAAAATAAGGTTTATGCCATTATGGTTGCACTAAAGAAATTCAAAAATATGATCACCAAAAATCATGTTAACGTATTAGTTTCACACTCTGGTTTGAGATATTGCATCGCGAGAGTAGAAATCGGTGAGAAAATAACAATTTGCGTGACCAAAATCATGGAGTTTGATGTGACTATCAAAGCCGCAATTTTTTTTACAGGTAGCACTCTCTATAAGCAGCTCACCAAGGAATCGTAGAATGAACCTAAGACTTCATTATTTCTAGATGAAGAGCCTCTGCGCATGGAACCTAGAAAAAGTGGAGATCTTAGCGTGCATAGTTAGATGGAAGAGATGGTGACATTCCTTTCTTTTGGTGCTTACCCTCTTGGTTTGAACAAAGATAAGAAGTGGCATTTAAGGCTACAGTCTATTCCATTTACATTAGTTGATGGCGTTCTAAAAAAGGAATCTTGATGGCATGTTGTTGAGGTGTATTGACGGTGTGCAAATTGAAAAAGTGTTAGTATAATTTCACGATGGATTCTTTGGAGGAAACTTCTCTTCCAAAGTAATGGGGATGAAGATCATAAATGTAGGATAATTTGGGCCTACCATATTCATAGACACGAACAAGTGGGTCATGAAATTCATATAATGTGATTACATTTCAAGAAAGAATAAGTTATCGGTGTTTCCCCTCCAATGAATCCCAGTGGATAATCCTTTCATGTAATGGGGTCGTGACTTCATAGGCATGATCAATCCTCATTTAAGTATTGGGCACAAATGGGTGTTGATATCCATGGGTTACTTCACTAGATGGAAAGAGGTTATCATGCTCAAGGAATCAACTAAGTCAGTCATCCTTGAATTTATCGAAGGCATTGTAATAAGGTTTGGTATCCCTCGACAATTATTTACGATAATGAAAAAGCATTCCTTAGTACTAAAATTTCTGATTTTGATCTTAGTCTTTGTATCTACTTGAAGACCTCTTCAAAATACTACCCTCAAAGTAATGGCCTCGAAAAGTCAACAAATAAAAACCTGATCGAATCATGTAACGAACAATGAATGCTAGCCATAGGTAATGGCATACAAAGGTCTTGTGCAAGATCTAGGAAGACAAAGTTGCGATGAAGAAAGAAATAGGCACTTAACCTTACAAACTGGTCTATGGAAATTAATCCAGACTTCCTTTATCTCTTAAGTTTCCTTCATTATAAATTTCCCATTAGCTGTAATTTGAGGAAGAAACCTAAAGAGAAATCAGAATGACAGAGCTGGTTGAACTTGAAGAATTGAAAATATTTGTCATGATCAATCTAGAACAACATAATCAATCAAAAAAGAAGTAGTTTGATAGAAAGGATATGAATCAATCTTTCAAAGTTGGTGAATTAGTCCTAAAATGGGTTGGAGATAGAGCTAAACCAAGGTGTCATTCAAAGTTTGATGCACTTTGGAGTGGCTCGTATATTATCATTTCTTGCAAAGAGGCTAATGTTTTTGAGTTGTCTCACCTTGATGGAGGTGTGCAATCAATCCCAGTCAATGGGATATATCTCAAACCCTTCCATTAAGTTCTCTACATCATTGTAAATATTATATTAGTTTAAATTCCTCCAAGTTCATTGCATGCACATTGTTCTATTTATATATAGTTCTTTCTTCTCGCACGCACTTTTTTGTTGCTTCGAGTGGTACTAGTTAAGTCCAGAAAATCTTCTAGTAGTTTTCAAAGTTTTTGGCAGGATTAAAAATAGAGTTCACAAATTTCTTCAAATGACCTCAAGGGGTAGTTATTCAAGTGATAGATCATAATTATATGTTTTCATGTAGATTCCATGCCCAATGGATACTCCATGCTACTGATATCCTTCATCTAGATTAAAGATGGCCTCAAAAGTTGCCAAACTATTGTCCAAGATAACTCCCTTATTTATTTTTACAACTTTCATTCCCATTCTATCTCTGAAGTTCATTATTATGGGTTGTGCACACTTTGGTTTTCCTCTTGGCACATTTCCTTGGTTTTTGTTCCTCACACACCCTTATGTGCCTTCCACTTTCCTTCTATATTCCTATATCCTTTATATTTCTCCTTGTGTGCACTACTGATACATCCACCTTATTCCTAGTAGTTTGTGCACCCTCCACATGGATATTTGTCTTGCCTTCCAAAATTTGTTAAGTCCTTGGTGCACTCTTCCACACTCATTTCCTTTCTGTCATCCACGCATCGGTTCCTTGATGCTTGTTTATTACCCACATACTTATCCCCTATAATTATGCTTCTATTTCTATTACATGTGTTACTTCTTTGTGTATGTCCATTGCTTCCCCCTTCCATGCCTTTCTCTTCTCGCCCGCTTACGCCTTCCTCCATGTTAATTATTGTACCACATGGCAACTTGTCGAATTGATTATGATACACGCAACCTATCAAAGCATGCTAATATGGATCTGAATTGTTGCAGAAAGAACCATTGTGCGACACATGATAGTAACAAAAAAACATATGAATAATTGGATGATCCATCAACCAATATTCATGCATTATGTGTCATTTCATGTCCAGAGAAACCTGTAGACTTATAAATGTCATAATTTTTGTTGCAGAGCCTAGATCAATGTGTGGTTGACCTTGTTAGAAAGCTACGATGTGAGCTACACTCCAGATCATTTAAATTAAAATTTTGGTGGGAATTGGTAGGTTTAAAGTAGGGAAACACGTTTTTATCCATTAATGCAAAATCTAATCTTCTCAACCACCATATTTTATTCAAATCTTGCCTCCTTCTTTCCTCTACAAGTTAAACAGACATGAGGAGGTGGATCTGATAACTTTACATGCATTCAATGCTTGTTTTTGGTGTTTGAGATTCAAATCTAAGTTTCCCTCTTCTTTTTCATCCTCTTTTCTCCTTCTATATATTGATATTTTCTCTTTGTAAGGGTTTGAATTCTTTCAATTTAGAAGGGTATTATATAGGTATTTCCTTACATTTTGAGTTGTAAAACTTTAGATCTGGCTCTTTACATTTTGATACTTATCTCTTCTACCATTGTAATTTACTGTGCATTATTTGGAAGAAATAAAAGTTATTTTGCAGCTATTCTCTTCCTTGACTTGTTTTACTATGTATTCTTGCATTTTTTCATGTTGGTGGGCTGTTTTGCATTCTCACGTCCATTAAAGGTTCTCTTTACCATTTCATTTCATGAAAATGGATTTTTAAGTGTTTCAGATAGTGGTACACTTTCTTGCCCTCCCCGTGTGCATTTCCTTCATCTTTGGTCAAATTTGAACGTGTTCACCCCTTCTTTCTCTAGTGCTTTCACCTTCCTTAGATTATTTTTCCACCTCTACATATCCTTCTAACTCTGGTCCCTTGGCATGATTACTATAGGACTTTATTTCATCATTATTAGTATTCATAATACTAGAAATAGGTAGAGGAATTGGCCTTCTCCGAAGGTCTGTCTCAAGTGCGCAAGGTCCAACAACTTAGAGATAGTCCCATTGTTGCCTCAATGACCTAGTTCAACTTTGATTTAGGACGAGTGCAAGTTTGAGCTCAAAAAGTAAGGAAACCTACCAAGTTTCCAATATAAATCAACCACTCTGGATGATCATAGAACTCAAGCCCCCACGTCCCACATTCCATGTGGGCCTCTTGTGCTTAATTCTCCCATCATTGCCACAAAACAAACGCCCCCCAAATTCCAATGCACTAATTTTCTTTCTTCGACTCGTCGGTTTCAATGATCAACTTGCCCAAGCCCCAAGAAAACTCAAACTCATTGGAACTAGCTCGCTCCTTCATCCAAATTGACTCGTTGAGGTACTCCTAGCTCGTGAAATATCTCGATGAGATGTTTTTAACCCTTATCCAATATTTTGCCAAATCTTCAATTTTCTTGGATTTTTTACTCAATTCCTAGGAATTTTCTCAAACCAAGGAGCCGTGGGAATGCAACAACATGCTTAAATAACCCTTTTTCAATGTATCCATTTTCTTAACCAAGTGTGCACCCAGAGCCATGTTCCTTCACAATATTTTCTCTGAACTCCAATCAATTGCTCTAGATCCGTAGAAATTGAATTTGTCCATTTTTACCAAAAGTTTGTAAAAATGGATAACATTATAGTGCAATATTGTGTATAAGAATGTCATTTGAAAATAGTTGAAAGATAAATCACTTTAGAATACTTTATACTATTCTCTAGAATGTGTTACAACAAGTGCAAGACTCACATGGTCAAGCACATGACTCACATAGCCAAAGTACATGACTCAAAAATTCAAAAGTGTAAGACTCACAAAGAAAAGAGAGCATGAATCATATATCCTAAAGAACAAGACTCAATGATCATATGACTCACACATTACGAGCCCAGGACTCACAGGTCATAGAGCGCATGACTCGTACAAAATATTTTGTAACAAAAGTTATAGATCTCAACAAAGTGAAACTATGAGAGGTTTTTGTTCCTATAATTTTGAGGAGGAAAAATCTCTCTCCATTTTTACAAAACAATAATAATTATTAATATATCAAAATTTTAAGGAGGAGGTTTTCAAGCACAAGACTCGCACAAGTAGCACCAAATTAGTTATAACTAAAATTACATACCTCTGAATGAGAAATTGAAAGAGATTTCTATTTTTATTATTTATATGGGGAAAAACCTCTCTCTATTTTTACACGAAGAAATAATTAAGGAGATATATTCATTTCAAGTTTTGACAGAATAAGGTTGAAGGAAAGTAAATAAGACAAAAAACATAGGTTCAGTAAAACTGCAATATCTCCCTCATTTCTCAATAAAAATAATAATTTCAAAATGTTTTGGAAATATCACAATAGGGAGTACCAAACCCATAAAGGTTAAAAATATTCTTTAAATTTAATTCATAGTAATTATAAGAATATTAGGGATGAGAATATGGTGGGATAGTTTTCATGTTGAAATATTCAATCATGCAAGAACAAACTTGGCAAATGGAAAGTAGTTAAGTACATGTGGAAAAGGTATTTCAATATAGAGTTATAATATTTGATTAGTTATCTTCCACTTTTGTCTCATTTTAAAGTGGAATATTATGTCAAGGCTTGCACAATATTATAGGTAGGTAGTTCTATAATCTTAGAGTAATTTCAAGGGATGAGTTGTTAATATCTCTCCAAAGCACTCAATGTAATAGGGGTTGAAGATGGATGTTTTTTGTAACATAATTTGTGATTAATAAAATCCATAGCTCAAGTATCTTGGAAAAAACTTGTATTTTTGTTTTTTTAACCCAACTCGAGGGAAAAGCAAGGGCCCACTCTTACCAAAGGAGGAGGATGGTTTATTGTTTTTAGAATAGAATCATCATTATTTTAATTAGATTATTTAAATCAGAATTATGTGTTTTATTTTGTTTTATTTTTGAAGATTCACTTTCATTTTTTTATTGTCATTTATTTGGCTTAAGTTATTTATTTCAATTTGCTAGACAAGTTAATCCAAATGGGAACCTTGATGTCATCCAAACCTCAAGCCCTCATCACCAAGATTGGGAAATATAAATCCTATAGAAACCAAGAGAAGAATAAAAAGAGTAAGCATATAGAAAAGAAGAAATAAAAAAATCCACTTCCTCTTTGAAGTCTACCACTAAAACCTCTAGTTCAAATGAGAAACTTGGGCATGATGATAAAAATGTATGAAAAGAAGATTGACCACCTTAGTCATCTCCTTGAAAAGAACAACATATAAATCCCTTAATATATCAAACAATATTCATCAACCCAAGAATATACCAAGTAAAATTAAAAATATAAAGAGAAACATAATGGAAAGGCACTAGTTTCAGTTAAATCCTCATCTACTCCTTCTTTGGTTATTGACTCTAGTGCTTCACACCACATGGTTTTATCACAGGTTGAGTTTTATTCCTTTGATCCCTCCAACATGTCCTCCATCACTTTTGGTGATGATAGTCTAGCCACACATTCAAGGAGATAGTTTGATGAAATCGAAGGTGGGAACATTCAAAAATGTTCCCGTGTCCATTCACTTTCAACTAGTCTCCTAGGAGTGTATGATATGACTCATATAGGGAAGGGTGTGAGAGTTATATTTGATCTAGATTCAGTTGAGATAAAGGAATTTCATAACAACACTACAAGTAGCAGTGGGAAGGTTAGATAACCATGATAGGTTATATACTTTCTTGCAATTTTCACCTGATGTTTCCCTTACTACATTTCTCACGTATTCCAATAGAGTTAGCAGATTATGACATGAGTGGTTTGTCCATCTTAACTACCACTACCTTGAACAACTCAGTTAGCATGAAATGGCTATAAGATTTCCCAAATTTTATTTCTTAGAGGGATTTTTAAGGTTTGTTCTCTTAGAAAACACCTTGAAGAGAAATTTGACAAATGAAAATCTTGGAGACCTTCAACACATTTAGATTTTACTCATAGTGATATAATAGGGTATTTTCCCCATCTTTCTTTAACCAAACCCAAATATGATCTCACCTTTATAGATGATTTTTCCATATATAAATGTGGCTACTTCCTTAGGAAAAATATGAATTGTTTGATTAATTTTAGGACTCCAAGGCACTCATTGAAAAACAATATGGGAAATGCATCAATGAAATTCAAACATATAATAAGGGGAGTATGTTAGCAAAAAAATTGATTAGTTTTGCACCATATAGGGTATTGATATATAATGGATAGTTCCTTACACTTCTCAACAAAATGGCATGGCAAAAATAAAAATTGGTCGTTGAAATAGATGGCAAACTATATGATCCACTCTAAATATTTGACTTTATGGTTTTGTCAAAAATCCATCAATTGTACATGTTATATATAGAACTTTGTTCCCCAAAAATATTTTACAGGAATAACTCCCTTTGAATCTTAGAACAACAAGAAACCAATATTTAAACACTTTAGGATCTTTAAATCACAACAATGGCATGTGTTCCCAAAAATAAATGCAGGGTACTTAAGGCTCAATATAAACCTTACATATTTGTTGGGTATCTAAAGGGGTTAAAGGGCTATAGAATTATCCATCATACTACTCATGATTTTTTCATCGAGAGAAGTATAAATTTTTAGGATATTCCCACTAACTCTTTACTTGATGCTTCTCCATCTACTTTGAATTCACTTATTTTTGATGAGTAGTCTAAGTATTTAAATCATCCATAATAGGTTCCTAAGGCAAATTATTTTACTTCTTCTAGTTCGGAAATGGTTATGACATTGATCGAGTAATGAGGATTCGTGCTCATGTACTTCTAGCCAAGTTTTAAATTCAACACATGACTCACCCACTTTAGGCCCTCTTTGGTATAGGTAGACACTTCATAGTATACTCACTTGGGCATGGGATCCAGAGGATGAAATATGTACTCGGTAAGAATATGAAAGTAGGTCACATACATTTTATGCTTCGATGAAAGATCTACAAAAATTCTTAGAGGCATCAAGCATACCTTAGTGGGATATTGTTATAAATGAGGAATATAATTTTGATTTTACCTCACTTTATAAGAGAAGGATGATGGTTCAATGTCGATGGATATATCAGACCAAATTTGTAGCAGATGGGTCAATTGATAAGTACAAAGCTCATTTAGTAGCCAAAGGTTTCTCCCAAGTAGCTAACATAGAATACTGTAAGAACTTTTCACTTATAGCCAAGATGACATAAATTAGACTCACCATTATTTAGCCACAACACATGGTTGGAGTGTGCACTAGATAGATGTGAAGATTTATTTTCTTCACAAAGACCTACATGATGAGATCTATATGGATAATCCACCAAGGTTTGTTTTTGGATTCATCCTTAGTTTACATACTTAGTAAATCCATATATGGAATCAAGGAGGCCCCTCGGGCCTGGTATGCTAAGATGAATTCCTTACTCCTAGCGTAATACAATTTTACTCAATGTCATTCAATTCCAAATATATATCTATTTTGGTGGGATGATTTATTACTAATACTAGTACTTTATGTTGATGACCATTTTATCATTGGGAGTACTTTATCGTGTATCTTAGTAGTTAAGACTACCCTTTATGATAGATTTTATATGAATGTCTTGGTTCTACTACACTACTTCCTAGTATTGAGATCACACAATTTGATTCATGGATTTTGTTTCCATGTCCCAAGTACTCTTTCGATCTTCTAGCTTGGTTTCACCTAGATGACTACATGCCATCTTTAACTCCATTCTTATCTAGATTTAAGCTTGATCCTGACTATTCCACACCCTTGGTTGATGCTAATTTGTATCAACAACTTGTTGGTAGCCTTATTTACTTGACTCACACTAGACTTGATATCTCATATGTCATTGGTATTATTTATAGATTCATGTAAGAACCCAATGAGATGCATTAGAAAGTAGCTAAGATGATCTTACACTACATTCAAGGCTCACACAGATATGGGATTCACTACAGGGTTGGTTTCAAAATTGATTTGGTTGGCTATACATACTCAAATTGGGTTGGTGAAACTGAGTGTCATAAGTCCACTTCAAGTTACAGTTTCTCATTAGGTTTTGGTCTTATCAATTTTTTGAGTAAGAAGCATAATGTTATTTCACTATCATCCATAAAGGTAGAGTATAGGGGAGATGTTAATGTAACTAATAAGTCTATTTAGCTTCAAGGGATTATTTTTTAGCATGATATCTAGATTAGGTAGACTACAATCATATTTTGTAACAACCATAACACCTCCGATATTCAAGAATATAGTCCATCATAAGACCAAAAATATATAAATTCACAAGAACTTAATTCAAGAGCTCATTCATGAGTAGGTCATTAATTTGATATTATTCCATTCTACGAGAGAATGTCATTGACACCTTAACCAAACCTTTCATTGAGATCAAGTTCATTCATCTATGATCTCTTCTTGTGGTGTGGTCTACATCAATAGTTTCATCATCTTCGGGGGCTCTAGCCTCTTCTCTTCCTCATGTCTCTCTTTTGGGGAATTTAATTCATTCATGTTTTCATCTTTTTGTATCTTATCAAATATTATATTGTACATGGGTAGCTCATTAGGCATTGTTGGTGAGAAATTCTTTCCTTTTTCACTTCCCACCTAAGTTGTACTTATGGAGGGTGTTAGTGTAGGATTTATTTTTCTCTCTTTATCTGTATTACCCTAATCAAATTATTCCACCTCACTTGGAGTTTCTCTACACTTATGGGATATGTTATCTTAGGTGTACACCTGATCACACTATTTTAATTAGTGGTATTTTCTACTCTTTACCACTTGTCTATTGAATTTTTAATTTGGGTATGGAGGTTACCACTATTCTAGGTAGAGATTTCAATGATTCTAGGAGGTTACACATTCACCTCTTATATGTACATATCTTGCATTATTCTATTTGATTATATTGAGTTGGATCTACTTCTACATTATTGTAATTATCTCTCTTGTATTTTTGTAATTTATAGTCTTATATGAGTGCTTTGTTGTGTATTGGAATAATTCATGTCTCATATCATTCACCTAGGCATTACTCAAAATAGCATATCCATGGTGCTTCTCCGATAAAACTAAGTATAAATGGAAATAAATTATGGAATCCATCAAAGGCCAATTGTAAATTCATAAAAATAGTAGAAACACGAAACACAAAATTAATAAATTTTGATGCAAATAAAAAAATTCCAAGACTAAAAACACCCCTATAACCTTGCACTTGTCATTAACAATATTTTCAAAATGCAAGACATCCAAAAAGAGATCTGTGAAAGTATTAAAATGTGAGAAAATGGGGAGGATCTAATTCAATGGGTCAAAAAGAGTCATAGGCTCATTTTTTCAAAAATATACATCAACAAGGATTACATTAGTTAAAACTTATTTCTCTCCAAAATTCCACTTTCTTTCTTATGTTTATTAATTATCTTGTTTACAATTTTTACAATGTTTTGTTCCATCTCGATAAAATTAATTTCTTCAAAATTTTCAAAGTATTAAGGGTTTGAAAGATAAACAAGATACAAAAATTGTTACCTAAGGTATCCTAGACATATAGAACAACTCAATATCATTGTCACTAAATCACGAAATTACTATGTACATATAGCCTCTAAATAATTCATTTATATGCATGATTCTTAAGTAGGAAAACTACTCATTAGCACCTCTTTACTTTGTTTTGACATTGATTTTATCTTTTTCATATTTATTTCTTGTTATTTCTAACTAATAACTTACGAGTTTTTCATACCAAATGACATCCTCCTCAACTTCGATTTCCCTATCTGACCATTTGAGTACCTTGTACGATAACACACATTAGGGATAAGAAGGCCTAGGTACTACTATCCCCTTTAGGTCCTTCTATCATCTTTCCATCTTTTTATCGTTTAAATCTTACTTATTTATTCTATTATTTTATAACTCTTGATCATCCTTTCACTCGTTGGTGATGAAACACAAGAAAATGAATCAGATATATATATGTCTTATTTAACCTCATTAGGGGGAAATCATTCAAGAAGCACATACTATTACAAGGATCTATTATTTTCTATCTACTACATCAATGACTAAATTTTGGGACTACATACTTCACTGCATAGGAAGGTTTATTCTAAATTCTATGCCACACATTTACATTGGGACAAATTAGTTATATCCTGTTATTCTTTGTGTGATTGGCACTAGGGAATCCTTGATCTGAAAATGGTACTTAAATATTTTTTTCAGTACTTAGAAAATTTTCAGATGAACAAATTTACTAGACTCAACATTGATCATGAGTTCAATTATCCAATTTTGGGTACCTTGAATCCCAATTTTAAAATCTTCCAATATGATCAATTAATCTAATTTTTCCAACTTAAGTGAATATACTGATTCTATTACAAAAACCATTAAAATAATTCACAAGCTGAATTTATAATGCACTCAAACTGAATTCATGATTCCAAAATTTGAAAGTGCATTCACTACCTGATTGTGGGTTATGGATACTAAAATCTACTTCCTTTCAATTAATCTAGTTTGTGATTGCTTTAATAATTAATCAAATAAACTAACTTGAATGTTTTTATCTAATCAAAAGCTTCTAAAAACTAAAATCAAATCCACAACACAAGAACTTGATAACGAAGTTTGAAAGAATGCCTACGTCTCCGGATTCTCGAAAAGAGAATCGATCTATTATTGCCTAATGAAGTACAATATCCCTTCACTATTGACTTAACAAACCTTTATACCTGTAAATGAGTTGATTCAGACCTCTTAAAACTCTGCAATTTACTAGAAACATTCCCAAGTCCATCTGTGGCCCCTATAGTATTTTCACTAATGGTTTCCTATGAAATTACGTTCAAAAATGTATACAACTTGAAAAATACAACCTATATAAAATATGTTTATATTTCTAGAAACTAGAGTAAATTATGAAAAACTTCCCTTTTTACTCCATGGCCTAATTCAAACCATAAGTGGTTGGAAAATGTAGATCTCTTTGTCTGCTCCTCGTGCATGTTCTGTGAAATTGTGATAGAAAAACACCTACACAAGAAAATATACAACACTTCCTATAACAAAATTTATGTTTCTAGAAATCTCTCAGAATTTTGAAAAAAAAAAAATTTACACCATGGAGAATTTCAGATCGTAAGTGCCTCAAAAATATCAATCTCTGCAAACTGGTCCTTTGATGTCCCTTCAAAAAGCTACCAAAAGGTCCCTTTAAATAGAAGTGATCTCATATTCTATCACTCACTAAAAATTTGCGGTTTGGTAAGGCCGATAAGTATTTTGGCATAGGTAAAGGTTTCAAATCCCCCTTCCATAGGTTTAGGCACCCAATTTAGCCATTGACCCCACATTTGGTGGGAAAGGGATAGGATAATCCTTTAAATAGTTTTTTGGCCACAAAATCCTCCTTATACCATGGGATTTAAGCTTATTCACGTGGAATGGATTAAATAGATTATCATTATTATTATTTTAAATCCAAATCCACTACGAACCTGTCAAGAGTCACACCCACAATATGTCATTTTTCCACATCAGAGTGTGTCATGTCATCATTTGACCACAACTTTGACTATGCATATCTTTCGCATACGAACTTAGATTTGGTCCATTCAAAATGCATCGAAAGCTTGCGAAGAGCTCTATACCATGGAAATTATTTTGAAACATTACAAGACCATCAATTTTTCCTTTTCGCCAACTACCACATGTCACCTTGCTATTGGTTCACTTGTTGACCGATTCATCGTGGTGGTTGACCCGTTTACAACCTTAACTTTGATTGGCGATAGAATTTGCATACAAACTTTGATTAAAGTTCAAAGATACCGTCGAAATTTCTTGAGAAGGCCTTAAGTATGATCTAGGTTTAGGGAATTTTAGGGAATATAGACTCATGAGAAATCCTCTTAATCAATCCTCCCCAGTAAGACCATTTTGACCTCAAAATGGAAATTCCCTCTGCTGAATTGTACACATGTTATCTCGCATAATACGAGACATAGAACCCAGCTTTAAAGCATGGTAATTTTTCTAACAATTTGTAATATCTAAATTCCAATATTAGTAACATCACTTAATGGCATGAATTACAACTGATATGACACTTTGAAACTACCATATTACTTTGTACACCCTGATCCTACACTCACCATTATCAACAATGCAAAATTGTAACTTGCATTCATATCTTTTCAGGCAAAAAACTTGTACATACTATTTGCAACTATATCTGATAGTTACAAATATTAAGCCTATCAATAAGACTTACACATGTGCAAAAATCATGCATAGTAAACAAAGAGTTTGTATAAGTTGTACACTTACAAACAATGCCTACATGCCACAAATTGCACAATAACAACATACTAACTACAATCCAAATATAGACATCTGACCAATGATCATGCCCACTGAACTGTAAATGCTGCTTGAAAGATGAAGTTGTAAAACCATCAAAAAATAAAATTACATCAAGTATTTTAAACATGTCACCTGATTATTTCCTCTTTAGGATACTTCACCAACACCAAAGTAGAAAAATAAATTTGGTACTTATCCCTTTCACAATTCAATAGGATTTCCAAAACTACTTTGTTAGTTTGCATGTATTCCACAAATCAACTATGCAAACATAAAACTGATAAATTTCTTACCCACCTTACTCAACATACTTGTCATGTTTAGGGGGTTGATTCAATTCATTTTTACATGTGCCACTAAAGGGGTCATAATAGTTGGTTTAAAACTGTGATCCTTTTTAACAAATTTTATTTTTGTTCTGGATGTAGCTTCCAACATTTTTCAATTTCATGACTTGGTTTCTTACAGTGACCACAAAATATCTGATCCACTTTTTTAGGATCCACATTTTTAGGAACCTTACCTTGACTACTCTTAGCTGAGCCAGGGTTAGGAGAATGCATTTTCTCAATCTGTTCCAATATGGACTTCCGTTTCCTACACTTGGCCACACAATGATTAGACAACCCACAAAATGTGCAAGGGTAACTATTCAACATTGCTTGAAAATCATAGCCAAATTTTTCCAATGTAGATAAGGGATCATTTTTTTACCTTTCATTTTAGAACCATGGTAAACAGAAGGTGGAGGGATTTATATACCTCTCCATGGTGAATTCTTACCAAATCCTCTTGATGAGGATGAACCACCTGATGCTAGCAGGGGATGACACTTGGTTGTTAGAAGCTTGTCTTCTTCTCGGCTGATTTGGAACTCTCTCCAATCACCTTTTCCCCTACACTAGCATATCCCAGTCCTGCATGTCGAGGAATTTCCTCTACCAATATTGGGTTAGTTATGCCTTGGTTGTTCTTACCAAGGCCAATTCCATTAAAACCCATATTACTTAAAAGCTTAGATCCTATACCTTTAGTGTTTTTTTCAAATTCACCAAGCACACTTTCTGAATCTAACTTAGCTTTGGGAGAGGAATTAAGTCTTGTCCTAATTATTGTGTACTCATCTTTCATAGTGGATGGATCAATAGTAATAGGTACCTCTTTCTTAGGTCCTTCAATTTGCAACACCATCAAGAGCTCATTTTTGGATTCTAGCTCTCTTTTCAATGTGTTAAGTTTATCCTCTAGAGTTAACACCTGAAATCTCAGGAAGGCATTCTCTTCCTGAATATGATGATTACATGCTTCAAGTTCTTCAAACTTGGTCTTGTTGGACATCTTGCCCATGATTCTTGCACACCTATTCCTCCAAACTCTACACACTACTAATGAAAGATCAAGCAAAAATACAAAAACCAATACTGAAGAAAATCAAAAGCTTAAACCAACTCTGATACCAAATTGATCCGGAAATGGTACTTAAATTTTTTTAGTTCTTAGAAAATTTTCAGATGAACAAATTTACTAGACTTAACATTGATCATGAGTTCAATTATCCAATTTTGGGTACCTTGAATCCCAATTTTTAAACTCTCCCAATATGATCAATGTGAATATATCGATTCTATTACAAAAACCATTAAAATAATTTACAAGCTGAATTTATAATGCGCTCAAACTGAATTCATGATTCCAAAATTTGAACTTGCATTCACTGCCTAATTATGGGTTATGGATACTAAAATCTATTTTCTTTCAATTAATCCAGTTTGTGATTGCTTTAATAATTAATCAAATAAAATAACTTGAATTCTTTTATCTAATCAAAAGATTCTAAAAAAATGAAATCAAATCCACAACACAAGAACTTGATAACGGAGTTTGGCATAATGCCTACGTCTTCGATTCTCGAAAAGAGAATTGATCTATTATTTCCCAATGAAGTATAATATCCCTTCACTATTGACTTAACAAACCTTTATACCTACAAATGAGCTGATTCATACCTCTTGGAACTCTGCAATTTACCAAAACGTTCCCAAGTCCATATGTGGCTCCTACAAAGATTTTCAATGATGGTTTCCAATGAAATTGTGTTTGAAAAAAGTATACAACTTGAAATATACAACACCTGCATAAAATAGGTTTACATTTCTAGAAACTAGAATAAATTATGAAAAACTTCCTTTTTACTCCATGGCCCGATTCTGTAATAGAAGTGGTTGGAAAATACAGATCTCTGTCTGCTCCTCATGCATGTTCTATGAAACTGTGATGGAAAAACACCTACACAGGAAAATATACAACACTTCCTATAACAAAATTTATATTTATAGAAATATCTTAGAATTATGAACAAATTTTCTTTTTACACCATGGCAAAATTTAGACTATAAGTGCCTCGAAAATGGTGATCTCTGCAAACTGTCCTTCACTATCCCTTCACAAACCTACCAAAAGGTCCCTTTAAATAGAAGTGATCTCATGTTCTATCACTTGCTAAAAAGTGGCGGGTTGGTAAGGTTGATAAGTATTTTGGCATAGGTCAAGGGTTCAAATCCCCCTTCCATAGGTTTAGGCACCCAATTTAGCCATTGACCCCACATTTGGTGGGAAAGGGATAGGATAAGCCTTTAAATAGATTTTTGGCCACAAAATCCTCCTTATCCCATGGGATTTAGGATTATTCAAATGGAATGGATTAAATAGATTATTACTAGTAATCATATGTGTACAATGCAATGTGAATGCTAAATGGTATATGTTATTTGATTTAGAGGGATAGTTATTACTTTTGTAGTTGATGTTGATAAGGGGTGTGATTGATTTTGTAAGTGTAGGAATATAGATGAAGCATTACATTTAAAGGTTCTATCTCTACATTTTAAATTTTGTACAAATTCGTACACATACATTTTCAAATTGTATATCATGACTGGTAGCATTTTCCGGATCATTTTATTTGAACTTAACATGAATACATGAAGACTTTGGTACATTTGCAGATTTAATATCATGAGTGGTAGTCTTTTATGGCCAATTTTTTTGGCACTAAAGATGAGTAAAGTAGTAGTAGTGGAGGTGTTATCAAAGTAGATGCTAGTATTTATGACAGATTGTTTTGGTTGAGTGATATTAGTCTTGACTCCTCCTTTCTTCTTGATCCAAGTGTTGATACGTGCACCATTTTTGAGTACCTTTCAAATGAAAAAGGAGGGTAAATGCACGATTGTCACTTTGAAAAAGGATTTGAGCCAACTATAAATATAAATGAAACAATCAAAATCAAATAAAATGAAAGTACTCTACAATAAATTTTCAGTCCATAACATGCAATAAACAAAACAAATGAAATAGAACAAATGAATAATTACTTCAATCAATATTGAAACCCACCTGAAGTTCCTTTAGAGACAACACTCTCTTATTTACCATAGGATAAAGAGAATCAAAATATCATATTGCTACCTAGTTAGGTGTTGCAACTTATCCTTCAGAAAAGTGAAAGAAGAAGTTAAGAAAAACAAAAGTAGAAGTTAAAGAGTTGTCATAAATAATAAAAATTGTAATTAAGTGCTTGTAATCTTCACACATACTCTTTTATCAACCAAGTGAGTTATCTCTATATTTTATACAATGCATTTTTAGAGTACTAAGATTTATAAAAACATTTCAACAATGCAAAATAACACTTCCAAGATTTGGGCATTCTTCAGGACATGTTGAGGGATTAAAGAAATGTCTGATGGCAATGGAGTGTTAAATATTTTGAATGCTGGTGGTGGTGATGATATGAATGCTTTTCCTTTTGAAGGCTTTTGGCTAAAGGAAAATGAAGATTTAAGAGATCCAAGTCACTCAGAGCATCTACGGGATTTGGCCATTCTCGAGGCCTTATTGAGGGATTGAATTTAGATATGTAAAATTATTAAGTTGTAATACAAGTGTTGTAAGCTTAGCAATCCATTGGAGATCTGAATTGGGAAATAAAAGTCACATCCAACCATTATTCATTTAACAACTAAATCCTTCAGAATATGAACTTCCCTAGTGATTTATAGTAGAGAAATATTGTGCTATAATAAAAAAAGATGTGTTATACTGTGTGATTTATGGTCCCATAAATTTAGCATGCAACCAACTACAAAAATGACACAGCTCACTAATTTGGGTATGATCCGCCTAGAATTTCCGTAACTAATAGAATATTAAATATATATTTAAAACACTTGACTTGTAATTTTCATGATTCAAATTAGATGGGTATTCTAATGAAATGATTAAATGGATAATGTAGGAAAGTGATGATGACCCATCTCTGTGATGATAATTGAACCAATGGAGTATTGACTATTTATTGAAAATATTGACAGAACTATTATCTGTCTTGATAATTGAACTAATGGAGTATTGAATATTTATTGTAAAAATTGACATGTAATTTTAATGATTTAGCCAAGATAGGTATTCAAAGGAAATAATGAGAACCCAAATATTACAAAAACTCAATGTGTAATTTTTTAGGATTCATATTAGTTGGGTATCATAAAGAAATAATTAAATGAGTATTCTAAAAAATAATGAGGATGCACCCTGAGGAGCTTCCACTGGATATTGCTCCAGAAAAACAACTTAGAGCTGGTAAGTTTCATTGGCATACATTATGCCCAGGGATCTTGTCAGTTTAATTTCCCACCTACCATTTAGTAACACATGTTACAAACTTTGCACTTCGGTATCAATATAACTAAAAACACCAAACAAGTTACTTTTTCATGTCTATTCAATCCAACATTGAAAATTAACTGGATACATATCTTTGCAAATTAACAATGGGCTTGTGCTTGAATCTGACATCTGTGTTGAATTTCCATTCTATCAGCTCTTTACGAACTCTATCGAAGCTATTTTGTTGAGGCTATGGTCTTGCTTTTAAATAAAAACCCAAAACAAAGCAATGAAATTAGCCGAGAATTTCATATATACAAATAAGACATTTTACATAACATAGAAAATGAACCACCTTGTGAGTAGCTGAAGAAATCATGATGAAATAAATACCAACAAGATTTGATGGGAAATAATGTAGAAAACACTGCAAAAATATCGCTGCAAAATTTTAAAGCTTCATTTACAACACAGGATGAGAGTATGCTACCAAATGTGAATTTATTGTGTTAGAAAAATATTCATTACATTTGGAAAAACATTATGAATGCTTCAACAAAGCTATTCACTCTATATCCTATAATCTTTGAAGGCCATGTGACCATATTTCTTTCAAGCATTTTGTCAAACATTTCACATACCTTTACATGCTTCCCCATTTTACATACATATATATCACTAGAAAGATGCTTCAACATTTTGCAATGACATTGAAGACTGAGTACTAATACAAATAATGAGAACCCATAAAAAATATAGAAATAACAGGCTTACGAAACCTTGCATAATTATAGTTTTGTACCATTCAAATCATCCAAAGGCATTTACGAAAGGCTGTATCTATTGAGATTTTCATTTCTATTGATAATCTTCCTCCCTGACATGCAAAAGTTGAATCGACAATATGGGTCATAAAAAATAGGCAAGAAAAATTCCAATCCACAATCACTAGAGAATTGGGGTACAATATACACAATTAACTGTATGAAAGGCTAGAGTGCTAAGCCAACAACGGATGTGAAATTTTAAAATAAACTGAAATTTTCACAATTGGGAAATGCCAATTCATTACACTCTGACAAATATCATAACAAAGGTTGGTCCCTATTTTAGTATAAATAGGGGAATCGTTTCATTGTAAAATACACAACTTGAAGCTCAAAGAAAGAGCTTGAGGAATATTTCCTGAGCAAGCGGAGGAGCGTTTTTATTGATAAGACCTATTTTTTAGGCTTATTATAAAGTTGTGAAGACCTATTTATTTAAATAGGCATTATTGTGACTAGGATTTTTAATACTACCTATTCAGCCCATAGCACTACATTAAATTATTATGAAGCCTGGAGTATCGACCGAGTGCCATAGGATGTTACGAAGCATCTGGAAGGTCGATCGAGATCCAGAGGATTCCAAATAATGGAGCGAGGTACACAAATCTTACCAAATATTCCGGGAAGGTGGAAGTCAGGTGCTATCTTTCACCCTTGTCATTCAAAAGTCTGGATATTCTTCTAAGCAAGTTCTTAATAGTTTCTATTAGGTTTTCTTGTGAAAGTACTATTTTAACTTACAAGTTTTGACTAGTGGAATGGTTCGATAAGAACCTAGAAATGTAGGAAATTACTGAACTTTGTAATCAACCTTTTTACAAAGTGTCATGCTTATTGCATTATTTTAAGTTGATTTTAAGAGGGTAAAAATTAAACAGTAATTTGATAAGCCTACAAGGGTTTGAAGATCGAGTAGATAAAAATTTCAGTCTATTTTTGGATCAAGTTTGGTATCAAAGATAGTTTAGCTCGATATTTTCTCTTAGTGAATCGATTAACGAGTGATTCCTTAAAGTTATTGTAGTTGGTCCATTTTGTGTGAATAGGTTACAAGTGCACTATGGGCAAGATGTATAAATAGGTGAAGCTCGATGAGGTTGAATCTTATAATCACCAGATCCAGGAAGAGAAATTTCTCCTATGATCAATGTATTACTCCTTGGAAGAGGAGAATTCTCGCTTGAAATCAGAACTACAAACCAAGGATGAGATCTTGGCAAGGTTGCGGTGTCATGATCGGAGAAAGGAAATACCTTCAACTTTAGATGTAGAGACCATGACAGATGATTACACTGTAAGTTATTCACCACTGGAATATTCTTATTCATCCCATTCGATTTCGATTTAGGTAACAAAGTCTTTAGTTTGTTTGAAAAGCATACTAGAGGCGGTGGATCCAAATTATTAGATAAAATTGAATTTGATGGAAGAGGCCTTGGTTAAAATGGCCAAGGCATTACTAACCCAATACAGGTTGAGGATCGGCCTCATTTTACAGGTTTGGGTTTTTCTAGTGCGAGAATGGATATTAGAGAATGCTATAAGAACACTAACGAGAGAAAATCTTCCGAAAGTAAAGTTAATACCACACTAGTCCCGTAAGAAGATTTTAAGAAGGAAAATTGTGCTTCGTCATCACAGGGAAGGATATGGTAAGATAAATCAGTGAAGAGGTAATGAGATTCCACCTCTAGTTTCTTACCATAGTCATAAGCACAGTAAAACTTTTGATCCACTTTTTCAGCTTAAGAAGTATGGTTATGATTTTCAGAAGATGTGGAATTCCTTTCCATGTACTTTTTTATGGATTGCATAATCATTTTATGGCCAGATGCTGGAAGAGAAGGACATTGATGAAGAAGTTGATGTCATTTTTCAAGAACAAGGAAAATTAGAAAGACCAATCTCATCATGCAAAGGTGAGAAATGGTAGAAAGAGTTCCTCATCCTAGAAGAAGGAGATTAAGAGGAATTTTTTTGCTCATTTCCAGAGGAATGGGCATCGGGTGGAAAATTTCTAGAAACTACATCCATCTCTCCATCAGAGTTATGGCAAGTTAAAGATGGAATGGAGGCCTATTACAATGACAAAGGAGTTTTCTAATCCACCACCAGTTGAAAATTCAACCTAGGACCAGGTAATACCTAAAAGTGAAAGTCCTTTAAAATGGGTAAGTCAACAATTTTTCAATTATATATTGCATAATTCATATTGATGAATAGTATGAAATATTTGTTTGGAGATCATATTTTGTGAGAAAATGCTGAGAGAAAGGTTTACCATACTCAATGGATTTTATTACTTAGAAATTTTGATTAATACTCCAAACATATCTCCTAATCATCTTGTGAGTACCTATTACAACTTGAATACATGATTTAAATCATATTAATCTTGGAGATCATTCAACCATATGTGCATACAGTTGAGCTCACAAGCGTCATCTCAGAACTTCATTCTATGTAGAGGAATTTTGACCATATAGCAGAATGGTAGTTGAACACCGTTGGCAAATGTGAAAACAGTCGAACTTCATTCTATGTAGAGGCATTATGACCGTGTAGTAGAGTGGTACCTGATAGTCATCGTCAATAGGAGGATTTGCACCATGTAGAGAGAGCACCTGTGTAGTAGGGTTGGAGTCACCATTTTTGAGCTCATGAGAAGTTAGCTAGAACTTCATTCTATGTAGAGGCATCGTGGATCATGCGTGAGAATGGTAATTGAATCACCATTTTCATTGACGTCGGGTCGAACTTAATTCTATGAAGAATCCATCATGGGAATTTATCGAAATGGTACCTAATATTGTTTGTCAACAAAAGGAGCTCTCAAAATATTATCTCGGAACTTCACTTGGTGTCAAGGCATTGCAAACACACATTCAAATGGTAGCTGGTCATCAAACTTAGCGTCATGCAGAGAGGCCTTGAGGTCTACAAGATACTTAGCACTACACAACGGAGGTGTTGAGGTCTAAAAGATACTTAACACTACTAAGAGGATGCATTAAGGTTTATAAGAGACTTAGCACTACATAGCGGAGGTGTTGAGGTCTGAAAAGGGATAAGTCATTATCCATCATCGATATTGGATCAATCATAGCTCTAAGTAGCATGGAGTTCCTTCGAGACAAGTTTGGATTATGTGGAATCAACTTGGAGCCAGGAGCTATGTTATAGAGTGAAAAAAGGATCCTTGTTATCAGATATCTGAAAGCTTAGCACCACATAGTAGGATTGTTTAGGTTTCATTCAAAAACTTAGCACCATATAGTGGAGGCATGGAGGTCTTCTTTGGATATCAGAGTGATGTAGCAGAAGTGTCGTGGGCCCATAACCCACAAGTCTAGGATTATAAAAAATTTGTTGACGTGAGAAGGTTGTCGGGAAGATACCAAAGGGTCTACTACAACAACACTTCTAAGGTGGCAAACAGATTTTCCGAGTTCAGACAGGATGGCAAAATGTTCCAATATAAGATTTTTGGGACAAAAATCCTTTCTCAATGGGGAGGTGTGATCAGGGGATCATTTTTATATCAAAATTTCCCTAAACATCCCTAAATTTTTTTAGTGCAAAATATCATTTTGAGAGCTTTTCGATGACTATGAGAATGTGACAAATAGACATTGGGAGCTCCAGGTTATGTCCACCAAAGTTTAGTAAATAGGAAAGTCAACTCGGTCAATAGATTAATATTGGACCAATGACACTGTGACATGTGGAAAAAGGAAAAAGGGAGTCGTTTGTTTGTTTTCAACCTCTAGTCTTTGTCAGACGTAAAAGTTTGTGGTCGTAACAAGAGGCTCAACTTTTTTAACCGAGGAAGCCTAGCCACCGTGTGGACTAATTTTTTATTGCTTGACATGGTGGGTCCACAAGCCACAACATGGCTTGCCACCAATCGTCGAATTCACTCAATTTTCCTATCGAGAGTCGATAAGTGGACTATGTGTTGATTGAGTTTCTCATCGAGTTATGGATCGAGTTACACATCGAGCTATTCATTGAGTTGATTACATTTTATGCCACAATGTATGGGTCAAATTTTTATTATCTCGGTGAGACCACTTACAACCCGGCGATCAAACATTACCACATTTCCACCCACGTGGATAGACAACAAAACAACACACTACTCCAAACATAATGGCCAATATATTGCTAACCTCATATCATGCAAGGATCCATGTAGTGGATAAGTGGTGGGGGCAAACCAAGCCAAGTGGTGGAAGCTTCCACGTAAGGAGGAGGAGGGGTGGTAAGCCTCAAGTGGTCCTATGACCACTATGCATTACATGGGAAAGGCTTTATTAAGCCTAAACATTTATTCCTCCACCAAATGTGGGATATTACCCACTTTTTAATATATATCCACATCACGTGGAATTTGGAGGATTATGTGGGATATAACCCACTTAAAAATACATGTCACCCTAATATGGGATATAAACCTATCCATAAGCCACGGTTAGGATTTTAATAGCCTTAGGATAAAATTTAAGGCATTATTTTAAGGGCCCTATTTTAGTATAAATAGGGGACCCATTTCATTGTAAAATACACAACTTGTAAGCTCAAAGAAAGATCTTGAGGAATATTTCCCGAGTGAGCAAAGGAGCATTTTTATTGATAATACTATTTTTTTAGGTTTATTATAAATTTGTGAAGACCTATTTATTTAAATAGGCATTATTGTGACTAGGAGTTTTAATACTACCTAGTTGGCCCATAGTGCCACACTAAATTATTGTGAATCTTGGAGTATCAACTGGAGTGCCATAGGATGTTACGAAGCGTCACGGAAGGTCGATCGAGATCCGAGGATTCCAAATAGTGGATTTGGGTACAAAAAGCTTACCAAATATGCCAAGAAGGTGGAAGTCGAGTGCTATCTTTCACCCTTTGAGTAGATAAATATTTTTACACTTGAAGTTGGGTACACAAAGCTTTCCAAATATGTCAAGAAGGTGGAAGTTGTGTGTTATCTTTCACCCATCTTGAGTGCCATAGGCCGAACAAGATCCGGAGGATTCTAAATAGTGGAGATGGGTACACAAATCTTGTCGAATATGCCATGAAGGTGGAAGTTAGGTGCTATATTTCATCCTTGACATTCAAAGGTCTAGATATTCTTCTAAGCAAGTTCTTAATAGTTTTCATTAGGTTTTCTTGTCAAAGTACTATTGTAACTTACAAGTTTTGACCAGTGGAACAATTTGATAATAACCCAAAGACGTAGGCAATTACCAAACTCCGTAATCAACCTTTTTGCAAAGTGTCATGCTTATTGCATTATTTTAAGTTAATTTTAACAAGGTAAAAATTAAACGGTAATTTGATAAGCCTATAAGGGTCCAAAGATCGAGTAGATAAAACTTTCGACTATTTTTGGATCGATACTCCAATAATAAGGCCCGCCCAATTCATTAGACTTAGACATATATCATAACAAGGGTTGAACAAAGGTTGATGGTGTGTTGTATATCATATCAAAGGCTTAGGAATTTAGAATTTGAAAACATAAAAAAATTAGATATAATAAGGCCCGACCATAAGGTTATGATACCCCACTTGATATGACTTTATAAGTTTATCTAAGTTTTTTATTTTGGGAAAAACATCAGCTGTAGATAATTTGATTGTTAAATTTCCTTAGAAAGTGAAAATATTGAACATGTTCAAACAAGAATAGTTCTACCAATTTATTTCTTGCTTTTGGAGTCATACTCTGTTCAAGACCCAAACAGAGTGAGTGAGGACATGTACTTGATAATGACCTAAGCATGAAGGTGTACATGATTGGAGTAGAGATCCTAACCTTTGCATGGTAGATATGTGTACCAAGGAGATGGTATTAGAGTGGTGAGAATTGGATCCAATGCATGGAACTAAATCATATAGGTTGTTTAAATCATAGTCACTAGATATACTCCCATCCCCAATTGAAACAGAAGTTGGTGTTACTAAAGGAAATGAAGCAGGAGGTGAAGATGACAATACTGAAGTTATAGATGGTTCATCTTGAGTTACAAGAAAGTTCAGTCAACAATGGGGAGTTGCTAATAAATGAGGAAGGGGGTGAGCAATATATGGAGTTCATCTTCAGTGTGTTGAACCAACAAAGAGTGAACTGTGGATATGAGAACACACTCAACAAGGCATTAATCCCCCTACCATATGGATACCACTTAAGGTAGTAACATGGAGGTAATCAAAAGACTTGCTCGCAAATGTTACCTGTTGTCGAATGCATGTTTAAGGGATAGGTCGTTGAAGAAAGTGGTTGAGCCACTCACACCAATTGAGTTGCGCCATGTTCAGGATGATTTATCCTTGCATTACACTAGTGAGTTGAGCTAGGAACATAATATAAAATTACTCCTCCAAACATATTTCACAGGGACGAAGCCGTAAATTAGATATCGAGACTTCTATCTTCTACACACTATATAGCAAAGTGGTCAAAGGTAAAAGATAAGAGGGAAAACAAAAGTGACTCCAAACCCTAACCCACCCACCAAAACCGCAGAGCCCCAAGATCAGCAAGGAGATATCTCCATCACCTAGTCACCTGCTTGATTCCAACTCATTTAAGTCTTAGCCTACACATTAAATAAACTAATAACTGATACCCTGCAATATCAAAATTACCTTCCAAAAGATTCTTGATTGATTGATAGGTCCACTATTAAGTAACTAGATTATTCCAACTAAATACAGATCCATTTTTCTATTTCAAAATATGAATCTACAATGTATAGATCCATTTTTCTTCATAACATAATCATTTTACTCACTTTGTAGGATGTCCCACAGACTTTTGTTTTCCATGTAATCATAAAACAGGAGAAAGCGAATATCCATGTAGATTCACAAGATTCTGATGCTTGATGCTTTAACTCCCTTCCAATTGGGTGATTTGCCAGGATTGCCTGACCTCTGGAAATATGTGCATACACTAGTTTTAGAATGTGTTCCCTGCCAAGCTTCAAACCTGTTATGTCCTAATAAACACATATTAGCATTTGATATCCGAGTCTAAACATACCTGATATGGATCCCGAGTTATGAGTGTCGATCAAGTCAAAGAGGAGATAAAAGACAGAGAGCTTTAAATTATCAAATACATCCCTTCATATTAGAAATATATCCCCACAACATTTGAAATTAAAAGTAGAAAAAGTAAAATATATATACCCCATAGCATGCAAAACTAAAAATAGAAAAACTAAAAAGAAAAATGGTTAAAAATAGAACAATCATCATTTAGGCCGTCAAATTTAACATAGTCCTGTGAATGTCTGCATAGCCCTTTCCCATAAAGGGAATGCCTTCGGCGTAATTAATTGCAATCATATGTTTACAATGCAATGTAAACGCTAATGGTATATGTTATTAGATTTAGAAAGATATTTATTACTTTTGTGGTTAATGTTGATAAGGGGTGTGATTTACAATACTTATTTTCTATTAAAGCCAAAAAAATGTTGCAAAATACATTAGAAGGGATGTTAGCTAATAGTTAGTTGTGTAATAATTGAACAAAAATGCAAGTGAGACATGTAAGTTTGCTAGTACTCACTCTCAAGAATGTTGTGAATGTGAAGTGTTGTTGTCAAAGTAGATTGAAAGAATGACTAAGTGCTCTAGCATATTATCTCTCGCATGAAACTAAAATGTGACAGAATATGCAATTACATATAAACAAATCTGAAATGGCTATGGCACATTCCAAATTTCTTTATTACCTCAACGAGTTTGAGTGCATCATTATTAGATCTATTTTGTGCATATCTTACAAGCATAACAATCCATTAGACCACATTTCTTTGAGGCATTTTGCAAACAAAAATGGTATATGTTATTTGTGTTATAGAGATAGTTTTTACTTTTGTAGTTGTGTTTGTTTAAAATATGGGTGATTGATTTTGTATGTGTAGAAATATAGATGAGTCACTTCATTTAAAAAGTGCAAACATGAAGTCTAACCCTTAAAACTATTTAAAATGCAAAAAAGTGATATAATATACAAATATTTGGATGGAAACAACTATAAATTGCATGGTTCTTTCTCGGAATTTTAAAATTGTAGGTATTTGTGTGCGAGATAAAGACATTAAAAAAATGTTTTTTTGGTTAACATTAAGAAATGGGCAACAATAAAAGAAAAAAATCAAACATGTATGTTGAAAAGTGTAATTTTGTAATTGTAGATATATAGACGAACCACTTGATTTACAGGTTTCATCTCTTCATTTCAAACTTGTTACAATTTTGTACATATACATTTACAAATCTCATATCATGAGTGGTATCGTTTTGCTTGAATATTTTATTTAAACTTAACATGAAAAGAATTATATCATGAATGGTAGCCTTTTGAGAGTAATTTTATTTACGGTAAGCATGAGTACATTTGTGCCCCCTTGAGCGGAATTTTTGTCTAAGATAGAAGAAGTGTTGAGTAAATTAGTAGCGGAGCTGCTATCAAAGTAGAGTGTAGTATTTATGAAGGGTAGAATGATAGTAGTTTTGTTCCTCCTTTTTCTTGATGTAAGTGTTGTTATGTGCGCCATTTTTTAGTACCTTTTGAATGAAAATGGAGGTGAAATGTGAATATTTTTAAGTGAGGGAACTCTCGAGAAATCTATGAATGTTAGACCCTTCCTTTCATTTGTTCCAATGTCGACAGCTTGATCTATGCATAGTAAGTCATAGGGAATTGTGGATAGTTAATGCCCAGGCAATTTTAAGCGGCAATTTTCTTTGATTCCCTCTCAAAATAGGGGTATCAGAATATGTAATGGGTTGGAGGGATCCCAACATGGGCCATTGTATCTATCAAATTTAACAACAACAAATAAAGGTAATGTGGTGGTGGCATTGATGTGTTGTAAACAATGTCGGTGATTTTTCCTATAGCACCATTTATGAGGCTTGCATCAACCCATAAAATTCTAATAAGCATGTTTTTATATTGTTTTCATAGAAGAATTTTGTGCTCCAATTGATCATCATCAGGATTTCTTGGTCCAACTGCCTATTACTTTCAGCAATGGATTGGGAAATTGGAACATTTAATGCCTTCATCATTTGAAGGTTGTGGGAGTCCACGAGGTCATTTTTTGCAAACAAATGTGGTCCTTCCTTAAAATTTCTGAGCTCTTTCTGAGTTAAGTGTGTGTTTGTGTGAGACAGTAGGAGTTCTCAGTCCTCAATAAGAGGAGTTGAATCTCTCATGTTGAGATGGAAAATTTGGAATAAAACTTGTGCATCGCTTGTTCTTTGTTGCGAAATATTATTTGCAATGTAATGGATGAATGAAATCTCTTCCAAAGGGTGCTCCATAGGATTTACTTACATAAAGAGTATTGTCCATAACCAGTGGTAATTTCCCAAGGTCATTGAAGAGGATGACTGATTTGTTTCCAAATTCAGATGTTTTTGAGTGTGGGAAAGCCTCGCGTAGCTTACTATCAATTTTCCTAGAAAATTTGGGCTGATGAAACTCATTTCATCAATAAAAACATATTCTATATGTTTTAGTGACTCTTGAAAAGATGATAATGCTTGGCCTTCAAGGGGTTTTAATTCTTTGATTGGAATATGGAGGGCTGCATGGATTGTGGGTGTAGAGATGTTGAATGTTGAAACACTAGTAGGGGTGAGAAAAAGGAGAGGTGAGGGAGATGTGGTTGATGCAATTGTAAATGAATTCCAAATTTTATTTATCAAAAATGATTTTCCTGTATCAGTTCTTCCTTGAATTATAAATCTTAGTGGAGGTAGAAGTGTTTTGTTTGCTGAATGGTGTAGTATGGTATCAAGAACTAGTTATTGTTATGAAGACAAAGGTAGTGTGGTATATGGTGGTTTGGCTTGCATGTTGGTGTTATTTGTGTCTGTATTTTCTCTCTCGATGAATGATGAACCAATTATCTACAAATCATGTGTAATGCCATGTATGTTCCAATTATTTTGTATGTCAAAATATTGTTTCCCTAACATTTCAAGACTTTCAAGACCCGTGTTATTTCCCAAACAAAGTTGTGCGAAGACCTTCCATTCTTGTAATGGTTTATGTTGAATACTACATTTGACCTCAGATTCAGAACTAACATATGTATCATGTCCAATGTCTGTGGTAGTGCTTAAAACATGCCATGGTCTATAGTTGTGTTTGAACATGTCCCAAGTGTTGTTGATGTCATGTGGGCTTGAGCCAAATTCAAAGGAAATATTTCTAAAAGGATTCTATAAAAGGAGTTATAACCAATAGAAAAGTTCATATGATGTTGAATCCTGAGTTGGGATGTCCATAAATCTTGGGTGGACCAGAACAATTGCTTTAGTTAACTGTAGTTTCCATTCATCTCCTTTATGGTTCTTGTTGTAGCTCCAATCTCAAGCAACCTAAATAAGTGGTAGGTGTTCCATGGTTACAAGGTGAACTCTATATGCATCCAGGAAAGTGGTTGTTTCTTGTACATTGGCCTCACTTTCAACGACATGTCTCAAGATTTTTTTGCCAACATTTAATGATACAAACGAATGGTTACACATAACCAATGGAAATTTTTGCAGCACGTGGAATATTTCATGTGCGCTTATATCATGTTCAACAACACTCTCTATGATAATTTTGAGAATGGTAATGTGTGCTGGAGAATCTTCATCGAAGTATCTCTTTCAAATTTAGATAGCATTTGGTGATAGGTTTCTAAACATTACTCTACTTTTGAAGCATATTTTGCAATATACTTTAGAATTGCATGTCGGGAAAGTACCGGTTGAAATCAACATTTTCTCTCCATATGGATATCATAGTTTTATTGTGTATGTTCAGTCTATCATCATTTATCGAAGGGAGGTACTTAATTTTCCCATCACTTTCAATGAGTAGGGATGAAGTAGGTTGCGTGTCCCATGGTGCATTGTAGCTTCACCGTATGTGATGATTGATTTCTATGGTGGCATGCATGTTCAAGATTTTGTGTGGCACTCGAACACGATTAAGAAGTTCTTCAAGGTTTACATGTGGGGAGTATGATATTATTTTTGTTGTATCTAACAAATAAGGGTCGTCTACCAATCAGTGTGAACAAAATCAAAGAGGTTGAAATCTAGACGGGGGTTCCAAGAAGACATAAAATCAAAGTATTATTTTGTTTCCTCAATAACTATTGTATCCTCCCATTCCATTATGCCAACTTTAGGTGAGTTATCGAGCCACAATAAATCATGGATGTGTGTGGAGCCTCTATGTTACCATTCATACCTGTGAGATGAGAGAACATAAATATTAGCTATGTACTGAACAAACTTATTAAATAATAGATTTTATTACATGTACCAATAGTCTACTACTCCAAGTTCCTTCTGCAATATTTATTCATGAAATATTGTGAATCTGTGATGCAGGTATGCTGATACTCGATGAGGGTTTGAGACAATGTTAAGTGTTCTCCAATGTTGTGCAGCTCGAGGATTAGTAGGGCATTCACCATACATAATACTGTGGAGATATGGCCATTTAGTGTTTGCAACACTTAGAGTGAAGAATAAGGTTTATGTCCCCATTTTTTCCACCATATATGAAAGTTCACTTCTTCTTTTTCCCGAAATGAATGCATCCCTCGAAGGTTCGATCTAAATCACATTAAACTATCCAGGAGGTTATCTTTTCGAATTCCAATAATTATCTTTATAGATCTCCAAAGGTTGTAGGGATTCCTGATTCGATGTTTTGTCTCATGAAAAATGCAGTGTGTGGGTAGCTTACGTGTTGCATTATGAGGTTTAGAAGGAATTAGTGAAATATTGGGTGGGAACCAAAGTAGCCATCATGGTAGTGCATCAAATGAAGAGCATATTCATGTATTGTAACTTATTTTATGAGGGGTTGTTTCACATTACTTTTCCATCTGGAAAAAAATTTAGAAAGGGGAAGGCCATTGAAAACAAGCACTCTATATTGTAATCATTTCTAGGTGAGAGCCCAAGCTCTGTCCATAACATGGTAAATGGGGTATTACCATCATGGTTGAGCAAGAACTGTTTGATTTCCTCTTCTTATGTTCCTAAATTGTGGGGTGTTGGCATGAAAGACGATGAATGTTCATACTTTTTGTCAGATTCTATGGATCCATCAATACCATGAGATTTAGAGGCATTTTGCATTTGGGGAAATTCCACTATGGCTATGTTAAGAGACAAGGAAACATTTGAAAAATTGGATGGTAGGGAGGAAAAGGCATCATGGTCAATTAAGACATCTTTGTAATATGGATCATGTTGTATTTTATATTGCAAGGATTCCCAACCACGAAATATAATGACACGAAATCATACTTTTTAAAATTATATCCTTCCCTTTGTATGAGTACTATGTCCAAATCTCCAAGGTGGTGTGGTAGGTACTTTGCTATTGAAGTAATGTTTTGCGGGAAACTTATGGTGTGTCCTAAGTATTTGTATTGTCCTCCACGTACTTAGATGACCTACAGTAATGGATTGACTCATGCGATAAGCATCTCCTCAATTTGGGTTAAAGATGCAAGAACGGTAGGCTGATTTTTAGGTTCCATGTTGTTCCACGAAGAGAAGTGATGGCTGTGTTTTTCATATTTGCATCTGCTACAGGAGGGAAAGCCTTCAAAGGAAATTTTTTTAATTCCAAGGTAATTTTCCAAATAGATTGAGCACATTTGGATGTTTTCCAAATAATCTATTCTTCCACGAAACCAATGTTGGGCTCTGAATAGTCTACGACAAGGGAAAAAATATGGGAAGTCTTTGTGTATGGGAAGGGGTGGGGTGTTCTGTTTGGGTCGATTTTGGATTGTAATGTGGAAAGCAGAAAGAAGGAGAGGAGGAGTTGGTTGTATATGTGTGAGAAACTAAAGCAAAGTTAGTACTTGAGACAATTTCTTGTCGTGGCACAAGAAAATGGGGAGGCATGGTAGTAGTTAGCAAATATGGGTTTGTACGAGAAGGAATTGGTATGGTCATGCAAATTTGTTTCCATGGAAGTTAATTTCATAATGTTCATTAGTAATCCAGTAGTATTTCTATTTGTTAACAAGTTTGGAATGACAAGGAATGGTAGGTTGTTGGTTGATGTAAGTTGACAGATATTTGAGATTGTCGTTGTTCTACGCTCTAGGTGATGACATCTCTACTCAGAATTTATGTGAACTTTATTTTTGTGTATTTCTCTCTTTGTCGAGCTCATTTTGCAGGATTTAACATGATTGCAAAGTGACACACCTATGGAGTACCACCTGTTGGGAAAAATTGTGTTGGTCAGTAATGAACGATGCATTGTTTGTTGACATACAAAAAAACTTTATACAATAAACTATATACAATTGTAATGCATGTGGAGTTCCAATTGGAACTACGTGTAAGAGGTATCATTTCGAGGATTAAAAATATGTATTTTTTTCTTAAGGAAAATAATATTAATTATATGGAAAGATACGATACGTTCCAATAGTATACTGATGATGTAAATACGTACGAGAATATAAGTGCAAGTAATTATCATTTATTTTCTTAAATATATTTCAATCCACATAGTAGTAGGAGGCAATAGTATGTATGAATCAATAAAATATATACATTTGAAATGTGTGTGGAGTTCTAATGGAAACTAATCATAAGAGGTAACAATTTTAGGATTTTTTTTGTGTGTTTCCTAACGAAAAGAGTTTTTGTTATATGGAAAGATACAATACGTTCTAATACTATACAAGGATGAAAATACGTACAATAAAAGCACTCTACAATATTTTTTTAATCCATAACATGTAATAAACAAAATAAATGAATAAATAATTCAATCAATATTGAAACCCACCTGAAGTTCGTTTAGAGACGACACTCTCTTCTTTACCATAGGAGAAAGAGAATCACAAATACCCTACAAAAAGTGAAAAAAGAAGTTAATAAAACTAAATATATCTATACTTATTCAATTAGTTACATAAAAACAACCCTATTTTTAATGAGATTATAAATTGATCAATGAATAGCTGAGCACCAATTTTCAAAGGTACAAATTAATATAGAGGTAATTTTACAATATTTTCACACCCATGAGCCCAAATCTCATTAATCAAGCTTCCAAGGCTTTACATCTTCCTGATTTCTGTTAAATTGACATATCATCTGCATAAACATTGCCTAAAAAATTACATAGGAAAATTCATTATATAGGACTACAAAAGCTATGCACAAGATATAACTAAGTAAAGGAATCTTAATGATGACAACCTTTAAATACGACCTTAATATCATTTCAAAAAGTTTAAATTGAAGCTCTAATTGTTATCATTTGTATTAATTTTCTAGGTAATCTATATATTGATTGAGTTCAAAAAAGATTACATGTACATAATTTTTAATGTTAGCTGCTAAGGACTGAGGTCACCTGAAGTGTTTCCATTCTACAAAATGGTTATTATATTGAGTCATTCCAATTTATAACCCAAAAAAACAAAACTTTAAAAGCGTCTATTGGTAAACTTCTAATCCAAAAACGTTGTAGAGTGGAGTTCTTACTGGACTTGTAAATTGAAAACCATTTATAGATCTACCAATGGACCCGGAGTAGAGATTTTACCGTAGGATATTTTGGCACTAGATATTGTGTTGCATGTTAATTCTGATATATACTTCCAATTTCACCATGCAAATTTTTGTGATAAGAACAAGGATGGATTGGATCTCTTCCATCGGAAAGAAATGGGGTTTCTTGCTTTTCTTGGGTTCTTCAAAAATTTACTTGCACAGAAGTCTGTCTCACTACCGGATGAAATAATAGAGAAGATATTGTTGTGCCTTCCATTGGAAGCAGTTCACCATTTCCACATGGTATGCAAACAATGGAGCGATATGTTGTCTTCTATTGAATTATCGATTTCATGGTGTCAATTGCACAATAAGGATCTCAGGTTGTTGTTAACGATTGAAAAACAAATGGAATGTGAAGTCCATTCCTTCTGCTTCGTCACAGGAAAATGGAAGATAATCTCCCTTCCCTTTGAGCTAGGAATTTATGGCATTGGATCAGGTAAACACTTAGTACTCCTTATAAAGGAACATTTGTTGCACTCACAAGTTTCTGTAAATAATCCACTCACAGGAACCTGTTTCCAACTTCCTAGCCTAACATGCATAAGTATGGCGGGCATGGTAGTTAGAGAGGAGGGGGAATTCTACAAAGTAGTGGCGATTGGTCAGAACATTACACTGCATAAAAATATTATACATATCTATGATTCTCAGAAACAGTCACTATGTCTATGGATACAGAGACCGATACAAGTGGTAGAAAGCACAAAAGACGAAGGCCCACAAGACCTAGGCCGGTGATCCAAAATCTAACAATGACAACCTATAAATATGACCTTAATATCATTTTAAAAAGTTTAAATCGAAGCTCTAATTCACAAACCAGTAAAGCACTAATTCTGACCTCAATTCTCCAATATTCTGGAGCTGAGAGGGATACTTTCAAAAGAAAATAACAAGATAAATAGAAATATGTATATTAAGTATCCAAAATTATATACAATCACTTTTAAGGCACATGAGATCAAATGAATTTAGCCAATTGACTATGAATTTAAATGCATACCTGCAGAATTTGATTTAACGCAGGGGATTGACTGGAACTTGGAGAGCCTGAATAATGAAATTATAGTGTTAGTGACTAGTATTTAAAGGTTAATGCATGCAAAAGCTAAAAAAATAAAATAGTAAAGTCAAAACAACATACAAAATCAGAAAAGCAAAATTGTTAGAAAAACAAAAAGCAAAATTGTTAAAAATAGCAAAAGCAAAGGTTAATGCATGCAAAAGCTATAAAATAAAATTTAAAAATAGTAAAGCCAAAGCAACATGCAAAATCAGAAAAGTAAAATTGTTAGAAAAGTAAAAAACAAAATTGTTAAAAATAGCAAAAGCAAAATTGTTAAAAATAGCAAAACCATCATTTAGGCCGTCAAATTTGACACAGTCCCATGAATGTCCATGCAAAGCCCTTTCCCATAGGGGTAACACCTTCGGTGTAATTATTATTATTTTAAATCCAAATCCACTACAAACCTGCCAAGTGTCACACCCATAATATGTCATTTGTCAATTTCAAAGTGTGTCATGTCATCATTTGACCACAACTTTGACTATGCATATCTTTCGCATACAAACTCAAATTTGGTTTGTTCAAAATGCATCAAAAAGCTTGCGACGAGCTCTATACCATGGAACTAATTTTGAAACATTAAAAGACCATAAATTTTTCCTTGTTTCCAACTACCACGTGTCACCTTGCCATTGGTCCACTTGTTGACTGTTGACCAAGGTTGATCTATTTACGATCATAACTTTGATCGGCGATAGGCCCACATTTTTATAGCTCCAGTTATCTGTTGGTTCCTTTATTTCTAGACATGTTTTGATTGAGGCTCTGATAGACTTTGGACATTTTACTATGATATTTTATCCTCTTGGACATTATGGCATTTTGGGCGCGTAGCGCCAATTGGATTAGATTCATATACTGATATATTTCATATGATGTGATGACACTAACAGGGTTATATGATAGACTTATTAGTTAGATGTTAGTCTCTTGTGGTTAATTTGATTGATGATATTGTGTTTTGGATTTAATGATGGTGATTTTCATGCTAACCTAAGTGTATGTCGTTACAATTTTAATTGTGGATGATTCATGGCAAACTACGTGGATAATTGGATGCATTGCACTATCAATTGTAAATTATGTTTAGACATTATAAGTTTGATTGATATTGTGATGTATAGATGATGTTTATTATATTGACAGTGCGCGTTAATGTTTGCAATGAGTGTGCAGTGTGACAGTATAGGAGAGCATGGGTTTCAGGGCAGCTACGCAATTGTGCACAAGCGGCCCACGGGCTGAGTCCTAACCATGCTAAATGTTTGAGGCCTTAGATTAGATGTATTTAATTGGGCACCATGGGTGAACCCTCAATTTGTAATGTAATTGTGTCTTGTAAAATTAATTATGTTTAGGGTGTGTTTTATTAAGTAAACTAGCTTAGGGGTTAATAATCTTATCTTAAGTTAAGTGTTGGTTTTGGGAAAGTGTGTGTGTGTTGGTAGAAGGGATTGGGGACCACATGTGAACCTTGGGTGGACCCCACACCCTCTACCCATGTGCCCAAGCATGCCAAACCCGAAATTGGGTTATTTTGGGTAATTTTAGGGACCCCTTTTGAGTTTGGGGGTTCCCTTAGCATGAAAATGGGCCCTTGGACCCTACCTAATAGGTAGGGGGGCCTATTTCCAAGGTTTGGAGGGAGTTTCCCTCCCATTTAGCCCTCTTTAGTCACCATCCATGTAAGATGGTTGGGTTGTGTGAAATTGTTAAAAGTTGCTCCACTTTGTTTTATTTTAGTTTTTAGTATTTTGGGTGAAAAGGGATAAAAGGTGAGTTTACTCTTACTTATTTTGTTTTTGGAATCTTTGACTCTTGAGAGGAGAGGGGGTGACACTTGTCACTTTCCCATTGGTGAGGAAACTTTTGGGTTCCTCTTTTTATTCTTCCTCATGTGGGAAGAAGGGGTCTTCTTGGTTCATTTTTTTTTGGAGCACTTGGAGAATTTTGGGAGCTTGGAAGGAAGCTTGGACAAAGGGGAAAAGCTTAGAGTTTTGGAAAGCATATTAGAGGTAGGGTTCTTATCCTTTTTCTTCTTAGTTTTGTTATCTTGTATGTATGCTTGATCAATGAGATAATGTGTGTGAAATATGTGTTGAGAAGTGTATGATGAATGTAGTTGTTGTTTGTTCTTGTGGTTTTCTTGTTTTCTCTCCACCATCATTTGGATTGATGGTTTTTGGAGAATGTAGGGGAAGAGAGAGGGATTTCCCTCTCAAACCTCATGGTTGTTGGTCAAGCCATGAAGGTCCCTTCTCATCCCCTCATATGGTTTGAGGTGGGAGAAAGGTTCATATGGCTTGAACCTTTCCCCATTCTTGGTGAGGAAACCCTCTTGGGTTTGAAAATCCTCCCAAGAAGGATTTCTATAGCATAAGGAGGAATAAGGAGGATGTATGATTAGGAGGTATAAGGAGTTTTTATATATATGTATTTATTGGTGCTCCTATGGTTGGACACCTTGATTTGGGCATCCTTCTTCCTCTCTTCCCCCTTGTGAGGTTGGCATTGTTATCCTCATATTGTTGTTTTCATATGTAGTAAGTGGTTGAATGGTTTTATGTTGTCTTGTTGTGTGTAAACCCCCATTATACTTGTGCACATTGTGGAAGCTAGTTCCTCTCTCCCATGGGCTTGGGGAGGCTAGCATGACTTCCAACCATGGAAAGGCATGTAATGATGCCTATTGGTTGGGTGGTAAACAAGCCATGTTCTCTTGAAGTCAGATTTCTTGTAGGAGTATTGGAGTTGGAGCTCAAGTGGGAGATAGTTGGAGATCCCTATTCATCTTGGTTCTTATTGTATATTTATAAATGTGATTATGTGAAGCTTTCTCTTCTTGTAAAACATCCACTTTGTATGTGATGTTACTTGTAAACTTAAGCCATATTGCTTAAGAAAGTTTCCTTCAATAGTGCAAGGATCTTGTAAAAAAAAAAAAAAAAAAAAGGGTTGTCTTGAATAAGCTATGTAGTTGAGCATGTTTTTACAAATGTGAAACCTTGCCTTGAAAAAGTAAGCTTGTAAAATAGATATGAAAGATCTCTTCATAAAGAAATTGTTTAAACTCTATTTTTTTGGAATAAAAGATTGTTAGTGGAAACTTTGTGTTACAAAAATAATGTTTGTGGGAATAACTTTCTTGTAGAAATCTGCAATAGTTATTTATTTGTGCATTACATATAAAAAAAAAAAATTAGTGAGCTTGCATTTCATTTTATTTCAACAAAAAATATGGCATTAC